>JAODAL010000431.1:0-315391 GCA_025379985.1 Phyllomedusa bahiana
TTGAATTGCAACTATTTAGCTCTACTTATTCTGCAGATTTTTGTTTTACTATCGTTACTGTTTTCCCACCTGGTGGGGGGAAAATTTTTTTCTTCTGTTACTACAAATTAAACCCTTTTTCTACATTCCAAATAGCTCATGTTTATTAGGCTGAACTTTTGAAAAAGATTTCCCAAAAAAAGAGAACAAAGCACCGATTGACAGTGGTCTCTGGGTCAAAAAAAATTCCCAAAAACTGCATCATGTGGGGGTCAGACAGCTCGAAAATTGAAATAAAGTCCATCCATCCTTCAAAAGCCAAGAGGGGGAGTCCGGGCAAAATACAGTCAACAATTGGTCATAAAAGGGTCTATCATTTCTAACACAACGAACAGCGTGGAGGGGGCTCTATGCTTCATGAGAGTGAGATCAGACGTCCATGCAAGCACCATGCAACACACATTACACAGGTCTGGAATGAAAAAAGGGGAAGAACTCTCAACTGCAATCTCATTGTGACGGTTCGGTGGATCCGCTGGACCACCGCAAGCGATGGTATTTAAACCACGCCAGGGAAGGGATTTAAAGTCCCCGGTTTTCACCAAGCCCCCCACAAAGGGGGGATGGATGCGGGGTGTGGGCTACCGGGGTCTTTACCCCCACGTGACTTGCTTGCGGTGGCGGCCGGGGTACTTTTTGGGTAAAAAAAACGTAACCCAAAAGGCGTATCAAAAACGGGCCGAAGGTCGGGGCGGCGGCAGAGGTTGTGTCAAGACGGACGACGGTCAGGGCGGGCGGAAAACAGGCAAGGTCGGGAAAACGGGAACGGACGGTACACAGATAACAATACGAACACAAGGACACTCCAAACTCTCATAAGCACAAAAAATCTGGCAACAGGTCCGGGGGCGGATAATTATATGGGCCCCAGCGCCCGGCAATAAGCCAATTCCCGGGGACACGGGCCCCTTTAAATTTAAACCAGCCGTCGGCGCTGGGGGGGCGCGCATGCCACGGGCCGGGACAGACAGGAGCCCCGTTCCCCGGGAGGGGCCGGGTTTGCCCGGCGTGGGACGGGGGTGGGCCGCGGGGACCGAAATGCCGCACCGCCCCGGCAGCAGGGAAAGGGCCGCGGGGGCAGCGTCCCCCCGGGGCCGCATGACAAAAAACCCCCCCCCCCCCCTTGGGTCCCCCCCCTCTTTTTTTGAACCTACCAGGAAAACTGGAGACAGATTGCCTCCGGCTCCCACGACCGCTCCTCGGGCCCAAACCCCTTCCAGTCGTAGAAAACCGTTTCCCCCCTACTGCTTCTGTGCCGCACCCCTTTGACCTCAAAAATGTCATCCGATTGGGCCAAGAGAAGGCGAGACAGATCTACGCGAGAAGCGCCTCAGCCCCACAGGCTTGAGGAGCGAGACAGGAAGGCTTGGGGACACGCAGAGTGGGGGGAAAGCGGACCTTGTAGGACCCCGGGGTTAAGCTACGCGTACCCCCAAAAAGGGGCCCCAAATATTTAGGGCCCAACTTGTAGGGGGGAAACCCTTTTAAAAACGAATGTACTGGCCGATACCCAAAACCCCTATCACCGGGCTTAAATACAGGGGGGGGTCTCCGGTACCTATCGGCCTTTAACCTTAGTACGAAGGAAGCCTGAACGGGGCCTACGAGTGACCTGCCAAGTGATTTGATGTCTCTATTTGGGGCCACCACACGGGAACGTGACAAAAAACGGCTAGGGGAGGGTGGGCGGGTGTAACCCAAACCCAAAAAAAAAGGGGGCGGTTTTTAGCAGACTCGAGTCTAGGGAAATTTGTAAGAGAATTCCCCCCGGGGGAGAAGGTCAGAAAAATTTATCTTGCCGGGCAGACACAAAATTCGCAGAAAAGGCCAAAGTTTTGGGTTTTGACCCTCTCCCCCTCCCCTTTGGTCTGGGGGTGTCGAAACGAAAAGTCCAGCTGGACCCTAATGAGTACACAGAGCCCCTAGAATTAGACACAAACTGGACTCCCCTATCAGAGGTGATTTCGGGGGAGCCCATTAACCGAAAGATAGGGTGGAAAAAGAGCTGGGCTAGCTGGGGTGGGGGAACCCCGGGAAAGGGCACAAAATGAGCCATTTGGAAAACCTGTAAAACCACCACCCAAATCCCGTGTTTCCGGATGGGGCCCCGGGGTTCAGTGACAAGTCCAAGAAATATGGGCCCCACGGCTTCTCAGGCACAGGAAGGCAAAAGTAGCCCGGGGTCTGAGGCGGGGACCTTTTTACGGGGCAAAGAGGCACAGGCGAGACAAAGTCCCAACCTTGCATGAGAGTGGGCCCCCAGTATTTCGGGATGGTTTACGGACTTGTGAATCCCGGGGAGGGCCCCGCTTTGGGACGAAGTCCCTTTTAAAGGATTCTGCCCCCAAAAGGGGACGGACGTAGGTTTCCCCGGGGGTACCTGTAAAAGTTCACGGGAAAGCAGAGCAAGAAGCCGTTCCGGAGGAATAATGTGGTAGGGGCGGCTCCACCCTACGTATCAAGGATCTGGAGAGAGGTCTGCCCTGATTTTTTTTTCACCGGTGGAATTAAAAAAATTTAAAAAACGAGCGAAAAAAAGCGACCCCCCGGGCTTTCGCGGTTCAAGCGCTGGGCAGATTGCGAAGAAAAGGGTTTCTTTGATCCGGTGTATATTTCGATGGGGTTGAGACCCCCTTCCCAGCATGACCCATTCTTCTAGGGCCAAATTTTTTTACAAGGAGTTCCCGGGTCCCCAAGGGTGTAGTTGCCTCAGCGGGGGTGAAGGTTTTGGAGAAAACCCAAATTCGCACTTTCCCGAGGAGGTCTTCTGAAGAAGAAGGGGCCCGGCACCAACGAGGGGCGTCGATTTTTAAGACAAAGGGGCGCTGAGGGCCCGGGACGAAGAGAAAGAGCGGAAGCGAATGCGGCTTTCAGACTTTTTTAAACGCCTCTTGAGCCTCGGGGGGCCAGGATTTGGGGTCGGCCCCTTTTCTTGGTGAGGAAACCCAAGGGTGCCACCAGAGATGGAACTGAGGAAGAATTGCCTATAATGTTGGCAAAGCCTACAAAAGGGGCGAATGGCCCAAGGCCCCCTGGACGAGGCCATTTGCAGAACTGCTGAAGCGGGTGGGGTCCATCGTACCCCTTGATGGACACGATGTACCAAAAAAAAGGGCATGGGGTGCGTTCAAACGAACTTCTCCACTTGGCATAAATTTGGTGACCCCGGGAAGTTGACACCTGGCGGACGTGGTACGGGGGGTCTCCAGGTCGGGAGAATAATGAAATGTCTCCAGTAGAAAACACAAACTAAAAAGGTCCGGAAGATTTTCATTCAAAATTTTTAAAAAACACCCGGAGCGTTACAGGAAAACCCAAATGGCATGACGAGATCTCGAAATGGCCATCCGGGTGTTAAAGGCTGTTTTCCACTCGTCCCCTCTCGTATGGGAAACAGATTTAGGCTCCACGGAGATCCAAAAAATTTTGAAAAATTTTTTCGCCCCGTAGGCGGGCAAAAAAACTCGGAGATCAAAGGGAGGGGGTACGATTCTTGACTGTTATTTTGTTTAGGGCCCCGTAATCGAAAAAGGGCTGAAAGGGTCCCATCTTTCTTCTGACGAAAAGAATCCGGCTCCCCAGGGGATGAAGAAATTAGTAAAAGAAGCCCTTCGTAGGGTTTTCTTTGGGAAAAGCGGTTTAGCCCTTGTTCTCCGGGGCGGAAAGCGGGAAACCGCCCCGAGGAGGGGGTAGTCCCCGGTGCAATCAATAGGGGAATCGAAGGGCCGGTGCGGAGGCCAAAGATTTGGCCTGTTTTTTCGGAGAAAAACCAAAAGTCCCCGGGGAAAGGGGGAGGGAGACCTGGCAGAGACTTCGTAGGGTTTGGTAACGGCAAACTGAAGGGGGGGCGGGCTGGCCCCAAAGCATCGTGAGTGACAGCCGGACCCAACGAGAATCTCGCCGTGTTCCCAAATTCAGGGTCGGAGCTGTTTGCAACCAGGGGGGGCCCCGAGGGTCTCAGAAGAGGATCGAGGGATAGAAAAAACTTTATAGATTCCTGATTAAAGCCCCAATCTGCAAGATAGGGGCGCAGGCGAACCCCAATGCATCCTTGAGGCATTCGCCACGACGGGGGAACAACAAGGGTTTTTTGCGGGGGGTCCTGGAAGCCTTACTGAGACACCCGAGCTGGCTAAGAATTACCGGGGGGCCCCCCAGTCCAGGGAAAGGGGGGTGGTCTGGAAGGTCTGTCCCGGGGAGGTTCCGCAAAGAACCAAAAGGGGGAGACGGGGAAGGTCACACTGACACCAGGGGTTGCCTCTTCAGCCCCCGGTACGGGAAATTTCCGGGCCACCGGGCGCCAAAAGAAAAGACGGAAAACCCCCGCAGTAGAAGCACAATGCCTGAGACGTCGCTGCGAGCGTTCCTCCCGGGTCAGATGTGCCCTTTTCCCCCTGCATAGGTTCGCCTCAAGAAAGTTGGCGGGGGAAGTGGGGGGCGTTTTGGGAAAACGGGGGCAAAACGAGGGGAGCCGGCGTGGTCGGGTGGGGCTCGCGTTGGAGGCGGAGCCCTGTTTTCTCTCGGCAAAACGGGTATCGACCGGGGCTAACCAATGTTCGTCCCCCGGAGGTAGGGATGGGCGCGACCCGCGAGCTCTCCTTAAACTCCCGAAAAGGGTTGCCCAAAAATACCACCAACCTCGTTGTCCAGGTATTCCAGGTAGGGTGCGGGGAAATGCACAAGTATGTCCCCCCATTAGGCGCCCTGACGGAGGCGGATAGTGCTGCGGGGGTGAGGAGGTGCGACCGGGGTTTCCCCAAAGCAGTCCGGGAACCCCCTGGAGGAAGGGGTTTTTAATTAGCCGTTAGCGGGTCTCCCCGGTCCCACAGCGGAGGCTAATAATGAAGGGACTTTACCCGCTCAGTGGGGAAAATTTATGTCCCACTCTCTGTGATAGAACACGGCTGATGAAACTCTGCACTTTTTTTGGGTCTCCATCTACGAGCGGGAGCGCAGATGCAAAAGGTCCCGGGCCAGAGCAGGAGGATTTAGGTGCAGAAACTGGTCGGTGGGACGGCAGCGGCCGCAGGGGGGAGGAGGCGAGCCGCAAGGTTTTGACATGGCCTGCAGCTGGTCGATGCCTGACTCTGCGGGGGACGGCCGTCGTAACGTCCCGGATTCGGGCGAGGTACCCTGGCGGAATCCATGGCCAGATTTTACTGTGACGGTTCGGTGGGTCCGCGGACCACCCCAAGCGATGGTAGTTAAGCCACGCCCGGGGAAAGGAGTCTAATACCCCCCGGGTTTTATCAGAGCCCGCCGCAAAGCGGGGGTGACTTTCGCGGCTTTTAGGACCCGGGCGTTACCCCCCGACGTGATTGCTTGCGGGGCGGCCGGGGGACTGCTGGTACAGAAACGTAATCCAAAGGCCCCTGTAGGAAAAAGGGAGAAGGTCAGGGCAGGCGGAAGGTTCGTGGTCAGAGCGGACAACGGTCAGGCAGGCGGGAAACAGGCAAGGTCAGAAACGTTAGCGAACGGACTGGTACACAGATAAAGCAATACGAAAACAAGGACACTCCAAACTCTCATAACACACCAACAATCTGGGAAAGGGGCCGGGGGGGGATACATTATATAGGCGGGGCCCGGGAATAAGCCAATTACCGGGACACTGGCCCTTTAAATTTAAACCCGCCGTCCCGGGGCGCGCGTAGGGGGCGCGCATCCACGACGGGGCCGGGACAACAAGCGACGTTACCGGAGCGGGGGGTAAGCGAGCCGGCGTGGGGACGAGGGTGGCCCGGGGACCGCAAGCCCCGCCGGGCCCTGGCAGGCAGGGAAACGGCCGCAGGGGCAGCGGTGCCCTCGGCCGCCATGACACCATCAATAAAAAGCGTTGGGTTGAGTTTTTGAAATGAAAAATGGGAAGATTGAAAGGGTGATTTGGAGAATGAGACAAAGTCAATAGGCCGGGGCTCTTGGGGGGAAATGGGTTTGGAAGAATAAGGGAAAAGGGGGGTTAACGAATCGAAAACTTCAATTTTCGGGGGAAGGAAGCCTGATGATGAGGTTGTTTACAACCAAAATTTTTTTGATATTTGACCAGATCGATTTTGATCTCGGCTGACTATAGGGGTATCCTACAAGATAATTATTTTCATTCAATACTTGAGTATTTAAAGGGGGACATAGGAGGACAGTATGAAAACTTTTTAGGTGTAAACTTTCTCTTTTTCCCATAAAACCCAATCAGAGCTCCCTTCTTTTTTTCAGAGCACTATATGAATAAAAGGGGGACTCTGGTTGCTAGGGGCACAAAGAAACTTCAACCTAGACCGTTTTCATACTTGGTCATGGGTTTTTCCAGCGGGACAACAACCTGAAGCAACACAAGGTTTGGGGAGAAGGAATGGTTCCCCCTGGAATGAAGTAAGTTGATGTATTGCCTGCCCATCCCCAGACCTCAACCCCAAATAAAATTCACTTGTAGGTAGAGTTAAAGAAAAGCTGTATCAAACCAAGTCCAGTCTGAACGTGAAAAGAGACCTGGGAACCCAAATTTTTTGGTCAAGACATACTTGAATCGACCAGGCCCAAAAGGATGGGCCAGTGTAAAAGCCGGGGGTGATTTACAAATACTAACAAAACAGTAAAATTTAATTTTTTAGGACAAAAAACCGTAAAAATGCATTACATGCGAAAGCAGATTTAAATACTTAAGTCAAGTTTTTATAAGATAGGTAAAAATTTGTCTATAAAAGATGGTAGTCTACATTCAAACTGAGTGGATGGTGAGATAGGGGGCTGAAAGTCAAAATGCAAACATTGTACCCCTTTTGTTTTCTGTGTTTTCTATTAAATATTTTTATTTTTTTACATAAAGTGATAAAAAGCCTGATGTTAACATTTTAATACAGTAAAGGGAGTTGAGCTTTGGTTTTCCGACTCCACAGCCCTGTATCATAGCTAGTTTTGACTTACAAATACTCATGTAAAATACTGACCAAAAAACTGCCATGCAATTGCAATCTTAAATTGAATTTTTCAATATTCTTTGCTTTAAAAGCACCATTTTTTTAAAGTCACACAGGTTTTTTAAAACTCTGAAGGAAAACAAACAGGTGCCCAGTTGTAAAAGAAAGTGTAAGATTAAGACACAAGTAGTTTATAACCTTTTCTGTCCCCCTTTTTTCCGGGGATATCTGTATAGGGGATTTTTTTTTCCAACATGTTGATTGTTTGTTTATTCTGGGTCCCCCCCCCCGCCCCCCCCCTCAGAATAGCAGAGCTGCTGGGCTTTAGCAGATTGAGATCATCTCTGCCATTTACAAATGTCAAGACTGGGGACTGAAACTGAAATTTATGTGGACCAGTTACAGTGGAAAAATTCAAAATATAAAGAGAATTATAAAGTGTACTATGGAGGTATATAGAAATTGCTGTACTGGTCAGTTGAGATAAAAGTTGCACATACAAATAAATGTAAGTAATAGACCACTAACAAATAAATATTAGAAATAAAATTAAATACAAAAGAGAGGACAAAAACTGGTGTCACCCTAAGCTATTGCCATGCCCACCCTGTTTAACTGAAATTATGTATGTTAGGTATTAAAATGACTGAAAGAAACTAAGGAATCTAAAGGGGTATTCCCATCAGTTTATCAGCTTTAAACTAGTAGGCAAAGGTGACTAAACATTATTACCAAATACATTCCTGTTCTGTTTTGATTCATTTCAAAGATAGAGCAGTTTTTCTATTTTGATTTATCACATGTGGTCTCTTAGGTTGTCATTTTAGCATCACTCCTTACTGTGTCTGATCAGCAGAGTAGGAGCTTGTTTCTGTTTCTCTGCTTATATTTGTTACTGAACAGGATCAGAGCACATAGCTGCTGAGTGACACTGTTATCTTTGTATATAAATAGATAACAGTGAGTGTAGAAAAGCATGTTCAATTTTATTTAGAAATATGCAGAATCTTATGTTGTCTGTATTTGTCATATTTGTATTATTAATGGCAAATGTTCCTGCATATCCCCTTAAAGAAGCTTAGTTTCATGCTATATACAGCTCTGCTAGCTCACATTTATAGCCAGACCTATTGCTTGGACAGTCTTATCTTTTTTCAAAACCCCTTAATCACAAATGTCCTGCTAACAGGCACAGCTGGCAGTAGAGCTGTCAAATAGTTTATGCCCCCCTTGCTGAGGGCAGAACAAGCTAGTGTCCAACATGCTGTTTCCAGCCTGTGTCCCTTATTCTGTAAGATGCTGTTATTTTTGAGCATTTTAGTGCTCAATCCTGCATTTTCAGCCAGAAAAGATCATACAAAGTGGTAAATTTTTTTTCCTACCACCCCCCCGCCCGCCCCCCATCTGAGGCAAGCCCCCACCCCCTCAACTGATAAACCTATTGGCTTTGAATAGGTAAAACATGGTGAATAAGTTTTTTGGTCTGTCAGTGGGCGGGGCTAGCCTTTGGGGGGCGGGGCTAACACCTCCTCATGAGTAAGTTTTGAGGGGTAAATGCTCTAAAACGACAGCATCTTACAGAATAAGGGACACAGCGCTGGAAACAGCATGTCTGACACTAGCTTGTTCTGCCCTCAGCAAGGGGGGCATAAACTATGTTACAGGCTCCCTTTAAATGTCAGTCAGTGCTATAGAACAATTTACAACTTGCACAGGATGTGAAAGTATAAAGCCTACTGTGAGAAGCAGGTTCTTTGAAAACAGCCAAATTAACTTGCTTTTCCAATTAATGAACAATACATATATTAAAAAAAAAGGTTTGCTTGAAAAAAGCAAAACGGAACTTGAGTTGAAGACAAAGCAAGTCAATGATTTATTTGGAATGACCTTGAACTTTGCGTTTATTACTAATAAAATGTGATTTGATATGGCCTTGTTATAGACAAACACAACATAACTAAAACTTTCATTTGTTGACCGCGTTAAATAGATGTAAACATAGCCGAGCTACTGACAAATCTGTTCTTCTCAAAAATAATTGGGTTCTGTAAACAATGCCTCAATACAAACAACTTTCTGAAGACGCATCAGTTCAGTTATTGTGGTTATCTATAATTGTGACTTAGCTGTACTACTAAAATGTAAAATGTGTGTTGTCTGTGTGTAAAAAAAATCAAAGAATGAAATAATTGTGTTGTCATTTAAAATCACTGTGCCTTTTACTCCCTTCCTGACCAGGCACATTTCTTTTCCTTAGTAAATGCAGGTTTAAACACTATAACGCCTTCTTGCACTTGGTTATCCTACAAATTCTTTTGCTTTTTTCTGTGATATGCAAGGCTTCGGTTTTATGTTATGTTTTTTTTTTTTTTTTATTATATGAGGGAAATTGCGATTACATCAATACATATAAAAAAAAGAAAACCTCTTTTGGCATCACAATGTTCTGAAAGCCATAACTTTTTTTTACTTTTCTGTGTACAGAAAATTTGCAGGCAGTGTGCCACAGGGAGAGTTAGGCTTGTTAGAGTTAGGATGTGGTCCTCAATAGCCCCAACAGTACATATGAACGCTATGGGCGACATGTATGATCGGGAGTTGCGCCTGTTTTCTGGCGAAAACTGCACCTCACTTTGCCGAATCCCGTGTCGAACGCAGGGATGCGCTGTTAGGCGCAACCTTCGCCACTTTCGGATGCGCCTACTAACATGAAGGGGCGTGCAATGGGCGCGCTGTGGGCGTTCTGGGGTGGGGCGCGGCAAATTCGAAAACTCCGAGGCATGCATGATTGCGGGTCGGCAAAGTGAGGCGCATTCTAGCGCGTTACAGCTCCGACATACAGACCTCGTTTAACATGGTCTATCTGAGCGGAGAAGTCGAAGTGGAGCGCAGAATTCTTGTAATGTGCTATATTCTACATTACAGCAGTACACTACAAAAAATAAAATGATTTTTCAAGAAGAATAAATAATTAAGCAATAAATCCTGCTTGGAGGACAACAGGTCCCAGCAAGCCTTGTGTTGTATATACTGAATTGCATTAAGCTTCAAAGCAGCCCAAATACTTCTAAAATTGTTATGGAAAATGTTTAAGAAAACATCTGTCCAACATCTGCAAATTTGGGTTTTTGTGATGTTAAATTAGTGTAATTTCCACGGACTTTTGGGTACATTTTGTAGTGGAGATTTTTTCTCTTTGGAGCTAATCTATATATTGTCATTAATGTTATTGGAGAAAATGTACTAATACATTGATTTTTATTGTTCCAGCACTTTGGGTATGTCTGTTTATTAAGAACTTCATTTCAATGACAAACTATTTTATTTTTTCATACTGGGTAATGTATTTCCAATGCAAAATCAGTCCGAAATTACATTGCAAATACGTGTCACAAAGTGTGGCACGTATTTGCAATGTAATTCAAGACGGATTTCGCATCGGAAATACATTACCCATTATTTACTATGGGGACTGTAGCTCCGACGCGAAATCCGTCCTAAATTACATTGCAAATAAGTGTCACAAAGTGTGGCACGTATTTGCAATGTCATTCCGGAACGGATTTCGGTCGGAAATACATTACACAGTATGAAGAATAAAATAGATTTGTCATTGAAATGAAGTACTTTATAAACAGACCTAGCCAAGTGCTGGAACAAAGGAATCAATGTATTAGTAAATTTTCTCCAATAACATTAATGACAATATATATATTAGCTCCAAAGAAAAAAATCTCCACTACAAAATGTATTCCAAAGTCCGTGGAAACTTCACTAATTTAACATCACATATGCCAATACAGATGTTGGACAGATTTTTTTTTTTTTTTTATGTATTTGTTCTTCTCTCACCTTTTTATTGTATTTAGTATCTACAGCAAGAGACAGCACAGTTCTGGCTGGGACCTGTGGTTCTCCAAGCAGGATTTCTATGTTCCCAGGGCTTAGTTCTGGACGTATTTACAGGCTACCAATGGGAAATCCGGACGTATTTACGGTCGTAAATATGGCCGTAAATACGTCCGGATTTCCCATTGGTAGCCATTCTAAGCTACTTGTTCCTTATTTTAGGCTCAGTTGGTGATGTATTTCCTTCTGCGCCTAAGTTCTGCAATGCGCCTCACACACTGGCGAAGTGCAGGGAACTTTACACCGCATTTGAGGCACAGCTTTCACTTAAAATCCCGTGAAAACGGGCGCTCCGACGCGCCGATCTTCATGCATGTCGCCCTATGTTCCTACAGCTGTTTTTA
Organism: Phyllomedusa bahiana; assembly: GCA_025379985.1. Classification (NCBI taxonomy): domain Eukaryota; kingdom Metazoa; phylum Chordata; class Amphibia; order Anura; family Hylidae; genus Phyllomedusa; species Phyllomedusa bahiana. The sequence goes on from JAODAL010000431.1 coordinate 11,207, forward strand.
ATGGCAGATAAGGAGATAATTCTTTGTTACCCCTGATACTGACCAAAGTCCCCTCTAATGTGGCAGCAAAAAGAAGATTTAATATGAGCTGTAGTATATAGTTATGGTTGTATGCCCCTAAAGACTACCGGCGCTTGCTTGTACGCAGCAGGAACAATGAGGATCACAAGAGCAGAAGCGATCCCGCTCTTTTACTGTGTAGCGGGGCTTGTTTGTGGTACAAGGAGCAGAGGAGACCAGCAGCACATCCACTTAAAATGTTTAGAAGTTAAACTTTATCTATTTCACCTTTAGGCCTCGTTCACACGGCTTATTTGGGCACGGATTGGCGCCGTACTCCGCGCCGGATTTGCGCTGCAGTACGGCGCCAATCCGTCCCTGTCATTACGGTAATCCACTGCTCTCATAGATAACAGTGGATTCCGTCGCTCCTCCCCGCTCGGCGAATCCGCCGCGGGGGGAGAAAGTGACATGCACATTATTTACAGCGTGGACGCGCCGTAAACAATGCATTGTACATGGGGCCGGGAGCGGCGCCCCCGCCGCGCTCCGGCCCCGCCCCCGTCCCGCCCCTTATTCCCGACGGATTTGTGAGCTTTAAAACGGCTCACAAAACCCTCGGAAAAGCCGTGTGAACACGGCCTAAATTCAAAAAAATGATATTGCAAATAATTACGGTAAATACACCAAGTATCATTTTATTTGAAGCAAAATTCAAAACTAGTGCACATACAGTACTTATATATTTGGTATCCAATACTCCTAAAAAGCAGAAAATAAAGCTTTGGTTACTTATAAATCAAAAAGTCATGGTTTATGAATGTGTTATGTTTTTATCCAAAAGATTGTAGAATTTACAACCTTCAATATGGATTTGAATCCGAAGCACTTCTTTAACTCTTCTTCTTTGAGTGTTATACAAGGGGTTATACTAGGGATGCATCCACACTGCAGTATGCAAATACCTTCTAGATTCTGATTTACCCCTTAACCTTGGGCGTATGCATACATTCAGGTCATTTGGGGGTTAACACACCTGGACGTATGCATACAGCTGTATATTGTATGTATATTACAGCTGACATCCCCCAGCATTGGCCCCCACTGGAGATCACTCCGGGGGAAAGGAAGGCGATTAACCCCTTAGCTATCGTGATGTAGCGATCTCAATAGCTAAGCGAGACACAAGCATGGTGACTGACAGTTGCCATGAAGACCAGTACAGAGCAGTTCTGCTCTGTATTGTTCTCTATTGCATAAGTGATCTGAAGGTAAAAAAAATGTGAAAAAGTGAAAATACACGTACACCACCCTTTTTCCCTTTTACAAATGCCAATCGCCTCAAAAAAGATCAAAAAGAAATAAAGTACACATATTTGGTATCACCACGTACATAATGGCCTACCCTATAAATCTGTCACGTTAATTAACCCAGACGGTGAACGCTGTAAAAAAACAAAAACAAACAAAAAAACAATCACAGAATTGTGATTTTTGTTCATCCCACAGCACATAAAATGCAATAAAAAGCGATCAAAAACTCATATAAATGCCAAAGTGGTGCCAATTAAAGGGTCAGTTCATGTCACAAATAAAGCCTTTACACAGTTCTGTATACAGAAAAATAAAGTTATGGCAATCAGAAGATAGTGATGCATAAATATTGTTTTACTCAATAAAACACATTTTTTTTTAAAGCGCTTCAACATAAAAAAAAAAAATATAAACTGGGTATCACTGTAATCATCTCGACCCACAAAAAATAAAAATAACTTGTCACGTATACTGCACGGTGAGCGCTGGTAAAAAAAACAAACAAACACTACTATGATTGCAATATTTTGTTTACCCTGCCTTCCAAAAAACAGATTTAAAGGCGATCAAAAGCCTTGTCTCCCAAAAAATGCTATCAATAAAAGTGTCAAATCATCCCGCAAAAAAAAAGCCCACACACATCTCCGTACACAGAAAAATAAAAAAGTTACAGTTCTAAGACTATGCTGATGCAAAAATGTGTTTTCATGTTTAAATAAAAGTGTTTTTATTGTGTAAAAGCAGTAAAACATTAAATAAAATACAAATTGGGTATCACTGTAATCGTATCGATCTGCTGAGTACAACTAGCATGTCTTTTATACCGCGTGGTGACCGCTGTAAAAATAAACACTACCAGAATTGCTGTGTTTTGTTCAAAACGCTACACAAAAACCTTAATAAAGTGATCAAAGCGTCATATGAACCCCATAATGATACCAATAAAAACGTCAGCTCATCCCGCAAAAAACAAGCCCCTACACAGCTCCGAACACAGCAAAATAAAAATGTTATGGCTATCAGACTATGACGGCATAAAAGCGCAGTTTTTTTCTAAATGCATTTCTATTGTGTAAAAGTAATAAAATAGAAAAACCTATTTAAAATATTTTCTTGTAATTGTACCAACCCACATAGTAAAGTTATCATGTAATTTATGCCACATGGCGAACGCTATAAAAATGAAGCCTAAAAAACAATGTCTGAAGTGTGCTCACCCCATTTTCATGGCCCAATGCTAAAAAAAACCTATGAAACACCTGTGAACCCAAAATGCACAATACACCCCTAGATGAGATCCATGAGGGGTGCTGAATCCAAAATGGGGCAACTGGAAGGTTTCACATGTTCTGGCTTTGTAAATGCGACATGTCACCCACCAAATTCTGCGTTCCAAAAGCCAAGTAGCGCTCCCTCCCTTATACGCCCTGCAATGCGCACAAACAGCAGTTTACACCCACATATAGGGAATTACTGAACTTGGAAGAAATTGCGTAAAAAACTTTAGGATGCTTTTTTTCCAGGATTCATTTTAAGCTAAATTTGCAATTTCTGGAAAAAAATACATTTTTGATTTTCACAGCCTAATGCTAAAAAAAATTGTGAAACGCTTGTGGTCGATACACTTGTGGGTCGATACACTCACTACACCCCTGGATAGATTCATTAAGGGGTGTAGTTTGCAATATGGGGTTTTGTTGTATTGAAAATGAGACCCCAAAGTCCTCTAGGTGCTCTTCCGGCAGGGACACTTCAGTTATATGCGACTCCTCAGGGAGTGCATATAACTGAAGGCCGAGTGAGCCCACAGTGTCCAGGCGCTGCCGGCGATCCTTTCGCCTATATGCGACTCCTCCGGAGTGCATACAGGTGAAGAGATGGCACTGCGGAGCAGAGAGCGAGCGTTCCCTGCGCCGCAGTGGACTCTGGGCGGCCGCTGACTGGCAGCTGTCCAGAGTTTCCGGCACAGGCAGCGTGTGTCATCACGCTGCGTGCGCGGCCTGATGACATCACCCTGCCTTGCCTGGACAAAAAGCAGAGCGCCCGGAGTCGGAGCGCGGGGATTCAGGGGAGTACCATACTTGTATTTTTATTTTTTTTTAATAACCCTGCCTATAGCCTGCCTATAAAGATCTATGGGGACATAACTCTGCCTATAGCCTGCCTATGAAGATCTATGGGGACATAACCCTGCCTATAGCCTGCCTATAAAAATCTATGGGGACATAACCCTGCCTATAAAAATCTATGGGGACATAACCCTGCCTATAGCCTGCCTATAAAAATCTATGGGGACATAACCCTGCCTATAGCCTGCCTATAAAAATCTATGGAGGCATAAACCTGCCTCTGGCTACCTATGGGGACTTAAGCCTGCCTATAAAAATCAATGGGGACTTAAGCCTGCCTATAAAAATCTATGGGGACATAACCCTGCCTATAAAAATCTATGGGGACATAACCCTGCCTATGGCTGCCTATGGGGACATAACACCACCTATGGCTACCTATGGGGACATAACCCTGCCTATAACCACCATGGGGGACATATACCTGTCTATACTTGCCTATGGGGGACATATACCAGTCTTTACTTGCCTATGCGGGACATCAAACTGCCTATGTAATTTTATTGGTATCTATTTTTATTTTTGAAATTTACCAGTAGCAGCTGCATTTTCCACCCTAGGCTTCTACTTGAGTCAATAATCTTTCCCGTTTTTTGTGACAAAAGTAGGTGCCTCAGCTTATGCTCAAGTATATACGGTATTACTAAATTTCTAAGCCCCCTAATGTAAAAAAAAATAATTAAGAAAATGATGGCAATCTACAGTGGGCATATGGTAGATGCCAGTTATAACTATTCTGTGGTGAATAATGGTCTTGCACACAGAAATTTTAGAACTTGAAAATGACAAAATTTTCCAAATTTTCACAAAATGTTGGTATTTTTCACAAACATTCTATGGACCAAAATTTCTTACTAATTTAAACCACAATGTGTCACGAGAATAGTCTCAGAATCACATGGATTGGTAAAGGTGTCAATAATTTATTCTCACATAAAGTGACACATGTCAGATTTCAAAAATAGGGCTGTCAGGAAGGCCAAAACTGGCTGGGTCCTTAAGGGGTTAAAGAATCTGGCTGGTATTTTGACATATTTTCTGTGGTTTTGGGGATGGTTCTGTCTGCGGATTCGCCCGTCCCACTCAACCACTAACATGTTCATGTTCCTCCCAAAAAGTTTTCGAACCACCGGCGGTGTAAAAAACCATCTGGCAGAAAAACCATTCAGTGGGGACTGCTGAACGGATTTTCTATTAAAGTCTATCACAATGGTTCACAGTCAGTTTACAGATGGCTTTAAAAATCGAAAACTGTCTGTAAATGCGACCGAAAATCCTGTCGTGGGGGCATGTCCTAAGTTACAGAAGGCCGTCAGGTAGTCTTATTTAGAATCATTTAATCCATGTTTAATAATTTTGATCATTTTAGAATTATGATCCTCCATTTTCCTTTTTAGAACAGTTCAAATTTTAATATATTTTATGTTAATTTTCAAATTCTTATTGTGGCTCAGATGTTTGTAACTAAATAACCTTGTTTGCTCCCTTCACATCTGCTATTGACTTTCTATCCGTGGTTATATCAAGGATTCTTTTACAATTGACAGAACAATGGATACTTCAATGTAGTTGGAAGCCAGTGAAATATGACAGGGATTAGAATCTTATGATGGAGTTGTAAAAGTGTTATATAATTTGCTGTGATAACCCTTATGTGAACAAAACCTTAAAGTGTAGTACAGGATACATACCTCCCAACTTTTAGAGATTGCAAAGAGGGACACATCAGGTCACATCTCTAACCACTCGATAGTATATGACATCACATCAGGCCACCCACCGCCCAACTACGCCCAAACACGTGACATAACACCAGGACACATATCTAACCTCAAAGCACCTCGAATCATGCGCAGCTTCCTCCAACCAGCGCCAACCCAACAGCAGCGTTACTGTTGTCTATAAAAAATTCATTCAAAATAATGTATGTAATATAAATAAATTCATACAAATAGCTAATAAACAATATTCTATGGATAGTACCTCTAAATAATGGTTCTATAACCACCACATAATACTGCTATAAAGGGAAAAATAATACTGCACACCATGGCCACATATCTCCACCATAGTGACTAACTATACAAGCAACAAATATCACCAGTCTGTTACTGACCAAACCAAGAACAATATTATCAATGATACCACCATACAAAGATCAGATAATACAGCTACATTATTACCACATATCACCACCACATAGTGACTGAATAATACCACACAAAGACCAAATATATCTACAACATAGTGACTGAATATAAATCAATACACTACTACCAATATTCCAGTCATACAGTGACCATCTAGTGGTACCTACCAGTTGTTTGCAGGAGCTCGGCAGACATATGTGCAGATAAGTGATTACAGTACAGTTAAATGCAGCGACTCACAGTGACATCTTCTCTGAGTTGTTCGCTTTCCATTTTCTTCTCCATCTACTCCAGACCACCATGAGGACTTCTCCTGTCTACAACTCTTCTCTGCAGAATTTTACACACAAACATCTTAGTCTCCTCACTTTTCCAGTACCTCTCTAGCTGTTTCCACCTCTGTACAAACTCCCCATGGAGTAATAGGTGTAGGTGAGGGGGCTAGAGGGTCATAGCTGAAGGTAACGGGGTTAAAGAGGGATAGGTGGGTGTTATATTTTGTGTTGGCACTAGACTGCATAACACAATGGTTGGGGAAGAGTCAGAAGAGGGGGTACAGGCCACAGCTTACAAGCACAATCTTCCAGCAGGAGATAAAGGAACAAAACCCCGAAGATCATGGTGCATGATCCAAAGTTCCTTCTTTTGGACTATATCATATTCATTGGATTATGTAGGACCAGCATTGGATATATTTCTTTAATAAAATGGTCAATGAAGAAGCATTGGGGAGTGTTTATTTAAATATTTTTTTTCTGTTGTCTGTTTTATTATGTGTTTTTTTTTTTAAATTTTTTTTTTAATTTTACTTCTATTTTAGAAAACGCCTTTTCATTACTGTTTATGGGGTTGTTGTCAGCCAGTGGTGTTTTTCATCAGCATAAGGTTGACAATAACCCCCTCTCTTTTTATTACTATACTAACATTGGAATAAAGTAATAAAAAAACTCCACAAGAACAACAGAAGAAAACTATTTCCCGACAGTACTCATTGACCATTTTATTAAATAAATAGATTGTATAGTCGGTACCGAATGACATCAGGGAAGTGTCTTATGATGCTTCCCTGCCGCTACTACTCTGAGACATGCCACCTCTCCCTACTAGAGTGTGGAAGAGTCAGCACCTTTGTTCTCACTGTTTGTGTTTCCTGAGTATCACAAAATGAAGAGTACAGTCCCTGGGATCTGGGGCATATGCCCTGGATCCACCGAACATATCTCTTCCTGTCTGGGACTGAGGGACAGCCCCTGGAATCCAGGACAGTCCTGTAGGATCCGGAATGGTTGGGATTTATGAGGATGGCAAATTCAAGAGAAACAAATACCCCTTTCCCCAAAAATAAGACCATGTCTTTTGTTTATTTTTGCTCCAAAAGACGCACTTTTGAATTGCAAAAGACGCACTAGGGCTTATTTTCAGGGGATGTCTTATTTTTTTTCATGTAAAATAATCTACATTTATTTAAATACAGTCATGTCCCCTTCTTCTGGAACATTAAACAACAGTATTTTTATTTGTATCAATTAGGAAAAACAAATGGTTCCTCAATCATCCAGCAAAATTCCCCATGTTGTCTAAGTGTTTATTCCTGTTTTTTACAAATTTCGTCCTTCAGTAATGGTTTGTCTTCCAGCTTGTGCAGTCTGTGGCTGCTCTATTTCTATTTTTTATAGTTGTTCTCTCTCTGTACACTCAGACAACGCATGTGCTTGGGAGCACGATGTTTGACACACACATCGGGGAAACCACTGACTATGAGATGGGCTTTCAGCACTTTACTCTGCAGCACTGTCCTCAGACCAAATCATTTGTTTTCCCCAGAAGCAGCTCTACCATGTTTTCTCAGCAGAAGAAATTAAAACAGAGCATAATAATTTGTGTATAGCTCCCACCACATTCGCTGCACAGCCCACAGCTGTATATAGTGTGTATTTTATAATTCAACACATCCGTTGTATGTTGCAAAAAGCGCACTAAATTGTGACTAGCTGACGTTCTTAACTGGGGCTTATTTTTGGTTAGAGCTTATATGAATAATCATGGTAGGACTTATTTTCTGGTTAGATCTTATTTTCAGGGGGAAATAGGGTATATACTAGCAGTCATCCATCAAATGCTGAAGAACAAGCTTAACTGAGTTATATTAAGTTAGTACTTTTTCCCCTTTATGTCATAAATGATACCATGTTCACATAAGATGTTAAGCATAATACAAGGTTTTGCTTGTTTAAATATATCTTTTAGAGGCACCCAAGATATAGCTTAATGCCTTATGCTAGTTCCTATAAAGCTTATAAGAGAGTACAATAAACTTAGGAATGGGAAATGGCTTAAATAAGGTACATGATCAATTATTTTAAGGGATTGTGTGGCTGTCTACATTCTTTTTTTTTTCTTCAAAACGAGCTCAGATTGGTGAGCCCTGATCATCTCTGTACTCTGGGTCCCTCTCAGCATAGGAATGTGATCATCAGTGGCGTAACTATAGCTGGGCCTGCTGCCACTGTTCAGAGGAAGGTAACCGGGATCAAGGGCAAATACTCATGATCCCTGGGTCTGCGCAGTCAATTTAAATGTTTATCCATCCTCGGGCCGTGTAAACAGTTAACGTATGTAGTGGAGTAGAGTGTCACATGTGCCCTACAACCTCTACTTGCTCTAGTAGTTCTAAGGCCTTAGAACTACTTTACATCAACTGTGTGTCATGCCACAGCCAGCGCTATGACATCATATCATCTCATCGCCTGGTATGGGTTTCACCAGATGAAGCCCGGCTAGCAGTTTGTCAGGGGAATGGGGAAAGGTGAGTTTATACATTTATTTTATTTTTTTAAAGAGGCCCTACCTACAGACCAAACTGGAACCTACCTACCTGTCAGGGGTATATCTACCTTCCTAATTGGGGGCCTACCTACCTGAGGCCTATCTAATTACCACCTACCTACCTGGGTCCTACCTACTGCCTACCTACCTGGGGCCTATCTACCTGCTTAAAGGAGTTGTCTCACTACAGGCTTTAAGCCTACCTCAGTGTGTCTGGCAGCATAGGATTTTTGAATTCAGGGGCGTGCTTCTTGTCTGCCTCTTCTCCTCCCTCTTCCCCCCTCCGCTCAGCACACAGACAGCTCTCCTCCTCCAACTGCAGTAACTTCTATACAGCAGGGGGGGGGGGGGGGCAGAGGGGTTTGCTGCCAGGGTTAACCCTGTGTGTGCCTGCATAGATCTGCTGCTCACTGCTGGATCAGCTGCACTGTGCTGCTGTGGCCGAGCTCTTGCTGCTCCTCTCCACAGAGTCAGGAGACAGCAGGGAGAGGGCTGATCTATGAGTGGCTATGGAGCCAGAGGTCTGTGAAGCTGTGTATGCTAATAGCAGAGCAGGGGGGGTGCAAGTGTTCCTATACCCCCTGCTTAGCATACAAATCTCCACGGATATCTCAAGCAACAACAAACAAACCCTGTCAGAACAGACACAGGGCAGCTGTGAAGTGAGTTACTATAATCACGATGTGTCACTAATACAGCAGAGCAGGGAAGGATATGAACCGTTCACATACCCCCCGATCTGTTCTATTAGTATAGTCAAAGCTCCACAGACACATCATGATTATAGTAACACACTTCACTGCTGTCACATCTACTGACCACAGATCAGCTTCACGTCTGCTCTCCTCAATCTGTGTAGAGAGCAGGAGGGAGCAGGCACACACAGGGTTAATCCAGGCAGCACAGCTACACAGACACAGAAGCCAGAGCCCTCCCCCTCCCTTCCCTACAGAAGCATACTGTGTGGGAGGGGCTCTGTGCTCTGACCTGTATGGAGAAGCTGATGAGGTCACCAGCACTGGCAGCCAGTGAGATAAAAATCAACAAGTCGGTGGCTATAGTGATTTGCGAAGCTGATGCACTCCTACTACCAGGGATAACTCAAAATCAGTAGGACATTTGTAATGAACATATATGGCAAAGCTGCTTGTTTTTTTAAGATCTTTTAATTAAAACCCAATCATTGTAGCGAGACAACCCCTTTAACTATGGCCTACCTACCTGGGGCCTATCCACTGTTTACCAACCTACCTACCTAGGGCCTACCCACCTACCTACTTGGGAACTACCTACCTGGGGCTTACCAACCTACCTAGGGCCTATCTACTTACCTGGGGCCAACCTACCTACCTGGGGCTTTGCCAGTTTACCTATCTGCCTACCTATGGTTCACTGTCCACCTAAACCCTCCTGACTAACCTGGGTGTTTTCACTTAGCCCTACTACCCATCCTTTCCTAAAAGGCCCTCTGTGCCAATTCCTGTATTGAGCTACTCTCCCTAAAGGACAGTGATTCCTCTTACCCTAACTATACCCCCATGTACCTACCAGGGCGGCATCTCCTTGTGCCAACAAAACTACCCAGCTGAGAGGTCTTTTGGGGTCTTCTCAATTTTTAACTTTAAACTGGACTTCAACTTACCTCCGGTTGGATGCTTAAAAATTTCTACTTTTGAAAAGTGGGACCTCCTATCTCACTATCAGGTTCTTTCCACATAATGGGTGGCCTGTTTACCTATATACTAAGTTGGGGAGCTAATTTTCTAATAGAATGGGCTTTGCTATCTTATTTGGGGGAGGGGAGCTACTTGCTTAATTGAGGCTACCTATCTAATAGTGAGGTATACCTATCTGTAGGTCCATATTTAATAATCATGCTACCCTAGGCACTTAGCTGTCAGTCAAATGATGATTAGAGTTTCTGTATTTTACACATTTCCCCTCTAGACTACGTCAGACCAATGGTGGTGTATTTTTTGCCATTTCTTCCCAGTGTTAGTACAAGAGGTTCTGACAGTCGTTCTCTATGATTAGAGTTGAGGCTTGGTGTTTTTTTTGTGATCTCAAACCCCAGCGCTAGTAATACAAAGGCATCTAACACTGACATTGGACTAAAATGGTAAGAAAACATACTGACATGACACTAAACACTTTATTTAAATAAACACTCCCCAACAAAATCTCTCATTGACCATTTTATTAAAGAAATGGAGTTAACGCTGGTCTGACTTTGTCCAATAAATCCATCATAGTCCAACAGGGAAATCTGTAGAAGAAACACTACCAAAAACATGAAAGTACCAAAACTCCATCCCTTGCACTCCCTGAAGATTATACATCATGACTGTTGCTGGTTCTTCCGGGAGTTTGGACCACTCAATATGATTTTGAGGGCTACAGGTCATAACCATAGCACAATTTCCATGGGGTTAGTCCTCTGTTCCTTCCCACCTTTCCAGGAAACTGTGCTTTTAGGCCTGTACCCTCTCGGGAAGTTTTCACAGAGGTGGGGGACAATGAGGAAGGTGCTGGAAAATTGAAAATTCTAAAATATTTGGGTGCAAATTCAACAGGGATGAGTGGCGACCAGAAGAAGTCATCATGCTGATCTGGACCAGATGCAGAAAAAAGAGAACACAAACAAACAACTCACCAGAGAAAATGTCACCTGTATGTCACTGGATGTAATTCCACTGTAGTCACTTATACAGTTGAAATCAGACTGATTTCTTTGGACTTTCCCATTATGTTATACACAGAAGCAGTGTGTTTCTGGTGTGATTAAAAAACATCCTCAGGTGTGTCTCTAATTAACTCAGATGTTGCCATAGGCATAGTATTCCTAGTGTATGTAACACTTTGACTTTGCAGAAAGTAATAAAAATGTCTTAAAAATGCTCTCTCATTCTGGCATTTGGCAAATATAAATTTTCATAATCCTATTTGACTTAAAACAGGTAAGGTTTATTCTGATTTCATGTCAGTTAGTAGAAAAACATGCATATGTGTCTTTTTATATAGTGTATGTAAATTCCTGGTTTCAACTGTATGTCTGTAAGGCACCTGTGTACACTGGTATCTTCCACTATATGGTCACTGTATAGTGGTAATACACAGTTTTCAAAAACAAGTGTTTTAATCTGCAGAGTAACTTGTATAATAAAAAACACAAAAACAAAGATAGAATTTCTTATCTTCCATTAATGACCTCTCAAAAAGGTTAATACGCTTAGAATGTAGCCACCTAAGCATTTTTTTTTTTGTCAGAAAATGTGTGATTGTTTTTTTGCGGCGTACTGCGCTTAATACGCGGGGAAATGCACCCCATAATTACAGTAATCCATAGCTCTCATAGAGAACTATGGATTATGCCTCTTCTCCCCGCTCGTACAATACGATAGTATTGTACACGCAGGGAGATAAGTGACAATGCATTTCTATGAGCAGCCGCCTACGAGCTCTCGAAACACACAATGTACTGCAGCGCATACTGTACACACCGCAGTAGATCGTGTGAACATACCCTAATACTATGTGAATGAAAATAAAATAACCAAAATATAAATAGGTTAAGTTAAAAAAAAAATGCTACTATACAAGCAATGTACAATAAGCACAACAAGTTGAGTACACAATGTACATTCCCTGACACTGTTCTTGCAGCTACTTGGTAAGGATTGTAGTTACACATGAGAATTAGATTACAACAGCTATAGTACTCCCTTTCCTTAATAAAAATATATTATGTAATAGCCTGTTTTAATAGCAAATTTATGACAGTCCTTCTCAGTTAACAGACACCTAGGATATATTTTACTTCAAATATATATCCATTCCTGATGGTACTGCTACCAGTACTAATGGTATTACAGATAAAGGGTAATTGATTACCTTGGGTAAATTCTATACATTTTTGTTAGGATTAATACCTTTAACAGTACTTTTAAGCATTCAGGAATGTGTGACCTATAAATGGTTCTGTTCAAATACAGTTTATTTTGCTTTGCTATACACAAAAGGTATATATTGCTGCTGCAGTTACAATCTTATTCTTCTTATTCAAAACGCTTTATTGAGAGACCAATATTTGATACAAGGCACAGAAAAGTGAGGACAAACCAAATGAAATATCACATTAAGTACAATGGGTAAGTACCCCAAGAATATACAAGACCAATCAGGCAGTGCGATTATCAAACACAGTTACGAAAAACAATACTTTGGATGTACAATAAAATGCCCAATGTTTTCTCTAGTTGGGGTCAGGCGAGCAATAGCCGCTCCTCCACCTATGACTACAGGGTTGAGGATACTGTGCTTGCTCGTTTACAGCGTGTGATAAAAGCCGTCGGAGATACATATTATTATCTGTCACAGCAGATGCAACCTGCAAATAATGAGAACTTGAAGAAAACCGGAAGAACAAACAAATAATTGCCGATCAAAAGAGGATAAATATCGGAGTAAAATAAGTGTGAGCCATTAAAAATAGAGCACCCACTGAGGTCCCTAAAAAACGCAAACTGGCGAACTCGGATGGGACACTTAGATGCCAGAACTCTCCTACATCCCTACCCCCAACCATTGAGGCTACACTCCTACAAGTCCATAAACACTCCATAGTCAGAGGAGCTGCAAAAGGTCATCCAATCTGACCATGTAGCCATATACTTGTCTAGTGTCTGATTATGGTCAGCACGGATCTCCTCCATGCGTTGGATAGTTGAGATTTCCTTGTACCAGGAGGCCATGGAGGACGTCATTGAGGACCTCCATATTCTCGGTATTAAAATCTTGGCTGCACTAAGCATAAAGAACAATCTTATTCTTATTTTAACCTGACAATTGTGACACTTAATAACGTGGCATTTGTTTTGTTCCTTTCCCTTTCATACCCTTTCCCCCCATCCTTTTTGTTGGCACATTGCTCTATTGAATCTTGTATTATTCATCAAACTTAATAAAATGTTTAGCTGAAAAAAAAAGAGAAAGGAGAAACCATCGTGTGAAGCTGTATGTAATAGAAAAAAATGTGGTGAGTATATGCAGTAACTGCTCACCTGGCAATGTTGTGCTTTGAGAAAGGAGGCACAACTCTCCGTGTTGCAAATTCCCCTTCCAAAGCTGGTATGAAGTGTGGATCGCTGCTGCTGGTTCCTATGGCTGATCCTGTTCCGAGTCACCACGATTACAATAGAAACAATGATAAGCAGAAAGTTGGATGAAGTATATCTACACGAAACGCGTTACTTCAAAATAAACCTTTTGTTAATTCTACAGATCTGCAGCACTTATATCGGTACTGGCCAAGGCCCTCATACAGGTCATTAGAAAGAAAAGTACATAGTTACTGGCATCAGAAAAAAAGCGTTGGACTTTTATTATATGAAGCAATAAAAGCAGTTAAATTTAAGGAAAACTATACAAATCTGGTCAGATTAATAATGACCCGCAGAATAAAGTTAACATGATTTATACCACATAGAAAATTCCATAAAAACAAAAGCCATGAAAAATGGCACAGTTGTATTTTTCTTCCTGTTCCACCCCAGAAAGAAAAGTTTTTTGGTTTCCCAATATATTATATGATACATTAAATAATAGGATTAAAAAATGCAACTTGCACCGCAGAAATGAATCCTTTATACAGCTAAATTGACATAGAAATAAAAAACGTCACAGGTTTTGGAAAGGGGGAAAAAAAACAAACACATCCTCACTGCCAAAATTATGCATCAGGAATGGATATATATTGAAGGAAAATATATCCTAGTGTCTGTTAACTGAGAAGGACTGTCATAAATTTGCTATTAAAACAGGCTATTACATAATATATTTTTATTAAAGAAAGGGAGTACTATAGCTGTTGTAATCTAATTCTCATGTGTAACCACAATCCTTACCAAGTAGCTGCAAGAATAGTGTTAGGGAATGTACATTGTGTACTCAACTATTTGTTGTGCATATTGTAAATTGCTTGTATAGTAGCATATTTTTTTTTTTTTTTAGCTTAACCTATTTATATTTTGGTTATTTTATTTTCATTCACATAGTATTAGGGTATGTTCACACGATGTACTGCGGTGTGTACAGTATGCGCCGCAGTACATCGTGTGTTTCGAGAGCTCGTGGGCGGCTGCCCATAGAAATGCATTGCTCGCGGTGCGTATTCGCCGCAAATAATTGACATGTCACTTATCTCCCCGCGTGTACAATACTATCGTATTGTACGAGCGCGGAGAGGAGGTGTAATCCATAGTTCTCTGAGAGCTATGGATTACTGTAATTATGGGGTGCATTTCCCCGTGTATTAAGCGCAGTACGCCGCGAAAATACGCGGCGACATGCGCCCCAAAATAAGCCGTCCGTGTGAACATACCCTTAATGTTGTCCTAGCCAAGGAGGTAACATTTTATCTAACTTTATTTCCACAACAGACTATATTTAATGTTAATACCAATATGTTGGTACTGCTACCAGTACTAATGGTATTACAGATAAAGGGCAAAACTATTTTGAAGTCCATTAACTACAAAAGGTATTGAATCAGGATAATACCAAATAAGCAAAACTTACATCAAGCAACCTTTTAGATTTTTACTGCCATCCTGCATAAGCAGGGTGTTTAATAGAAGTCATTATTGTACACAGATACTACTATTGCAGCATAGTGTACAAGTGATTGTGCCCACTAGAACAAGTACTCTATTGGTACTGAAAGTACAAGTGTAAAAAAAAAAAAAAAAGTTCCAAAAACTTTTTTTTGCCATTTTACAAATTAAGAAAAAAAAATTCTTCCACCTAAAACATAAAGCAGTTGTTCCCATAATAGTGCTTGATGAAAAATTGCTAGGATATGCCATCAAAGGCTCTGGGACCCTCACAGGTCTCGGTAAAGGGTCCCCGAAAGCTACAGCTCAAAGTGGAGAGTCAGTCACGCTTGCACATGACTCTATTCTGTTCCATGGGATTTCTGAGTATAGCTGAGCACCATGTTCAGCTATATTCGCCATTCTCATAGAACAGAATGGAGAGTCATGCACAAGCGTGACAAGCTCTCCATTCAGAGTGGTAACTTTTAGGAGCCTGTTCCCAAGATAGGTGTGGGTCCCAGAGGTCGTACCTACACCTATCAGACTTTAATAGTATATCTATTTATGCTCTCCTTTCTGATAACAAGATGTGATAGAAGGAGAGGAGCTGAGCTCTGTGATATATAGCGTTATATGATAGAGGGAGAGAAGCTGAGCTCTGTGATTATTTTAGCGTTATTATAATAGAGGGAGAGGAGCTGAGCTCTGTGATATATAGCGTTATATGATAGAGGGAGAGAAGCTGAGCTCTGTGATATATAGCGTTATATGATAGAGCGAGAGAATCTGAGCTCTGTGATATATATATATAGCGTTATATGATAGAGGGAGAGGAGCTGAGCTCTGTGATATATAGGTTTAAATTATTTGAAGCAAGTAAAAAGCAGAGAAAATCTGTGAAAGTGAAGCTGAAAATACTGATAATTCCGCCCACGTACAGTGATTTACAGTTTGTTCTGTACACACACTGATACAGGAAAAGCTGTCAATCACTGTCTGTGTGCGGGGTGAACAGAACTCCTAGCATCACTTAAGGAGTCTGGTCAATATTTTCTCTGCTTTTTACTCAGAAATCTTGCTCCAAATCCTATAAACCTTCATATCACAACTTCTCTCCCTCTATTATATCCTCCTTTCAGGATCCTGACAGGTTCCCTTTTAGTGGGTGTTATGGTCCAGTGGCCTGGTGTGTTTTGACAATAAAATAAAATATGCTACTTAGGTGAAATTAGAGTGATAGTATATATTATGTTAACCTAATGTAGGGCCAACTGGAAGCACTATAAATGTAACTTAAAAGAAAGTTTAGTATCTGACGACATGAGAACAACAATCACTTTAAAGCAAACAGCATAGCGGTTACCTGGATGCTTCTTGGGTGATCTGCAATAGGTGTATTCCTGACTTGTTCAGTGTCTTTGATGTTCAAAAATAATTTCCCAATGGGATTTTTTCAATATAAGAAAGCAGTAGGCATGGAGCAGTTGAATGATATAGAATGCCAGCAATCCTACTAGAGATTTTCTTTACTTGTTGGTAGGCTATGGAAAGTTTTAAATAGCAACATCGCGCCAGATTTTACAATTCTCACAGTGGTAGGTATGGTTCATTTTGCAGTCTAGCCAGGTGCCTTTTTAGCAGGGCTGTGTAGTGGCTATAGACCAAAAGATCTGCAAAGTTTTTCTCTTCTTGTATATGATACGTGGAGAATCATCCGTAAAGCCTGAAATACCATGATTTTAACATCAGCCAGTAGGTTAGGATATTTTTGCAGATCTCTGGAGACAGATCAAAAGTGCCCACAATCCTTGCCACATTGTTACATAGTGCTTCAGGCTGTGACTTTAATACATAATTCCTGTATTGTTCAAGGGAAAAATTAAAGACGGCAACAGAAATTCTAGTGGAATAGATCCTTTTGTTTCTAGAGAATCTATTGTTTAAAAATGTTTGTTTTGTTTATTGATAAAATTATTGTTAATTTTTATAGAAATTCTTGGTATATTTTTCCTTGTCAATTTTTTGCAAATTTTAAAAAATACATAATTTGTTATATTTCCCATTCTTAGCCACCAGAGGGAGCAAATAATAATAAAAAAAAGCTTAGGTCAAGCAACATGGAACACAGTTGCAATAAATGTGGGCTTTCCCCCTTGGTGGTTGCATCACACACCATTCCTTTCCATTTGCTGTGTGAAAAATGAAGAAGAGGTGAATTGTTAAATGAGTAGGGGACTGAATCTCTATTTTGTTGGTGAATGAGGAGGTGCTGAGAACACCAAAGAGAGTTACTGTGTATCTGTAGTCGAAAATTGAGTAATTATACAAATTGTGATTAAATTTACTTTATTATTGGCTATGGACATTCTGCAGGTACTCCACAGTATATATCTGAATATCTGCTAGCAGGTATTCAAAAGTGTACAGCCAAACGTTCACATGTGAAATTATCTTAAGAACTAATGTTGATTAAGTTCAGATGTTAATGTTGTGCAGTGGGCTATTTACACAGGGCGGTACATCTAGACCAAATGTGAAAAAAGGCCTCTCCTGATACCGTTGGCAGCTACCACACACTTGTTTTACAGGTTTGGTAAAAAGGCCTACAAGCTGTTCCTCCTACCAATCTAATCGTCTCAACTATATGCACATCTTAATGCATGTTCGAAAACTATGGCTCTCTGCCTTGCCAACCACTCTAGGCCGCAGGCTTTATTAGGCCTGCAGCCCACGAGATGTTGGGAGAGGTGTTGCAGGTTGCATGATAGCATCACTGCATTACGCTTTCTGGCTCTTGTGCTAGTAGGCTCTAGGCTGCCTTGGTCAGGGGGGTCTACTAGATATCCCGAGGGACTGAAGTGACCAGGAAGCTAGCAGGGCAATGGGAAAAGTTCTCTCTAAGTTTTTTAATATAAAACTATTTGGGGCCTTATGTAACAACGAGGGGCCATACCTATCTAACTGCCATTTTTCCTACCTACATAACTATTGTGGCCTTATTTATCTACTGGGGGTCCTAGTTACAGAAACCCCCTATACCTACATAGATTGAGAACAGACTCTGACACCTTTTCATTTTGAACATAGTGAGCCAAACTATTTCGAGTGCGCTGCTAAGGGGGGCTTTACTTATTACTTGTGACACTGAGTCACATGACACTGTGGGTCTGCCTAACTAATTTGGGGGGTCTACCTTCCTTAAAGGAAAGTCTACCTATCTTTCTAACTAATTTGGGGGGGGGGGGTTCCTGCTATAGGCACATATGAGTGTACTATTTGGGTGCGCTTCCTTCTGGAAGCAGATATGAGGGTACTATTATTGTTTGGGGCACCATGGGGGTTATCATTAACATATGGGGCACTGTGGAAGGGGAGTTTGTATAGCCATGGGGAATAGGTAGGCAGGTGCTGGAAAAGTGAGGAATCTAACATGTTTATGCAGCAAATTCTGCAGGGAGTGGTGGCTGAAAGAAGTTGTCATGATGGTCTGAGCTGAAGAGAGAAAAATAGGGAAAGAGAACAACTCTTTAGAGAGATTTCACTTGTGAGTCACTGAATGTAAATGGATGTAATCCTGTCTGCAGAGTGTTTGTGTACAACTGGTACCTACCCTTAAATGGTCACTCTATGAGGGATAGTGGTCGTAGTGTTATGATTTATATTCAGCAACAGTATGGTGGTATTATTCAGTCACTTTATGGTGGTGATATGCATTTATGGTGTGTAAGTATAATTTGGTCCCTGTATATTGTTAATATTAGTTTGGAAAAACGTTAGGTCAGTTATTATGGGTTTTTAGTCACTATTTGGGTGAATATGTTGGGAGTATTAATTGGGCTTTGTTTTAAACGTGTTTTGGGAATTTTGATTTTTGGGATATGGTTTTTGCAGTAACAATATTGTGGTATAAGTCAGTAAATAGTGTTGATATTTGGTGATATTTTGTGGCCTTGTATATATACTGGGTGGCAGAATAAAGATAACATGTCACTTACACTGTACGCAAAAAAAAAAAAACAGTGGCGCAACTGCATGGTTTTTTTTTGGGGGTTTTGGGTGTACTGGGCCTTCAATTTTTTTATGGGGCCCCGCCGTCACAAAACCCTTTAAAAGGAAAATGTTTCATTTTTAAAAATTTTAACTGAGAGTGTATGAGAGGTACGTGCAGTGCCATCAGGGGGGTTTTGGAAAAGTTTTTTGGGTAAAAAGGCCCCTCAGGTGTCAAGCTAATCCGCATCAAGACATTGTGTACTGGCAAAATGTCAAAAAACTTTTTTTTGGTTTCCCCAAAAGTGTTTGCCCTGCACAGGTTTGGGAAAAGCAGAAATAAACTTTTTGCTGAAAACGAAGGGCAAATTATAAGATAATTTTCAGGTAACCCAAAAACCCCCTTTATGTAAGGAGGTAATGAAGTTTTACTGCTCCTACACATATCCCTTACTTTTTGTAAGGGTTGTGTGTGGGACATGGAACAGGTTATGTATTTAGGGGCTGAGGGAAAATGATCATGTAATTTTTTTAAAAAACCCTAGCCAAAATTTTGGGCAACCCCTGTATGTATTGGGCTGCACCCCAAGTCCCGGCTCTCCTTTCAGCCCGGGAAAATGGCGGAGCCCTGTTTTTCCTTTTTTTTAATTTAGGGGGCCCCTCCAATATTAGGCGCATTAAAAGTGTTTTGTGGCAACTTTTGTAATAGTTTGAGGTTGGGGGCTGTGGAGGCGTGTCCGGTACAACCCTTTTTGAAACTTCAAAAAAAATTTAAACCCCGGCCTTCCCCATGTGATATAAACCTGTAAAAAAACCCAAAAAACAGTTCCCTCCTGACATAAGTCACCCCAAATTTCAGTATTTCAAAAAAGGAGGGCCCCTTCTCCAGGTTTTCCCAAAAATTGTATTATATCTTTTTATGGGGGCCCGGGGAAAATATGGCACTGTGTTTCTACCTATTCAAAAAAATTGGTTTATCAGTTGAGGTGGGTGGGCTAGCCCAGGTGGGCAGGTTTGATCTTACGGCTAAAAACTGCAATTTGAGCAAAATAATTGAAAACACAGCTTTTACAAATAAGGGACATAGCGCTGGAAACAGCATGTCTGTACTAGCTTGTGCTATCTTCAGCAAGGGGACTTTATCTATGGACAGGTTTTCTTTAACTCTTTTGGGGCAGGATTTTCATTACAGCTTCAACATTGTAGCCACTGAATCCTCTTCCATCCCCCATGATGACACATTGGTTGAGTTGGAGACTTTGTGTTTCTCCCCTTTCCCTTTTTGAGGATGCCCCACAGATGCTCAATAGGGTTTACAGTAGGTTTGGAGACATGCTTGGCCTATCCAGCACCTTTACCCTCATTTTCTCTACCCAGGCAGTGGTCCTCTTGGTGGTGTGTTGGAATACTGACCTGCAGCCCAGTTTCTGAAGGGAGGGGATTGTGCCTGCTTCTGAATGTCACGTGCATTTTGACTTTAATGGTTCCCCAATGAACTTCTCCTAGTGGCAGCACTCATGCAGCCCCAAACCATGAACTCCCCCATCTGTTTAAAAGGCAAGACACACTTTCTTTGGGGTTTTCTCACCGGTTGTCGTCACACCATGTGAACCAAGAAATTTATTTGGCCCATAAACCACAAAGGGGTGGGTTCCAGTGATCATTCCCCATCCGCTTGTCCAGCAAACTGTTTATAAACTTTCTTGTGCATTTTTAGAAAGTCTTTTTTCTGGGGGACACCATGCAGACCCAATTGATGCAGTGTTGCACATTGATCACATGACAGGGTTACCTTCCCCCCTTTTTAACCCCTGCACAATGCTGGCAGCACTCGTATTCTGTTTTTAAAGACAATCTCGGATATGACCAATCACGTGCACTCAACTTCTTTGGTCACTCATGGTCTATGAGTAGAACCTGTCTTGTTAAACCACTGTATGGTCTTGGCCATCATGGTGCAGTTTCAGGGTGTTGGCAATCTTCTTATAGCCTTATCCATCTTTATGTAGAGCAACAATTCTTTTCTTCATAATTCAGGGGTTTTTCCCTCCCCCTTTCCCCCCCTGTTTTTACTCTTCTCTAGGGGTTTTTTTTATTTTTTCATATTTTTTAATTAAAACATTATTTTTCTTTTTTATTATATTATTATTTTTAATATTTTTTTTAATATTTTCCACATAATGTGACTGATCTAATGCTATCACTTTCTAAATCATAATTAATATCCTCTAGTTGGTATTGCTATACTGTTATCTTCAGACACCAGCTGGAATTATTATTATGGTAACTGTAATCTTTTAACCTTTTTTTTAACTTAAAAGGAACTATGCAGTGTTTAAATTACTGTTTGAGCATCCAGGGACCCACGGCACTTCCTTGTATGTGGGTTGCCTTAATACAGGTCAGCTGTCTCCTCTTTTTTTTCTGTGAATCGAGACCGAAGCGAATTCATACCTCCCGATCCAGCTCTTCACTCTGTGTGCTCAGAAGGGGGCTGTGTGATTTGTTTGAAATTGCATACATGTGACCCCGCAGGAGACATCACCGCCCCTTTCCTCTTTTTAGTAAAAGAAATGTTGGTTATGTAAAGCATTGTGAGTAGCTGAGGGGTAAATTTTTGCCCCCAAGGGCAAAAGGGGTTTTTGGGTTTTCCAAAATTTCCCTTTTAGGAACCAAACCTTTTGTTGTTTTTTTTCTTTTTAATAAATGCACAACCCCTTCTTTGGGAGGTTTTTTTTTTATTTTTTTTTGAAATGTTTGCCCTACTTACAAAGGGAGTAAAGAGGACGGGAAAATAGTAGAGTAGAGCACCTGGGTTTGAACACTCAGTAGGTACCTGGAGGAGAAGTGATGTCTGAGCATATCTGACCAGGACTGAGGAGCTTCAGCCCTGTCGTATTCCTTGGAACAAGCGGGTAAACAATGGATACAAAAGGGAACACCCTAAAAAAAAAAGGGCAAAATTTTTTTAAATAATAATGAAGGGGTGAAAATGTTTGTTATTTCATTTGAAAGGGCTTCCCCGTCAATTTTTTTTGGGAAAAACCCCCCCAAAAAACCCCCCCCCCCCGGGGGGGTTGGGGGGTTTTTTTTTTTTTTTTCCCAAAAAAAAAAGGGGGGGAAAGGGGGGGGGGGTTTTTTTTTTTTTTTTAAAAATTTTTTTTTTGGGGGGGTTTTTGGGGGGTTTTAAAATTTTTTTAAAAAGGGGAAAAATTTTTTCAAAATTTTTTTTTTCCAAAAAAAAATTTTTTCTTTTTTAAAAAAATTTTTTTTTTTAAAAAAAAGTTTTATTTCCCTTTTTGGGGTTTTTTTTTTTTTTTTAATTTTTTTTTTTTTTGGGGTTTTTTTCCCGGGGGTTTTTAAAAGGGGAAAAAAACCCGGTTTTAAAAGGGTTTTTAAAAAAAAAAAAATTAAAAAAAAAAGGGGGGAAAAAGGGGGATAAAAAATTTTTCCCCCTTTTTGGGGGAAAAATTTTTTTTTTTTTAAAAAAAAAGGGGGGACCCCCTTTTTTAAAAGGGGGGGTTTTGGGAAAAAAAAATTTTTTAAAAAAAAAGGGGGAAAAAAAAAGGGGGGGGGTTTCCCAAAAAAAAAAATGGAAAAAAAAAGGAAAAAAAAAAATTAACCCCAAAAAAAAAAAAAAGGGAAAAAAAAAAAAAAAAAAAAAAATTTTTGGGGGGTTTTGGGGGAAAAAAAAAAAAAAAAAAATTTTTTTGGGTTTTTTTTAAAAAAAAAAAAAAAAACAAGTTTTAAAAAAAAAAGAAAAAAAAAAACCAAAGGGGGGGGGGTTTTTTAAAAAAAAAAAAAAATCAAAATTTTTTTTAAAAAAACCCCGAAAGGGGTTTTTTGGGGGGGGGGAAAAAAAAAGGGAAAAAAAAGGGGGGGAAAAAAGTGAACCCTTTAAAAAAGGGGGAAAAAAAAAAAAATTTTAAAAAAAAAAAAAAAAAAAAAAAAAAAAAAAAAAAAAGGGGGGGGGGAAAAAGAAAACTTTTGGGGGGAAAATTTTTTGGGGGGGAAAAAAAAAAGGGGGAAAGGGAAAAAAAAAAAATTAAAAAACCCCCCCCCCAAAAAAAAATTTTAAACCAAAAAAAAAAGGGAAAAAAAAAAAGGGGAAAAAAAAGGGAAAAAAAAAAAAATTAATAAAAAAAATTTTTTTTATAAAATTAAAAAAAAATTTTTTTTTTAAAAAAAAAAAAAAATTTTAAAAAAGGGGGAAAAAAAAAAAAATTTTTAAAAAAAAAAGGGCCCGGGGAAAAAAAAAAAAAAAAAAAAAAAGGGGGGAAAAAAAAAAAAAAAAAAAGGAAAGGGGGGGAAAAAAAAGGGGGTTTTAAAAAAACCCCTGGGGAAAAAACCCCAAAAAAAGGGGGGGGAAAAAAAAGGAAAAAAAACCCCCCCCAAAAAAAAAAGTAAAAATTTTTTTTTAAAAAAAAAAAGGGGAAAAAAAAAAAAAAAAAAAAAAAAAAAAAAACGGGGGGAAAAAAAGGGGGGTTTTTTTAAAAAGGGGTGCAATAGTTCCTTAACAATGTCTATTTATCCTAGATTCCCCTCTTGTATGCTCATCATGCCGGGTCCATACTTACAGACCGTTTGATTTTTCCTGATAGGCTGCCACACTGGTTTTCTAAGCTACGGAATGGCTTCTACTGCAGCCTAGTGGAAGCCAGTAAACACGCCCCTGAATTCAAAGTGAAAACCAAAAAAAACAGGACAGAGGTGAGATGAATCAGTGTAGTGAGACAACCCCTTTAAGTAATTTATTAAAGGCTAAGGTTAAATACACCTGAAGTTTGTTGTTTATGTAAGAATAAGACAGTTCTTTGCCATGAGGTGCCATGTTGAGCTTCCAGTGACCAGTATGAGAGTGTGAGAGCGATAACACCAAATTCGACACGCCTGCTCCACATTCAAACCTGAGACCTTCTAATACTAACGAGTCACATAATACCATGGAGGGAAAATAGCAAATTGGGCACAATATGTCTATTTTCACTTAAGGATGTACTCACTTTTGTTGCCAGTGGTTTAGACATTGATGGCTGTGAGAGTTATTTTGGGAACATCAAATTTACACTGTTATACAAGCTGCACACTGACTACTTTACATTGTTTCAAAATTTCATATCTACAGTGTTGTCCCATGAAAAGATATAATACAATATTTACAAAAATGTGAGTGTTCTCCTCTGTTTGAGTGTATCCGACGCTGCAAGTGCCCTTACAGGGCGAGAGAGGACGATTGGGGTTGTCTACTATAACTCCACCTGGGGCTGTGGGGCTCCCATCCACATGCTGGTAAGCTAATCCAGTCATGTTATCTGTGCAAGCAATTCCCGCGGCCGTATCTTAGTAATGTATGTTTGCCCTGTTATTTTATTTACCACTAATCCATCTCACAGGTGCTTTTTGATATTTGCGCACCTTAAGTAGTGATATTGTATCTATATACACACCTTTATTGGTGTGACTGGTGAGTAGCAGAATATCTTTGAGCGTATTACTCTGTTTCCTTTGGTCTTCTTCCTCTGAATTGTCCCCTGAGGTGATCAGGAATATCAGTATAAAATCTATGAGGCTGGTCGAAATATGTCGGGACTAGACTGGAGGATGTTATAGGGATTTTCACAGATTAGGGTTATGATCCTGGCGGGAACGTCCTTATCAGGGCGAGTATTCTGCTTTGTTAGGATAGGAATTTTTCTAGTCTTCTCTAGGGCTAGTTTACGTTTTCTCCGTTTGTATTTGAGGCATCGTTTTTTTTCTTAAAGGGGACACCTACTTATTGATGTTTTAATTTATATCATTAAAAGTTATATTTTAGGACTTTACCTCTTCTTTGTGATTTATTACTTGTTGGTCTAGAGGTTGTGTGTAAGACAAAGCTATTGGTTGTCTATTTTTTTGGTCTGGTGTACTAACTTGAAACTGTCAAAGGTTATAATAAATTTAAATATACTGAAAATCAACTAAAGAAATTTGTTTTTGAATTTTCATTTAAACCGGAAAAAAAAAACTAATAAAGCTGCCCTGGACAAAAATTATGGTTCCCCTTGAAAAGACTGAAATAATTTGACCATAGGAATTAGCATCATAGGTGTCTTCAAACTTGTAATCATCAGTCTGCTTATTTAAAGGGTGGGAAGTATTCACTTAGCTGTTTGGTATCATGGTGTTCACAGATGCAAAATGAAACATACAAAGAAAATAACATTGGGAGACATATATGAAAACTGTTCAGGTCTAAGACTTTCTTTGTTGCCCAAAGCAACCAATCAGATCTCCCGTTCATTTTTTCAGAGCATTATATGGAATGAAAGAGGAAAGCTTATTGGTTGCTATGGGCAACAAAGAAAGTGTTAGACCTAGACAGTTTTCATGCATGTGGCCGATTGTACTGTGAAGCATGTGGGAGGTTCGGTTATTTTTTGGGGCTACTTTGCTGTATCTGGCACAAGGTGTCTTAAATCTTTGCAGGGTACAAAATCCCAAGACTCTCCGGGTATTCTTGAATGAAATGTACTGCCCATTTTTAGAAAGCTTGGTCTCATTTACAGGTCTAGTGTCCTCCAACAGGATGTCCCAAAACACACAGCTGAAAACATCCAAGAATGCCTAAGAGCAAAGCATCATAATACTCTGAAGTGGTGTTCTGTGAGCCCTGATCTAAATCCTGTTAAACATCTGTGGAAGAAGCTGGAACATGTAGTCTGATATAGCTGGAGCAGTTTGCTCACGAGAAGTGGGACAAAATACTTGTGGACTGGAGCAGTAGCCTCATTGAGAGTTACAGGAATTGTTTGCTTGTAGTGATTGCCTCAAACGTTTGTGCAGTTAAATATTAAATTGAGTACCATCATTTTTCTCCAGATCAGGTTCATTAGTTTGTTTTTTAAACAGATATAAATAAAATAAGCTTATACAACATACACTACTCACAAAAAGTTAGGGATATTTGACTTTCGGGTGAAATATATTGAAAATGTAAAAATTTCACGCTACAGTGATATTTTATTTGAATCCCCTGTTTAAGTTTAGATGATTATTTTTACAATAATGAAACAAAAGCCAGCAAAGGGGAGAATTTTTAACCACTAAAAAGTCAATGTTAAATAAGGGTCACGTGGCCTTAAGCACATTACACCCAAACCGTTTACAACATGAGTTATTGACAGCTGAGGCTTCTTGAAGGACGCCCCTCAGGTCATTGAGGTTTGGGGGTACAGAGTTATGAGCTTCTACACAGCTACCAATGACCCACGGTTTTAGGGGGTTAAATCTGGGAAAGTGCGGGCATTGCTTTTTGAGGTACCCCAATTCCAACAGCCGTTCCTAATGATGAACCTAATTGTCGTCCATGAAGATGAAATTTAAAACCCTTTTTGTTCAGCAGAGAAAAGGGCTAAATTTAATGAATTTTCAAGTTGAGACTTTCACTGTAAAAGGTAAGGGGGTTTTTTGTATTGGTGGAAACACCCCCCACAGTGTAACCCCCACCAAAGGCCGTCTTTGGTGACATTCGCTCTCCTTGACATCTTGGTATCATTGGGGCCATAATTTCTGATGAAATCCACTTTTTATCACTGAAACACTAAGAAACACTGGTCCCCTGGTCCAGCGTGAGCTCCCCTGACCCAGCAAGACGAGTCGTGCCGCTGAGTGGGCAGGTCCTTTGGGCCGGTCACTAAAACACAGACCACGCTATGAAAAAAGCTTACAATAGTCTTGCACAACTTTGTTGCCTTCTAATCCTGTTCCGCATCGTGATCATCGTGTGTGATGTACAAAAGGATCCCTTCTTTTTCCCTTTTTTGACTCTTCAAAGTCTCCGTACTTTTTGCAACCTGCTGATAAAACTCTGTGCCTCAAAACCCCGTGACCACTTTCCCTCATAGCTCCTGTTTGAAACCCACTTCGAGGTTTTTATCAAAGTAAGGTGTTGTTTGGTCCATGATGTCAAAATTGAACAGCTGATGGGGACGTTTTAAATCCCCAAATTTAAATTTATAGTGGGTCCCCGTGCCCAAACGCGTCGGGGTTTACTACTCACTTGCCAACCTGCATGGACTCTCGTTTTCCTTGCCTGTGCTTCCCGAGAATGCTTTTTCTAAAGTTTTTAAGAAGAAAAAAAGGAATGTGGTTTTAAGAAGAAACCCTACGTCCTTACTTTGATTCACTCCAGAGCTGGCCCCCGAATGTTTTTTTAATTTTGTGTTTTTGAAGAAAAAAGGTTTTTCCCCCCGGACCGTGGCAGTGGGGTGGGGGGTTTAACTTCGGGCTGAAGGGCCGGAAGGGAGTTTCCCTCCTTTTTTTACATTAAAATTTAAAATTAAAATTCCCCCTAAATTTTTTGGGGAAATTCGGGGATCAAATACCGGTAAATTTTTAAACCATTGGGATGCTTTCACACAGCCCCTTTTTTTGGGGGCATTTTTTAACTGCGCCCAATTAAACTCTTTTTTTAAACCACAAACTTTTTTTCATTTGTCAAAAATTTGTTCAAAAAGGTTTTTCCTGGCAAGTAATTTAATTGGCTGGGTTTGAAGTCCTGTGGGGTTTTTCCCAAAAAAAATAATGGATTAAAACCCCTTTCCAAAAACATTTTAAAAAAAGTGAAAAAAAGCTTTTGGGTAATTTAAAAACGTTTAATTTTGGAAAAAAAGTTAAAATGCACCCAAAAATGCGCTTTTGTGAAAGCACCCCTTTTAAACTCCCTTAGGGATTTACAAAGTTTTTCAAAAAAGGGAATGGAAAATTAAATAAATTGCCGGGTTTCTTTCTAAAGTTGAAAGAAAGGGGCTAATTTAGTACATTTAAAAAAATATGTTTTATCCCCAAAAAATTTTTAAAAAACCCAAAAAATCCCAAAGTTTCTGTGAGTAGTGTATATGGGCCCCAAAGGTAGTAACAGGTAATTTTTCAGCTGGGAAGGGGGGGACTTATCCCCAAACGAAAAGGAGTAACCCCCTTTTTTTAGTGCCCTATCGTGCCCCTAAAATTAAAGGGTCAAGATTGGACCCGTCCCTATTACAAAAAATTTCTTCAAAACCCCCAAAAATTAGGCAGAAAGATATATCAGGGTTTGGGGGATGGATGACATACCCCCCTTTTGTTCAAAGTCTCTGAAGGGGTTTTTTTAGAGAAAACTGATGTTATTGGCTTTTTCCCCTTATTTCTTGTCAATTCTGATAACTTCTCAGACTTACTAAAGTGATGGTGGCTGCAATTAATAATGGATACCACCTTGTCTATCCGATTCTATTTTGGGCCATGGTGACAGCAGTTCTGAGGGACTGCCTGATGACATATGCTTCTTCCTATAAGAAGTTGGAACTTTCGTAAAGCCAAGCAAGTTTCAAACTTAGAGATGCTAGAAAATAGGGAGGTTTGGTTGTCTGCCAAGAGCCAATTCAACCTTTGGGTAGAGAGGAAAGAACAACTTAATAGATCTCTAATAGCTACAGAGTTCTTTAAGTTTAAGAACATATCTGGCAAACTGCTGTCTAAAAAAGGTCGAAATACTCATTAAAGAGCCACAGCAATAAAAAGGAAAAATGTTGACATTCTAACCAATCTGGAGCAGATCAATTTACTTTTTTAGAGATTTTTATCAGACACTGTATGCAAATGATAGTAATGAAAATAATTTTGAACAAAGGCAAGACCTTTCTAGAGGAGGTTTCCATTCCAACTATAACCAAAACACACAGGGAACTCCTGAACAGCAAGTTCCTAGAATTAAAGGTTAGAAGCACTATAAAACAATTATCGCTAGGTAAGGCCCAAGGATGAAATGGATTCTCTGGGGAATTCTATGTGACCAGATCTCTTCCACCTTAACACAGAACTATAATAGTATTTTGAACCCCAAATATGTTAAAGATGAGTCTATAAATGATTACTGTATATCAAAGTTTTACCTAAAACTGGGATGAACCACCTGCTCGCCGAATCTTACATACCAATCTCATTGATTGATCTGCACCAACAGCGCCTTACCAATATCATGATGGACAGATTATCACCAAGGGCAGATCTGCAGTCAGCAACATCAGAACAGTGATGGTAGTACTCGAAAGGGTTAAGGACAAGGTGCTACCTGGCGAAATACCAATTTTACTGACCTTAGGTAGAGAGTAGTAAGCTTTTGACAATGTCTAATGGAAATGGATGGGCCATATGTTAGACAGGATTAGCAAGTTCTGTAACCTGCTTGCAGGCCTGTATAGATCCAGTTGACACCCCAAGGTTTCTCTCCCTTCCATTTAGACCGTACAAAGGACAAGGCAAGGATGTTCACTTCCCCTTATACTATATTGCACTAGAGCCCCTGGCACACTAAATAGAGGACATTAACCTTTCTGATTGCCCAAAATCTTTTAAACTTGCAATGTTTGTCAACAATGTCATTCTGTTACTTTCTAATCTCCAGGAACATTTGCCCCAGGCCCTAGTACAGATCAGCTCCTTTGGGAAATTCTTAGGCCCCCAAATGAACACAGCAAAAAGTGAAATATTTGAGCTTTGCGATTCCCTCCCTTGGGGGACTTTGGGTCTTGATATTAAAACAGTTCACCAACATCTCACATATTTGGGCATAAAAAGGTAGAACACCAGACTCCCTCTATGCACTAAATTATGTCCACTCATTGATACAATATTAGGTGACCTAAAACGGTGGACTTGCGTAGCCCTTTTGTCACTGGGCATAGCCTATTTTATCATAATGGAGTGCTTTTCAAAGCTCCTCTATCTGCTTCAAACCCTCCCACTTTCTTGATTTTCATCTGTCTTTTTTTCAACTGTACTATGTTACACAGTGATGTTACTAAACTCAACTCTGCATTCTCTAGTTTCATAGGGATACGCCCCAGAACAACCTAACCAAACGTATGCTCCTCAAAGCAAAAGGAGTTATTAACTTTCTCAATCTCAGAGCATACAATCTGTTTTGCCTGTTTTGGCATGTCTTAGATTGGAGTAATAGAAATGTATTACTTTATTAATTGGGAACAAGAGAAGGGAGTAGCAAGCGCCTGGAATTCATTTGCATTGGAATACAGTTATGTCAAGTTACCCTACTATATTACGAACCCTAGTCTAGAGAGGGAAATTATCATCACCTGGAAGAAAATTAGGAACTATCTTAAGCTACCCTTCTTTTTATCAAAAACTATGCCCCTTTGAGAGACCATGGGCCACATGTGCCGTTAGAGCTAGGTTTGGGACAGGGCCTCCCTTATTGGGGCGAATACCCTGTTACTAGGATAGATATTACTTTAAACTATCCTAGGGTCATTCTCCTTTTTTGTTTGTGGTTACAATCTTTTCTATGTGTTTTCATGAGCGGTGCTCCTTTTTATATTAGTCATTATTAAAAGTTATATTTTAATTCCTCTTCCCCTTTTTTGCTTAAGCTACTGGCCCAAGATTCCAAGCTTACCCCAATGGTGTTGCATAGATAGAATAATGTAAAGAAAAATGTGATCATTGAGGTCTGGAGAGAGACCCAGTATTATATGTGTCTATATATATATATATATATATATATATATATATATATATATATATATATATATATATATATATATATATATATATAAAAACACCATGGGCGACATGTTTGAACTTGGCGCAGACAGGCCAGTTCTAAATAGCTGTAAAGCAGTGCAGAATGCGCGAGTATTGATGAACCTGTCCTACTGTGGTTTATACATTTGCTGCATCGCAGTTGTTATCCTGGCGCGAAGCCAATGTATGACACATAGTAAAAAAGTAAAAAAGACTCCACAGAATTCCTGACAGTTGGGGACCAAGCAACTCTTGTTAATTTTAAACTATATTAAATAAAATAATTTCCCAATAATCAAAAATTAATATAAAATGATATCATATAAAATTAATATCTAATGAAATAATATAGCATTTATTTACAATTAAGTAATATAACATTAATATAAAATTATACATTATAAAATTAAAAATTATTTATATTAAATTAGAAAACCAATACAGCATCTATGATAAATTCTGTTATTATAGTATTATCAGTGATTACAAACATATCCCAGCAGGCTAGAAATAAAAGAAGAGCCATTAGAATAACATGTCAGTGAATAAAAACTATGGTAGTGATTTTGCTTGGTGCACCACAGGTTCCAGCAAGACCTGGGGTTTGCTGGCTCTTGCTATATGTAGAATAAAGGGTGAGAGCAGCAAAATTAAATCTCAACACTGATCAAAATCTGATTAAAATTCACTTCATTTGATGTAGTAAAAAAAAAAATAAAAAAACAGAAAAATTTTTTTTAAAAATTTTAACCTAATCCCATTTTTTCATTGGGAAAATCAGCCCAATGAACTGCATAGTTTTTATAGGAAAAAAAGTAAAAAGAATCCCAAATGTAAAATTTTATTATCTATGATTGCCCGTAAAAGCGCTTATCTCTTGCAACATTAAAAAATTGATTTTTATGGGGCTTCTTTTTCTTCTCTATAGATTTTAAGGCAAAATTGTCTAAACTGCACAAAAAAACCCGTCCGTTTTTTTGCATTTTTCGTTTTTTTTTTTTTTTTTTAAAAAAAGGCAAAAAAAACGGGGGGAAAACGGTTTCCCCCCTAGACTCTATTTTTTAAAAACGCCTCTGTTTTCACTGAGCTTTTTTTTTTCTCCCTTTTTTAATTTTTTTAAGGGTTCTTTTAAAAACCCTTGTTGTAAAAAACGGCCGACCCAGGGAAGAAAATTTTTAACTACGGGTTTTCTACGTAAAGCCCCCGGCCCCGCCCTTTTGGCGCGTTTTGCGTTTTTTTTTTGCCAAAATTTTTTTAAATTGAAAACCCCCCCCAAGCGCCCCAAATTTCCCCCTTTTTTTTCCCTTACAAGTGTCCAGTGTTTTCCTTTTTTCTTTCCGATGGGAAATAAATTTAAATTTTTTGGGTTCCCCTAAAAAATTTTTGCGCCATTCATTTTTTATGGATTTTTGTGTTAGAATCCTTTTTTTACGGAGTTTGCCGCTAAAATCCTTTTCTTAACAGATTTTTGCACTAATAAATTTTTTCCTTCTGGCCCCCGGCAAATTAAAATATTTTTTTTTTTTTTACAGTTTTTGGGGTCGCCCAAAATACTTTTTAAAAGGGTTTTTTGCCCACAAAAATGTTTTTTAGGGGATTTTGTTGCCCTTTGTCCTAAAAAAAAGGTTTTTTTTAAAGTTTTTTGTCGCTAAAACACTTTTTTTTACGGATTGTGGCGCTAATAAAGTTATCTCGCTTTTGTCGCTAAAATACGTTTTTTTTTTACAGTTTTTGGTGGTAAAATGCTTTTTTTTTACGGATTTTTACACAAACTTTTTTTTTTAAACGGTTTTTTGCCCCTTTAAAGTTTTTCTATTTTTTTGTCGCTAAAAAATTTTTTTTTTAAACGTTTTTTGGCCATAAATACTTTTTTTAAAAGGGATTTTGACCCCAAATTTACATTTTTTTTAACGGTTTTGGTGCTAATAATTTTCTCCTTTTGTCGTCAAAAATTTCCCTTTTTTTCACAATTTTGGGCGCTAAATTTCCCTTTTTTTTCGGTTTTTGGGGCACTAAAAAAAGTTATCTTGCTTTTTTTCGCTAAAAAATCTGTTTTTTTTTTTTTATACAGATTTTGGAGATTTAAATTTTTTAGCGCCCAAAAAACCTTTAAAAAACCGGATTTTTAAACACAAAAACGAGGGTAACAACAGTGCGCCAAAATCCGTAAAAAACATGGATTTTAGCGCCAGAATACTTTTAAAAAGTATTTTAGTACCAAAATCCATAAAAAATTTATTTTTAGTGACGAAAGCGAGATAACTTTAATAGCGGCAAAATCTGTAAAAAACTTATTTTTGGTGACAAAAGTGAAATAACTTTAATAGCGCAAAAATCCAGAAAACAATGTATTTTTAGCTACAAAAGCGAGATAACTTTATTAGTGGCAAAATTCGTAAAAAAAAGTATTTTAGCGGCAAAAAACTTTAAAAATAAAAAAAATTTTTTTTAAACGACAAAAGGAAGGTAAAAAATTTTAATAGTGGCAAAATTTTTAAAAAAAAATGGTTTCTAAATCCCCTAAAAATAAGTATTTTTACTGAAAAAAACGAGACAAATTTTTTTAGCGGGCAAAAATTTTTTAAAAAAATGTAAAGGTATAGCCCGGGAAAAAACTAAAATTTTTTAAATGGGCCCAAAACTGTAAAAATCAGGATTTTAGCCCTAAAATCTGTACAAAAAAAAAAGGTCTTTAGGGCCAAAATCCATTAAAAAAAAACGTATTTTTGGCAACAAATGGAAAATAATTTTAATAGCGCTAAAATCCGTAAAATGACTACAAATTTCATTTTAAATGCACTAATGTGCTTTACCTAACCTTTGTAGGGTGAAGTTACGTCCAAAGGCTTAATTTATGAATTTCATTAAAAAAAAGAATTTAAGACAAGCAAAAAAGGGGCCAAAAAAACGCAAAGGGCCGGCAAAAAAAATGAAATTTTTTTTGAAAATTTTTTTGTTTTCGGTTTCAGGGCGTTTTTTTGTTTCCCCTGCAGTGTAGACATTTGGCCCAAAAATTTCATTGAGTTGGGTTTTCTAATTTAAAATTTTTTAAGGGTTTTAAAAATCAAATTTTTGGCTTTTAAATTTTTGTTTTATTTATATGTTTTTTTTAAAAAAAAAAATCTTACAAAAAAAACTTTCTTTTTTTACTTTTATTTTGTATTGCAATTTTTTGTTCCCTCAAAAAAGTAGGTCAGTGGGTCAGCCATTTTTT
The DNA here is from genome assembly GCA_025379985.1 of Phyllomedusa bahiana. Lineage (NCBI taxonomy): Eukaryota > Metazoa > Chordata > Amphibia > Anura > Hylidae > Phyllomedusa > Phyllomedusa bahiana. The sequence continues at coordinate 44,982 of JAODAL010000431.1, forward strand.
TCGACATACAGCACCATAGATCCCCCTGAACTTGTTGTGGGGCCATGCAAAGATCCTACCCTGGTTTTTATTTACTGACTTTTCTACTTTAACATCTTTTTTTTTTTCTTTTTTTCCCCCCTCTTAAAGGGTGTTTAATTAATTTTAAAACACTTTACTTCATAAAACTTTTAATAAGTTTATCCCCCCGGCAACATAATCTATAATATATCACAGTGAAAAGGAGTTTGTTCTCCAATTGGTCCTTTTATTCCATTTCCCCCCCCTTTTTTTTTATCCAATTTACTATCAAAACCTTTTCATCATTGGGCCGTTTATATTTCCCTCCCCCAATTTTCTCCAATCACATTAACGGGCCTCTAATGGAGTCTATCTTGCTAAACAATCCATACTAGCACAACATAGGGGGGACTCACCCCTTTGGGTGCTTTTTTATCTTTCCCTCTTTTTTTTTCCACTGTCCCCTTTTGTTTTCTTCATACTTTCTATAACTGCTTGTCCTTGTGTTTGGCGGGAACTTTTCCATAGACTTAATTGAAAAGTAGCTGTACATCTGGTTGGTTGGAACATATTTCCCACGCTTTTTTTTTAAATCGTTTTATTCTTTATTCTAAGCTTCCATTTTTAAATTATCCCGCCTGCTGTACAATTGGTTGTTTGGTCTATGTGTGTTTAATGTGTTTTCTTACTGTTTTTACGATTGGTTTATTGTTCCACCAATCTGTTCTTTTAAATTTGTGATTGTTTGTTGCTCTTATTGTAACATTTGTTCATCTGAAGAAGCGCCGATTCGGCGTGAAACTTGTTTAGGTTGTTTTCCCTTGATGTTAAGGTTAAACACTCTTTCATCAATATTTTAATGAATAAAAGCCTTTATTTAACTCTATCCTCTGGAAACGAGCGCCGGGTCCGTTTTTCTCGTTCCTCATCACTGGTAATACGATGCTAACTACATAACTACCCGATTGAGAACGGGATTTATGGTACATTCTGTATTGTTTTAATTAATTTAGATTATTTAATTTAATATTAATCTCAGATGTAGTTTTATCTAAATCTTATAGGCAATAATTTTATATTTTTTGGATATTATATCATTTAATATAATTTTTATATTATATAATGTAATATTTGTTTTATATTTAATTTGATATAGTTTGAAATGATCATAAATTTTGTTTCTATTATTTTAGTGGTATAAATTGAAAATAATTTTCGTTTTTTGCCCTAATGGCAAATCTAGTTCCACTACGACAACTTTGGGTTCAGGCAGGCCACTTTTAACTGGGTCTGTCTGTTCTGACAGTTATGCGCCTAGTTTTGGCACCCCACATTCATAGATGTGTCCAATCCTACTAGTCTGATGCGACACGTCCCCACAACCCCCCACATTTTTTGGGGCTTTATAAAGTTTTGGGAGGGGCGAAATTGCCCCCAAAAATTTGGGGAGTACAACTATTCATACATCTATAGAACTGGGCTGCACTAGGTTTTTGGCCTATAATAATGCCAGAATAGTTACTCAGCCCCGTCCATTCATGTCACCCATGTATCTACATGAGTATTATTCAATAAAATATCAAACTGTGAAAAAAATGGGTGAATGATACATTCACACAGGGGATATTACTATGTAATCTAGCATAAAGTTCTATTTAATGTGTGGTAAATTCTCTCAGGTAATTTTGCAAAGAGAAACTTGAAACATGAATAAGCCATAGTAGACAAAACAAGACATGCACATCACAGACAAGACAGGAAACGTAAAGGGAAAAATACAACATTCCCAAATCCAAATATGTATCGACTAAGATGGCATATGGACATATTTTTCAAAGGTGTGAAATAGCTATGCCTGCTTCAATATAATGGTCCCAACCTTCCTTTTATGAAAATTCCTTTGTTACTTAATTGGTTTTTTTTAATGTTCCGGGTTCCCTTTTTTTTTTCCCCCCTTCCTTTTTCCACCTTTTTGCGTATTTCAAATTTCCATTTTTAAAACTTTAACATTTTTCTTGCTTTCGTCCCTATTGTCACTTTTTAAAATTAAACCCCCCCCAGGTTTTCCCCCAAAACTTTATTTTAATCCTCCTTTCATCCTTTTTTTCCCCCCATTCCGTCCAACCCCGGCCAATCCCACGCTCGGGCCTTAACAACCACTATTAAAAACAATTAAAAAAGGGGGGGTTATTTTTTCCGGAAAAGGTTTCCCCGGTTGACGTTTGCCAACCTCCAAAAAACCCTTTAACCTTAACGGGAAATTCAAAAAAAATTTTCTAAAAATTTGCAATTTAAAAATCTGGCGACCCAAATTTTTAAATATTTTGGGATCAATGTCCTGTTTAAAGGGGAATTCAAAAGAAAGACCAAAGGAAATTAGTGGGACTTATACTACTATATCAAGGTCTGCACCTCATCCCAGAATGGCTTTATTACTAAACTAAATAACATGGTCATTTTATTATGTGGGTCAGTGCAATTACTGCGATAGCAAATTTATATAATTTTATAATATAATATTTATTTTTAAATTTTAATTTTTATTATTATAATTATATAATGTTTTACTACATTTGCATAACATCAATGCTCTTTATTATTATTTTTTTTAATACGTCAAAAAAAAAATATTTAGTTCCCGGTTTTTTAAGGTATTTGGAAGGCTCGCATTTGGGCCCTAAAATATTTTTTCCATGTTTTTGCGGTTTTTAAAAATGATCTTTTTGGATCTTTAAAATTAAAAATGATGTTGGAAATTTTTAAATTAAAAATAAACTTTTCGCCATTCTATTTTTTAAAAATTCTGGGCCGTTTTTGTTCTTAACTTTTTTTTTTTTTAAATGAAAAAAACCCTTGTTTACAACTCGTCTCCAGGGGATACACCCGGCCTCCTCAGAGAATAAAACCACAGGTTTGGTTTCCTGCAGGGGTTTGAACGAGGACCTTTGTCTTGAAGCAAAAACATTACACTAGCTACTCAATGCTTAAAATAGATAGATCTTTTTTTACTAGGAGAGGAAAGTCATGGGGAGTCTCCCCGCTGGGTCACATATATGCAAATCAAAAAAAAAATCATACACGTCCCCTTCTGCTCAAGAGCTGAAAGCTGGATATAGGATTGAAAGAGATTTGGGCAAAACCCCTAATTATTTTTGCCAACCTGTTCTCTCTGTACTTTGTTTTTGGGGAGCAGACGGGTTAAAAAGTTTTGATGGACAGCTGGGTTTCACCACTCAGGCTGTGTTCTGGTGCGGGACCGGGCCAAACACTTTTTTTGGGCTGGGTCTCTGACTTCCATTTAAATCCATTCTGGATAGTCCTGACTGGATCTCCTGCGCTTTTGACTCACTTTTGTCTATTTGGTGTCTGATTTCTAGTGTTTCTCATCTGACCGTCCTAGCTTGTGTTTTGTGGGATGAGTTTATGTTTTCATTGGTACCTCAACCCTCACACTTTCTCTGACTCTCTTACACCTCTTTCCACTATCTCCTCATTCAATGACCCAGACGCAGGCACCACTTTCTACAACCATACAATCATCACCGCCCTTGACTCAGTCGCTCCTCCACCACAACAGAACCCGCAAAATCAACAGACAACCCTGGCACACAGACTCTCCAAACAGCTGAGGGGTTAAGAATTGCTGAACGCCGCGGAAGAAAACCAAACCCATTGAGACTTTGCCTAATAAAACACTCATGCAGACTTTTTAAGTCCGCACTGCCCACCCAAAAACGGGGAAAAACATTTCACCACTCTCATATCCCCCCCTTCCCAAAAACCCCAGACAATTATTCAAAACCTTCAACTCTTTTCTCCCCACCAAAACCTCCTCCCCCATCCCTCCTTTCAGCAATACTTTGCCTTCCTTCCCCAAAAGAAACCCCCCTCATCAGAGAAAGTTTCACCCCGCAGTCCCCACCCCCTCCTTCCCCTTAAACCCTGCTCTTCCCCCCTTAACTTGCTTCCCCACGGTCACTCATGACAAGCTTTTCCTCCTTATGTCCAAATCCAACCCACTACCTTAGTCTTGACCCACTGCACCACCTCATCCCAACCTCAGGTTTTATCATCCCACACTCCCCCATCTCTTCAACCTATCATAACCTCTGGCATCTTCCCTTCTCCCACTATCACCCCAAATCCTACAACGCTCCAATCCTAAAAAAAACAACCCCTTTACCCCTCTTCTCTGTCCAACTTCGCCCCCCTCACTGCTCCCTTTTGCTTCCAAACTCCTCGAGCAGCACGTCTACTTCACTGTCCCCCCACCTCCCCCTCCAAACCTCTTCTTAACCCATACAATCGGTTTTTGACCCCCCCACTCTACCGAAACAGCCCTAACCAAAGTCATAATTCTAGAACTGCTAAACCCCCATGCCACATCTTTTCCTCCTCTTAGACCTTCCTCCCTTTGACACTGTGCCCCCTTCCCCTGCTACAAATCCCCTCCTCCCCGGGATCACGGACTTGGCCTTTTCCGATCTCCCGTACCTCACTGATCGGACTTTCAGCTCTCTCATTCTTGCTCCCCCCTCCCCCCCCACTCTCGTTGGTGTCCCCCAAGGGTCGTCCTGGGGCCCTTTCCTTTCTACTAAAACCCCCTTGGCCCGGTCAGCTCAAGCCCACATGGCCCATTGCCCCCTTTATTTTTGATGATACCCAACTCTACATCTCTGGGGCCCCGATGTCCACTTCTCTACTCTCCCGGATCCCTGATGTCTGTCCTCCCTTTTCCTTTTTCATCACGTCTCCCAAAACAAAAGTGGGAGAAAACAGAACTCATCATCTTTCCACCATCCCAATCTTTTCCCCTGCCCCTGATCCTTTTTATTACATCAACGGCTCTACACTTACCCCTCCCAAAGTCCGCTTCTGGGGGAATCCTAAATTGCTTTTTCTTTCAAACCACAATCCGACCCTCACCTCTGCCTGCCGCCTCCCCCTTAAAAAAATCTTTGTCCTCCATTCCCCCGGCATGCACTACAAAAATCTGGGCCATTTCCCTTGTATCTCCCGCCTGACACTGCAACACCTTCTCAGTGGCCTCCCAGCTAGCACCCCCGCCCCCCCCAATCCATCCTTTACCTGCTGCCTGTTTATCCCCCTCTCTCCCCCTACTCCCCCTGCCTCCCCTCTGCCAAAAACCTTCCTGGGTTCCCATTGCCCAGCGAATTCATTCAAGTACTAACCATGACCTACAAGGGTCTCCATGACCTCCCCCTCCAAATCTCTGCCCCAATTTCCCCAAAAATCCCCCCCCACGCACTCTCCGTCCTCACAGGACCTTTTCCTTGCCTCCCTTATCACTCCTCACCAACCGCTCCAAGACTTTTTCCGTTCTTACCCACACCTGGAATCACTGCCCCAAAACATCAGACCTCCTCCACTTTCACCACTTCAAAAACAAACCTAAAACCCCTTTTTTCAGCTTTTCCTAAAACCTTCACTAACCTTGTATTCTCCACAACATGTCTGCCCCTCACCTCCGCCCCTTTCCCCCCTTGTAGATTGTAAGCCCTCGCGGTATGGGCCTCTCTCCCTCTGTCGTGCCAATTTCTTATCCCTTATACGAATCGTTTGACTTATGTATGTAACCCCCTCGAATGTACAGCGCCCTGGAATCAATGGCGCTTTAAAATAAATAATAATAATAATAATAATACCATTTTGGGAGTTGATATGAATCCTTGTTTGCTTTTTATTCTGGATATTAGGACGCAGAATGAACAAAATACAGCAAAATACTGCAATCCTGGTAGGGTTTTGTATAAATAACTTGTGGACCTGTACTCTGCAGGTTTATATGATATAAAATAATACAAATAATATACGATATAAAAATCTATTTTTATTATGCTTTACTGCTAACACGATAAAAAAAAAACAAATGTTTTTGAATCGCCATATTCTGAGAGCCATAACTTTTTTATTTTTTCTGCTGATAGAGCTGTGTAGGGGCTTTTTTGTGGGCTGATTTCCCATTTTTATTGGTAATATTTTGGAGGATGTAACATTTTTTTTTATCACTTTTTTATGTGTTGTTTTGGAGGCAGGATAACCAAAATACAACAATCCTGTTACAGTTTTCAGTTATTTTATTTTAAAGCGCTCAACATGTCGTATTAATGAAATCTTAACTTTAATCTGTGGGTCTATACAATACACTGATATCAAATTTGTGTAGTTTTTTATGTTGAACTGCTTTTACACAATAAAACTACAAAGAAAGTTAAAGTATCTAGTTCTCCACAACAAGTCACTGCACTGAACAAAAACTTGATTAAAATATAAACTTTAATAAATACAGTGAAGGAAATAATTATTTGATCCCTTGCTGACTGTGTAAGTTTGCCCACTGACAAAGACATGGACAGTCTATAATTTTAAGGGTAGGTTAAAGGGGTTTTATCGTTACAAAGATCATGTCTCAGATTTTGGGGACAGTAAAAATAAGCACTTTTGTAATGGGGTTGCATTACCTCTGTCACTTGGTTTAGCAGAGATCAGCGTCGCTGTAAATCTGTCTTCTATTTCTGCGGGTGCTGGTCAGAACGCCCCCTGGTCGAGTCCTGTGCCCTAGACAGGCCCCTACACTGTGATTGGCTGGCTGACATTTCATTCAGCCTGTTGGGATATGCCCCTAGACAGGAAACGTCATGGCCACGCCCCTGCCTGTGATTGGCTGCCTGCACAATCTGTGTTTACTCCCCTCTGAGCTGTTAAAATCGATAGTGAAACCAGAGTCTTCTGGCTCTATGTACATCTCAGCTCTAGGGGGAAGGATCTGGGCAATTACTGCCTGTTTAAAGGGCTTTTGCCAAGAGGTTGATTCACCTCCTCACAGGTTCAGTCCTTAAGCTGCTACTTTGAAAAGAGGGCGTTCTGTTCCTCAGATCGAATGCAAGCCCCGCCTCCTTATGACGTCATCATATGTAGTGTATAACATAAGGATTCAACACTGTGTCTGTAGAGCTGCTTGTGTAGTGTAGTGCATAGGTGATCAGCTTGGCAAGACAGAGGTTGGGAGTTCAAGTCCCATCATTTTTTTTTTGTTTTTTTTTCTATTCTAAATTGTACACATATGTAAAGATATGAAAATATATGTGTAGACATCTATAATTTTATATATATATACACACACACACACAGAGAAAGCACCCCTATATAGTGTCCCATCCTCACAGTCACACCAAGCACTTCCAACATATGTGATACAATGCATATACTCTCGGGGATGAGACATGATATAGGGGAGCTATGTATGTGTATATATATCATTATAGAGATTGACATATATATTTCTCTCTACATATGTGTAGAACTTGGGGGGGGGGGGGGGATTTTACCCTGTAAGGGGACTATAACTCCAAAAACCCTTTGTTGTAAAACCAAACACTCTACCGTTACACCATCAGCCCAAGTCAGTTTAGGTTGAGCAGGTTCTTCTCTCAAAGCTGATTTGCTTTCCCCCCCACAGTTTTACACTCATGTCACTGACAGCAAGCAGAGATCTTACTTTGAAGCTGACATTTGTCCTTGTATGTTGAGTAAAGGTCTCTGCCTGTTGTCAGTACAATTTGGTTGAATACCACTAGAACAGAAGTTAAAGCTGCTGGCTTTCAGTGTGTAAACGAAGAGACTTAATAGATATAATAGGTGCTTGCTGCAGCTTGTGGAGCCTCAAGGCTGCAGACATAAGCATGCAGGAGGCTACAGAGCTGTTATATCCAGACAACCCTCTGCATCCCCTGCTTCAAACAAAATGATGATGTCACAGTTCTTCAGTGAGGGGAGACACGCCTCTTGGAGGGGAGAAAACGCCTGCTGAGAGGAAGAACACGCCCCTGGATTTCAAACTCAATCTGAGAAAATTAGCAGAACAGCACAAGCAGCTCAAACGATAACACCCCTTTAAGTTTAACATTGAGAGATAGCATATCCAAAATAAAATCCAGAAAATTACATTGTATAAATTATATAAATTTATTTGCATTTCACAGTGAGAAATAAGTATTTGATCCCTCTGGCAAACAAGACTTAATACTTGGTGACAAAACCCTTGTTGGCAAGCACAGCAGTCAAATGTTTTTGTAGTTAATGATGAGGTTTGCGCATATTTCAGGAGGAATTTTGGTCTACCCTTCTTTGCAGATCATCTGTAAATCATTAAGATTTTGAGGCTGTCGCTTGGAAAGCTGGAGCTTCAACTCCCTCCATAAGTTTTCTATGAGATTAAGGTCTGAAGACTGGCTGGGCCACTCCATGACCTTAATGTGCTTCTTTTTGAGCCACTCCTTTGTTGCCTTGGCTATATGTCTTGGGTCATTGTCTTGCTGAAAGACCCAGCCACGACCCATTTTTAATATCCTGGTGGACGGAAGAAGGTTGTCGCCCAGGATTTTATGGTACATGGCTCCATCCATTCTCTCATTGATGCGGTGAAGTAGTCCTGTGCCCTTAGCAGAGAAACACCCCCAATACATAATGGGGCAGATTTATCAAGGCAGTTGCGCCAGAATTCTGGCTAGATTTGCGCCAGAAACCAGCTTTTCGCCACATTTACTGTGTGTTTTAGACAGTTTCAGACGCTTCTGCGCCTCGTCCGACACAAGGGGCGCGGCCTCATAAAAGGGGAGTGGTTCTCGGGAAAGGGGCGTGGCTTAAGTGTGACCAAACATGCGCCCAGATTTTGTCGGCGTTTCTGGTGTGAAAGTAAGAAAAATTGTGGTACAGAGTTTGACTAGACAGTTCTAACCTGCACCAGATTTATCAACACTATGATAAATGTGGCGCATTATAAAACTGTCTAGTCTAACTTTACACTGTCTAAAAGTAAGACACTTTTGATAAATCTGCCCCATTGTTTCCACTTCCATGTTAAACAGTGGGGACGGTGTTCTTTGGGTCATAGGCAGAATTTCTCTAACTCCAAACATGGTGAGTTGAGTTAATGCCAAAGAGCTTAACCCTTTAAGGTCTAAGCCTGTTTTGGAGTTAAGGACCAAGCCCTTTTTTTCAAATCTGACATGTCCACTTATCTTGAAAAACTTTTCAACATTTTTTCCCTACCATGTGATCAGAGATTTTTCTGGGGACACATTGTGCTTTAATTTAGCAATTAATTTTTGGTCGTAAAAATCCTTCTTTAGGTGTGAAAAATATCGAAATTTGTGAAAAATATGGAAAAATTTCCATTTTAAATTTTTAAAAATTCTGTGTGAAAGACACATGTCACACCAAAAAAAATAGTAAATAATAACATTACCAATGTCTATTTGGTTGGCAGATTTTTTTAAACATCCTATTTTTTTTTAAGACATTTGGGGGCTTAAAAATTTTTAGTAGAAAATTTTTAAAATTTTCAAAAAAAATTTCACAACGATTTTTTTTGGAACCAGGCGACTTCTATGTGGTTTTGGGGGCTTGTATGTTAGAACCCCCCCAAAAAATTACTCCTTTTCCCAAAATACCCCCCTTAACATAGAAAAAACAGCATTTGGGAAATTTTTTTAACCCTTAGGTATTTCGCAGAAAGAATAAAAAGTAAAGTGAAATTTAAAAATTTTTTTACTTTTTTTGCAGATTTCCGATTTTTGTTCTTATTTATTTGGGAAACCCCTAGATTTTTTCCAAGAAATGCAACCAAAAATGATTCTCCTTATTATGCATTTTAGAAATATCCCCCCTTGGGCCCATATCGCTTTTTGACTCTTCCCCAAAGGGCCCCGATGAAGGGAAAACCTTCTTGTTTTAGGATTTTTTCAGGCTTTATTTGGGTATGAAGGGAGTGACAGATGTGGGGAAAAGAAGTTTTAAACTGTCTTTTTAACTGATCAGACAGCTATAACAATATGGGGTGGGGGGAAAGGGGCTTGGCAAGAAGGGGTTAATTTTTTTTTTGTTTTTTTCAATGTATGAGCCAGGATGATCACTGGCAGAAAATTGCTGGAACTTGAAAGTGGCAAACTGTCGATCAACACCCCCACAAATAGATCAAGGGGGATGAAGGGATAGGAGTGGAGGGGTTAAAAAAAGTATTTCAGGCTGTGACAGCTCAGATCGCAAACAGGGGCACTAGGGCCCAGCACAGAAATACCATCTTTCACTCTCACACAAGCAGACCCCGGGACAGGATCAGCTGTAATGGTGAGGCACAGACGTGACCAATCCCCGCGACCTCAGCACAGGGGACACGGCTGCAATGATTGATCACCTGCTTGGAAGAGTGCTATTTTGCTGTAGGAACAGCAATTAGAAAAGAGCTTTTATTTATCTCTGCACAGGAGACAGAAAACTTTTATGACATTCCGGAACATCGGGGGGCATTAACGGCAAATGAAACCCTGACGTCCATGAACGTCGGGTGCCTTAAAGGGTTAATTTTGGTTCCCTTAATAAAAAGCACTTTCTCCCAATCACTCACAGAATCATTCACTGTTATTGGGAAAAATTTTAGCGGGCCCGCACATGTGCCTTCTTTTAGCAGGGGGGGCCTTGCGGGCACTGCAGGGGTTTTTTAAAACCCTTTTTCGGGGGATGCTTTCTGGACAGTGGGCCCCGCTTTTGAGATCATTAACAAGTTCCCCCATGTATTTTGGGTGCTCTCTCACCTACCTCATGATCAGGTAACCCTAGAGTGAATTTTGCTGGTGCCCCAGATCAATGTGTTGACAGTCATTTTTTTTATTTCTTCAATCTTCAAAAATTGACCAACATTGTCTCCCTTTTCCCCCAGCATCTTACTTATGGTTTTGTAGCCCATTCCACTTTTTTCAGGTCTATGACTTGTCCCGACATCCTTTGAAAGCTCTTTAGTTGCCCTGTTTGTAGATGTTAGAGTCGACTGATTAATTGGTCTGTGGGAAAGGGGTCTTTAAAAAGGTGACTATTTAAGACAGCTGTCTTTTAATCATGAAAGACTGATTAGAGCATTAACTGGTCTTTGATCAGAAATCTTAAGGTTGGTAGGGACAAACTTGTTTCTCTCAGCCCCAAAAGAAATAAAATTTTTATATTTATTCAATGTGATTTTCTGTATTTTTTATTTTGGATATTCTATCCTCAATTTTAAAAAATTAACCTACCCTTAAAAATTTAAAAAGACTTTTTTCGTGTCTTTCTCAGTGGGCAAACTTACAAAATCAGCAAGGGATCAAATAATTATTTCTTTCACTGTTTATTGAATAAAAAAGAGAAAAAAACCTCTGTTTTCAGATTGCAAATGATAAATTGCCACTGATCAAAAAACACAAGGCAAATACTTTGTATACAGGTGTAAAATGATGTGGGTTTACTCCCTACTTATGGTTTACCGATCGATATCCAAAGCGTGACCATAGCATGGTTAATCCTCAAATAAATGGGATCCAAATGTTGACAGAGAAAAGGGACTATGCTTACCCTATCGTTATCCCTGCCTATCAAACAGGGTAATTGCCCTGAAAAGGGCGGCTCCAATATAGGGAATATCCTATAAAATCCCTCATTCTTATGAATCCCCAATGATCACCAACTCTGTCTTATGGCTATAACTAAGGAACCTGTAAACCTTATATCAGCAGCATGTCCAAAATTCCAACGCGTTTCCCCTTCTATTAAGAAGGTTCACCAGGGGACAAAATGTTGTAAAACCAATTGGGTGTGGGGGCCCTAATAGGCCTTAGTGGAATGCACACCATATAATGGATGTAGTATGATGATCTGTGGCTTCCTCTGATGTTGGGAGGTAATGGAAATTCCACTGTCTCATGTATTTATACACTTATCTCCACCCTTTGCTGAAATCAAAACACACGTGTAGTGTGCCAGTCAGGCGTGCCGCTCATCAAACGCCATGCCCAGAAAATGACAATCCCATCTTCGCTTAACGCACTGGCCTTTAAAATACCATGCGCATGCCCGGGAAAAAAACGGTATCCCAATTCTCATTATCACAGTGACGGCATTAAACTATTCGATGCACATGCGCCGGGTTTTCTTTTGGGGCACGCGCACTATGAAATACACTAGGGAAAACTGTTGGGATTAATGGGGATTTTTTTTATTTTGTGCCAAACCTAAACATACCATCCAGTCTTCTATCCAACCATGTGTCATGATGTAGAGTAGGAGAAACAAAATGGCTCTTTACCAACCCATCCTTAAGAGAGCGCCCTCTCCGTTAGGTTCAGAGGTCTCGGAGGGAGGAAATCCTTAAGATCTTTGTCTGTCAAAAGAATATGCCAGTATTTCTTAAGAATGACAGTTTTTCAATGGATTTTTCGTCAAAGGTGGCAATGATACAGGCCTGTTCCTGTTGAACTTGATTTGGTCTTTGGTTAAGGAATGCCACACGAGTTTGTCTAGATGCATGGAGATATGCCGTCTCCAACACTTCTTGGGGATAACCTCTATTAAGGAAATCAACCTGCAAATTTCACACTTCCCTCCTAAAATCACTCAAATTTGAGCAAGTCCTCCTGGTTCTTAAATACTGGCCCTTGGAGATACCACGTTTGAGGCTTAATGGGTGGTGGCTCTCCCAACTTAAGAGACTATTGATAGCTGTTGACTTCCTGTAGATGCCTGTCTGTATACAACCCCTATTATCCTTAATTAAAAGTACAAAAAGGGTAGAGCAAAAAGTAAAGTGTAGTTATATTTCATTAATGTTGAGGTGTGCCACAAAAGCCTCAAAACACTCCCTGGTCACCTCCCAGAGGATGAAGATGTCATAAATGTATCTCCCCCAGAATAAAATCTGTGGGAATGCATGGGCTCCCCATAGTCATGGATCAACTATGATCAGCCATCTTTTATATGGCGTGCATTCCACTAGGGCCATCTATCAGCTTTGTTACTTTCATGTTGACAAAGCTGTGTTTTTTGTGAGATGAGCTGTTTTCATTTGTGCCATTATTGGTTTCTTATCACTGTTCGATTGATTTTTATTACACTTTTTGTGCAGTGGGATGGACAGAAACCACAATTCCGGCATTGTTTTGGTTCATATTTTTTCAGTGTTTATCATGCAGGTTGAATAACATGACTTTTTTTATAGCCCAGGTTACAAATGCAGCAATACCCATTATGTGTACTTTTTTTTTTTATATTTATTGAACACCTCCAGTCATACAGCAATACAATAAAGCAAACTGTGATAATACATATCCATTGTGAGTTACAATTAGTCATAGATTATACAAACACAGTCACCTGAAGTGTAATTTTCTTCTTTTTGTTTCTATATAAACAAAGAAAAAGAAAAAAACATAGAACCAAAGGAAAATATTTGTTCATGTTGGTAGAGACCGCCTATATTTCTTCCTTCCAACGTTTATTGTGTGTCCAAGATTTGCATCAAGCTCTAGAGTTAAGAGTCATCAGTACTCCCCTCATTATGTGCGTTAGAGTTATTGGTGCGCTTAAGGTTTTTCCTAATGGCGGCTATCATCCTTAACTCTTATCAGCACAAATAAACTTTATGCTTGTAACTATAACAGCAACAAACCAACTTATCGAGTTCATCAATCCATTAATTCGTCCATAGATCAAGAGGTGGGTTTATATACCTGCTACCTTACTTTTATTGTTGGCAAGCAGATAAGCTGGTGGGTGGCACGTGACCCCGTGCTTCGTCCCATGGCTTTTTCTATAAAGTGCCTACAGTGGCGGGTCACCCTGCAAGATCTATTTCTGATACCATGCTGAGAGGCTGAAGCACTCTCTTATAGTGTTTTGAATTTTATTAGGTAGTAATGTAATGAAGCTGCTCCATACTTCAAAAAATTTCTTAGTGTGCATTTGTTTTTTGAGTGAGGCCTCCACCCAGTCCATCTTCATTATGTAAGAAAGTTTGTCTAAAAACATTCTGAATGGTGGAGGGGAGTCCTGTATCCAGGTGTTTAGGATAGTCTTGATCCCTGCTGCCGAGATCATGTACAGGAGTTTCCTACTCCCCAGTGCACAGGGCGTCTCCCGAGTGTCTATATGGCCAAATATGGCATATAGTGGATTGTTAGGGACGTAATTTGTAAGATGTTCCCTTGTGAAGGACATGATCCTGTGCCAAAACCCCTGGATCACTGGACAATCCCATAGGCAGTCATATAGATCCGCACCCTGTGACTGGCAGCGGAAGCATCTATCACTCTCAAAGATTCCCATCCTAAATCCCCTTGTTGGCGTTATATATGTCCTATGGTATAACTGCAAGGACATTTCCAAATATCTACTTGAGGATATGGATTTACGGCTATTATTCAATGCCTGGTGGAGAGTTGAGATGTCCAGGCTGGGGTTATCTCGTGTCTATTTTGTGAGTCCTGTATTAGTTCCTGCAAAGTCCATGGGGGCGTTGAGGAATTTATAGAAATGTGTCGTTAGGCCCATTGCGAATGGGCTCCATTCCTCGGGGCAATTTGTGAGAGAATTTTATTCGTATAACTGTACGTGCAAAAGGAGAAGGAGATCCGCAACCCCGGGAACCTGAATTTTAGTTCCTCCAAGAAAAGGGGTCTCTGTTTCTCCCTATCCACTAGGTGTAATACCCATCTAAGTCCGCCCTTTCTCCACGTGTAGAATTCCCCATGTGAGCTCCCCCCTTGGAAATCCAGATTACCCAAAAAAGACCTTAGCAGTTGACGCTTGGGGGTGTAGATGGTTCTCCGGTCTCATTCGCTGCCAGGCCCGGCAAGGTGTGAGTAGGTTGGGATTTGACTTAATCAGATCCGGTAGCTGTTGCAATGGCAGGTTCAGGAAGTCTGAGAACGACACCTCCCCAGGTAGTCTTGATCTGAGATGGTGTCAGCATGTACCATTGTGTCCTGCAGCCAGTCTATCGCCACCCTCACTAGGGCTGCCACATTGTATGCTCTGATGTTAGGGAGATTAATAACAATATTTGTCCTGGGCTGCTGCAACACCACCCACGGGATCCAGGGCCTCTTGCCATTCCAAACAAAGGGCGACATGTATGATCGGGAGTTGCGCCTGTTTTCTGGTGAAAACGGCGCCTCACCGATCCGAATCCCTTGTCAGACGCAGGGATGCGATGTTAGGCGCAGCCTTCGCCACTTTTGGCTGTGCCTAACATGAAGGGGCGTGCAATGGGCGCGGTGTGGGCGTTCTGGGGCGGGACGCGGCAGTTTCGAAAACTCCGAGGCATGTATGATCGCGGGTCAGAAAAGTGTGGCGCATTGCAGCGCTCGCCAGCTCCGACAGGCAGACTTAGTTGAAGTTGGTCTAAATGAGCCGGAGGAGGCGAAGTGAAGCGAGAACGTAACATGAGAGGAAACATATAGAAGATCGCAAAGGAAATACATCTTGGCTCTCAGGTCTGTGAAGCATGGAGTATAAATAAAAAAATAAAAAATCGCTTTTATTAGGTGTAAAACATTTTCTGAAAAAGAGCTCAAACCTTCAAAAAAAAAAAAAAAAACATAAAAAAAACACTTTCCAAAATTCTAGAACGGCGCCACATCAGGAATTAGGATCGTGGAAATTGCCGGGAAATACAGTAATTCAAATTCTGTAAGCGCTTCTCATTGGTTGGCATAAACTAGCCAATCAGAATAGGAGCGACAGTGACCCATTAAAACCTATGGAGAAGTATTGACCAATCAAATTCAAAGGCAGGACAGTTCAAAATACAGTAAAAATGCAGAAAAGAGCTGATTGGTTGAGCTAGCGGGGGCTTGGCAATCCTGGCCAATCAGAATAGGAGAGACAGGGACCCATTATAACCTATGGAGAAATATTGACCAATCAAATTCAAAAGCGGGACAGTTCAAAATACAGTAAAAATGCAGAAAAGAGCTGATTGGTTGAACTAGCGGGAGCTTGGATATTCCGGCCAATTAGAGCGCGAGCTAATTTGTCCCATTGTAGTCTATGGCCAGATCGGGGCAATGAAATCTCGGCTCCCAGCTCCGTGCGGCATGGAGTATGATTAAAAAAATCATTTTTATTAGGTGTCAAATATTATCTGAAAAAGAGCTTAAACCTTCTATAAACATAAATCAATCAAATCCCTAACAACGCGTTTGTCGCCGATACCGGCGGTACATCAGGTATTGCGATATAGAGAATTGCCGGGAAATACAGTAATTCAAATTCTGTAAGTTCTTCTTATTGGTCGGCATAAACCAGTCAATCAGAATAGGAGCAACAGTGAACCATTATAACCTATGGAGAAGTATTGACCAATCAAATGCAAAGGTGGGCAGTTCAAAATACAGTAAAAAAGGTAAAAAAGAGCTGATTAGTTGAGCCCAGGCGGCAGATATGAATCCACCAATCATATGTAGTGTGTCTATTTTGAGTGGAGCAAGAAGGGCGCGATAGAAGGGCGCCCTAAAAGTTATTACTGTCTATGGAAAATATTCTAGTACTGTGATTGGTTGGAGGGAAGACGGGCTCGTCCAGCTTAGCCAATCAGCGGGTGAGCTACCTTCTCATAGAGTTCTATGGGGAAAAGAAATGCAGAGCGAGCTCTGTTTGTGATTGGCTAAGTTAAAAGAGGCGCGGTTATTTGGACCAATGGGAGAGCGAAACGACGCTTCTTATGGGTTTTCTAATGCAATCTATAATAAAACTGTACATGGCCGAAATCAAATGATAAGACTCCCGAAGTTGTACCGATCTGTATATAAAATGATCAATAATATGGGGCTAACGAAATTAAAGAAATAAAAATGAATTAATTGAATGTAGCCCCGGTCTCGGCGACAAACATGTTGTTCGGGATTTGATTGATTTATGTTTATAGAAGGTTTCAGCTCTTTTTCAGAGATATTTTTACACCTAATAAAAATTATTTTTTTAATCCTACTCCATGCCGCACGGCGCTGAGTGCCGAGATTTCATTGCCCCAATCTGGCCATAGACTACAATGGGACAAAGTAGCTCGCACTCTGATTGGCCGAGATAGCCAAGCCCCGCTACTTCAACCAATCAGCTCTTTTCTGCATTTTTACTGTATTTTGAACTGTCCCGCCTTTGCATTTGATTCGTCAATACTTCTCCATAGGTTATAATGGGTCACTGTCGCTCCTATTCTGATTGGCTGGTTTATGCCGACCAATGAGAAGAGCTTACAGAATTGAATTACTGTATTTCCCGGCAATTTCCAATATCCAAATTCCTGATATAGCGCCGTTCTTGATTTTTGGAAAGTGATTTTATTTATGTATTATTTTAGTAGGTTTGAGCTCTTTTTCTGATAATGTTTTACTGTTTTAATAAAAGCGATTTTTTTATTCATACTCCATGCCGCACGGACATGTTTAATGATTTCTCGCAGATTTCCAGCCTGTCTCGATTCGGAATACATGTTAGGCGCAGTCTCTTCTGCGCCTAAGTCCCACACTGTGCCCCACACACTGGCGAGGCGCGGTGAACTTTTCACCGCATGTATGAGCGCACCTCCTCGGGCGGTGAATATTAGGCGCAGTGCCGCACTGCACATCACACACTGGCGAGGCACGGTGGACTTTTTATCGCATGTATTATCGCACTACCTCGGGCGGCGAATCTTAGGTGCAGTCCCGCACTGCACATCACGCACTGGCGAGGCGCGGCGGACTTTACACCGCATATATGAGCGCACCTCCAGCGCCGACAGACATGAGGCGCAGCTTTCACGTTCGAGCGCTCGAAAACTTGCGCTCCGACGTGGCGAGCTTCATACATGTCGCCCAAAGTGTCTGTATAGTGCGTTTATGCGTTTTTCATCCCTAGGGGCAATATACACTGGGACAGAGTGTATAAGGTATAGGAGTTTGGGGAACTCCAAAATGTTCCCTCTACCAATGTATGATAGAGGTAATTTCCTCCACGCCTCTAATCTCCTCTCAATTTCATTAATATATGTAGTGATGTTGGATTTGTATATTTGGACAGGATTCTTAGTGTTCTGCACCCCCAGATATGTCAGCATGGATCTACACCATTTAAATAGGTACTGATGTGCCCATGTGGGTCGTGTGGGCCCATTTAACATCAAGGCGTTTTTTTTATCCATGTTTATATAGTAACTTGAGAGTGTCCCTATCTCTGTTAGGGTTCGGAGCAGACGTGCCAGCGAGCTTTTTGGGTCTCGTACTATCAATAAGACGTCGTCCGCAAAGGCGGCCATGTCCATTAGCTGGGCGAAGGGTCCCTTGTTTCTCTCTGGTGTCTGAGGTTGAAGGCAATACAGCAGCGGGTCTAGCGACAAGTTGAAGAGAAGCGGCGACAATGGGCACTCTTGTCTGGTGCCTCTGAACATATCTATCGGGTCTGTCAAAGAGTCATTTACCACAAGTGTAGTGCTAGCTGCCTCTTGAATGTAAGTTATAAAGTTTCGGAAAATGAGGTCCAAAGTGCCTATCCGCCAAGGTGCCTGCCAAGAAAGGCCAGGATACTGTGTCAAATGCTTTTGTAGCGTCTAGGCTAAGGAGCATCAAGGTCTTAGTGTCGTGGTCTCTGGCCCTCATCACTGCACCCACCGCTGTTCTGATATTTCTAACTGACTGCCTTCCCTTGAAAAATCCCCTCTGCACCGCGTGAGCAATCAGCGGAAAAAAGGTTTGCATCCACGTTGCCAATATTTTAGTCAGGATTTTGTAATCACAATTAAGTAAGGCTATGGGGCAGAAGTTCTTTATTAATAAAGGGTCCTTATCTGGCTTTGGAAAAAGAATTGTGCGAGATTCCATAAATCGTTCCATGGACCTTTTGATCTTGGTAGATTATATTGTATAAAGATGTGAGGGTTGGGGTTATCTGCTGTGATAGAAGCTTGTAAAACTCATTACTGTACCCATATGGTCCAGGAGCCTTATTACTGGGGGAGGTAGCCATGGCCGCCCTTACCTCCTCTTCTATGATTGGACTATCTAGCAAGTGTTGCTGCTCCTCCGATAGGCCCGGCATTGTGTGAGATGCTATAAATGAGTTAATTTTCTCTATGTCCGGCAGGGGTGCCCTGTACAGATGCTCAAAATAATTGCCAAAAGCATTTGCTATTGCGTCTGCGTCTGTAAGTGTAACATTGGAAAGTGGATCCTTCAATGTCACTACCGGTTTGCGTGTGAGTTGGGCCCTGAACAGTCGCTCCCCTAAAGTATTTTTTTTGGGTTAATTTCACCAGCCATCCCGCTTGGCTCTGAATGAAGGAGTCCAAGGTGTCTTTTGACTCCCTATACACGCTCTCCTTTGTCTCCAAAGGGCTCTCTGTTACTTCCTTCTGTGCGTGTAGTAGTGTGGAGTGAAGTTTTTGGAATTTCCTGTGGGCTTTCTTTTGTTTGAAATATAGCTGATAATGTGACCCCGAAGAACCGCCTTCGCAGCAGCCCAGAACAACGACATATCTCCCATCTGTGTCAGGTTGTCATCTATGTAATTAGCCTATTGTACCTGCAGGAAGGACTTAAAATCATTGGATTGAAGTAACTGGGGAAGCGATGGAATCTGTTTAAGTGTCTGGGTGATCTCCCCACAAGAGATAATGTGACGGGTGCATGGTATGAAATCGCGAATGCATGCAAGGCAGAGTACGATACAGAGCTCAATAATGTCATAGATATTAAAAAGTAATCGATCCTCGAGAAACTCCCATGCACAGAGGAGTAGCAAGTGTAATCCCTAGAGTCCGTGTTCAACGTCCTCCACGAGTCACACAACGCATGAGACTCCATCAGGTGTAAAACATCCCTAGTGGCTAGAGAGCTAAGATTTCTCTGCGTTGTCCTAACACAGTGTTTTGAGTTACGTTAAATTCTCCGCCAATGATGAGATTGGTATCACCTCAATGCGTTAGCAATGTATTGATTTTAGTTGGTTTGGGCAGAGTTTGGAGCATATATATTTAAGAGCGTATACTGCGCGCCCACCAGTGTGACCCGTAGCAGCCAAAATCTACCACCGTCGTCAGCCTCTTCCACTAACTGGCCCAGTCCCGTGCGGAACAATATCGCCACCCCCCCTTGACTTGGAGGAGAAGCTCGCCGTGTAACAAGAGTCGATCCATGGGGCTCTCAGGTCTGTCGTCACTTCCTTCTTCCAATGGGTTTCCTGGACAAAGATGATGTCCGGTTTAAACGGTTTGAGATGTGTGATGACCTTTTTCTGCTTGATGAGTGTATTGAGACCAGCCATATTCCAGCTTATCAGATTAAGTGGGTTTCCCGGGGTCAAGTGAGGGACAGCGTGTTGTTGTGTCATGGTACGTGAAATACCTGAATTGTAGGTAGATTAACTTGGTTGTTCAAAGGGCGCTCCGCCGTCCCAGCCAGCAACGAAGCATTCCCGTGAAGCTGTCTATCACTCGCCCCTATGGGGCCGCGCGCCACCGTTAATCTGCTTGCAAGACAAAAGATGAACTCGGTTAACCATAAACAAACATAAAAACAAACTAAAGTCACATATTTTTTGAAAAGTCACTGCATTGCAGCTCAACAGTAAATGAAGGTACAATTAGGGCTTATTCCCTCCTCCTCCCTGCCAGTAGCTAACCATTGTCACGATTTTCAGCAATGTGGAAGTGTTGTCTAGCGAGCGTCGGGTCTTCAAAAACTAGCTGTCTTCTCTCCACCTGAACCCTAAGCCTAGCTGGGTACGCAAGTTGAAACCGAATGGCCTGTTCATGAAGATGATTGCAGATGGGGATTAATATCGTCCGCTTCTGTGTGACACTGGCCGAGAAGTCCTGGAACAACAATATTTTATGCCCTCTGATCACCAAAACATTGTGTTCCCTGTAGGCCCTTAGAATTCTGTCTTTGACTGTCCAGTTCAAATACTTGGCTATTACCGGGCAAGGTCTTGTGTTCCTGTCCCCTTCCGATCTTTGTGGTCGGAGCCTGTGCGCTCGTTCCACCGCCCATGGGTCTAGGGTCAGCTCCATTCCCAAGGCCTTGGGGATTTCTGAGGTCAAATACAACGTCAGTTGATCTCCTTTTAGGGAATTCCCACAAAACGGAGATTATTCAGTCTGCTGCGGTTCTCCAGGTCCTCAATTCTTTCCCTCAAGGCCTCTTCAGTGTCTCTAACCTGGGTCAGGGATCTCTCTACTACAGATGTGGAGACCTTGCAAGATGCAACCATATTCTCCAGATCCACAAGTTTTTGTGAATCATAAGAATGGCCCAGTGTGTGTGTGGTGCATGGGACTTTTTTTGGTTCCCCTGAAGTCTCTGGGCCTTATTGATGGAGAAAGATCTGTGTGAGAGATAGGGATCCTTATTTTGTAAGGCTTGCAAAGATGGCTGTGCTAATAAGGCCCTTTCAGATGCCAGTAGTCTAATGTTCTCAACCATCTCTGGGTCCGATATATCAGAAAGCAAAGATCTCCAAGTAAGGGTGTCTCCAGCTCACAGCTACAGTGCCGGGAGCAAGCACCAGCCATCATGTGCTGATCGTTTCCCTCAGAATAACAGGGGCTGTTATTGCAGAAGTACTAGTCAGAGGAGAGGACAACAGCACCTCAGCATACCCAGTCTGCAACTTCAGATCTCGGGAGGAAAGAGCATGTGATTCCTGTATTTCCATCTGCCCAGGCATCATGTGTAAGCCACAAATCAACACAGGAGACCAGGAGACGGTGCAGGACACAAGAGATGCTTCCCAACTGCTCAGGTGGCTGCTGCAGTTTTCTAGCTATAGGAACTGCCAATTTGAGCTACTTTGGTGCCAGTTTTATCACTACTTCCCTCCCTTGTTAATCAGCTTTTTTCTGGCGCCACTCCCTCACACATCCATCCCGCCCAGCGTCCACCCCCCCCCCCCCCTTAAATCTTGCTCTAAAGCCTTTATTTACTACTCAACATTGATAGCGTATTTCAATATGTATTAGCTGCACATGCCATAGCCACTAATGCTTCCGCATACCATCAGAGATGCAGGCTTTTGAGCTGATAAGAAGAGAGGGGCCATCTAGCATGTTAAGTCCAGAGGACACAGCCTTTGTTTTTTCAATAAAGAAATGCTGAAAATGTTTAACATGTTCATTCTTCTGACCACAAAATTTTATTATTTTTACCTAACTCCATTCTAAATGAGTTTTGGCCCAGAGAAGATGGGGGTGTTTTGGTTTTGGTTGTGTGTGGATTGACAATTGGCCTAGTTCCTTGTTGTGATGAACATAGAATTGGATCCAAGGCCTCACAATCATTTACCAGGCTCACTCAGAATCTGTTCCCACAGGAAATCCGTTATTACTCGCTCACTCCAAACCTTGCAAGCCATTTGGTGCATAGGAAGCACATCTCACCAGGAATTCAAGCCTCAAGAGCCTTTCATACCTTAGCCAGCCTCCAAAGGGCCAAAGTAGAGATTTCTTCCAAAGGGCTAAGCATCCAAGGACGATGGGTAGACATCATGGAACCAAAGTTAAATATGGGATTATGGGAATACCATACGTCATACACATAGACCGATTCTATATGTGAGAAGAGAACCAGGGAGCGAGACAAATGGCCACATGGGTCTCACTTCTGGGACCAAAGGGTTAAAAGATATGGAGAATGGCTACTAGGAATCTGCTAGCAAAGCGACATTTGGCATTAGTACGTAGCTGAGGCCCAGCAGCAGGTCCGATGATACCAGCGCTGCCTTTCTGTGACCCATTTTTGTTAATAGGTCCAAGTACTCTAGCCATCCTAATGGGTGTGAGCAGCTAGGGTTAAAAGTGGGAGCCTGCCGAAACCTCAGGTTGTCTTTTGAGGGGGGTTATGCCAAGTAGCATATCAGAAGGAACTAGGAACTCGCTTGTGTCACATGCCTCTCCCACCCAAGTGGCTGCACAGTGCTAAGGCCTAAACACCAGGTAATTGACTTATCTGCCTTATCCTGTCTGTAACCCGCACCTGTTACTGCATTTTTGACTTCTATATATCTGTATTTACTGTATGTATTATCTTGTGTAGTGTGCCTTTAAGGCAATTAAATATTCCATTTAATCTTGGGCTGTTTTTTTGTCTTGAACCACGAACTCCCACGTCTGCGTCCTTTGTTTTACATTATAGGCTAACGGGGTTGGTTTCTGACCTGATATAATCTTGTTAATGGACCAAGATTACATGTAACAAGGAACTTGTGGCAGTCTACTGGGCTGGCAAAGCTTTGTTTCACTGCTGATGGTGAAAAGAGGTCTCTCAGCTGGTCAGGGTTGTGAGTGTTGTGCCATGCAAGCGGTCACATGGGCTCTCACCTCTCACTACCCCCATGCCTCCTTGTACCCGCGTGGACAGGCGCTGCAGGGGTTAATCCCTCTGGCCAGTCGACACACCCAGGGAGAAGCCGGGCTGTTGAATCTAGGAGTGACAGCTCGGCTGCTAATCAGGTCAGAGGGTGTGTCGCACTGGCCAATAGGAGGGCCCGGAGGCCGCACCAATCGGCTGCTGGGGCGGGGTCCGGACGCCTCATTTAAACCTGCTCACTCTTGTCTGTTGTTGCCTGAGAAAGGTTATCCTTTGCTATCTCCCTGTTACCTTTGTTTGTTTATGGACTCCAGTTTACCTGACCTCGGCCTGTCTCTTGACCTCGTGTTTGACTTCTGATTCTGTACCGCGTGACCTCCTGTGTTTGACTCTTTGCTTGCTCCTGGTTATTCTTTTGGTTCCTGATTCGTGGCTTTGTCGTACTATTCTGTTACGGACCCGGACTGTCTGACTCTGTTATCCCCCGACAGACCTGCACTTAAGGAGCGTAGGGTTTGTCATCCAGTTGGGGTCTGCCATCTAGGGCAGCTCATCAAGTAGGCAGGGACAGTGGGCTGGGTGGCAGTCAGGGCCCACTGCACCTCCTCTGACGTAACCGGATGTCTGTGAAATGGCATCCAGCCGACCTTTACGTCAGGTATACGTCACATATCGGATCACATGTCAGACTGCAGCCAGAGGGTCCTGATCTGGCAACCAACTAACACAGCTTGTTCATGAAACTTGTTCACATGGATTTCTCTAGAGTCTCTGAATCTTTTGATGATATTATGTACTATAGCTATTGGGGTATTCAAAGTATGTGCAGTTTTACATTGTTGAACATGTTATTGAAATTGTTCTACAATTTTTAGACACAGATGTTCACACATTGGTGAAACTCTTCTTTGCTTCTGATAAACTCTGCCTCTATAACGTGCTCTTTATTTGTACAATAATGCAACTTTGTTGAAAATTGACCCTCCAGTTGTTTTTTTTAGTAGCACTTTTTCAGCCTTTTTGAGATGTGTTGCTGCCATTAATTTCTAAATGAGTTAATTTTTTCAAATGAAATGGTAAAATGTCTAATATTCAACTTTTGATATGTGTTCTATGTTCTCTTGTGAATAGATTATGGCTATAAGAGATGTACACAGTGTCCCAACCTTTTTTTTAAATTGAGGTTATATATATTTGTAGCGAACATTTATTCCAAAAATCCTGCAATTCATCCTACAAGAAATAAACAGAAAAAATGAAAAGTTTTATACACTTGAACTAGAATACAGAGGGCATTAAAAGTTGTATTTTTTTAAAGATAAATATTAGCTGTATCTTTCAGGGTGTATTCACATGTAGCAGATTTGTTGCAGAAATTTCTGCAGCTGTCTTTCATCTGAATCTGAATGGTGCCTGCTACCAAAACCAATTCTATTCAGATGATTGAAGCTGATTTTCAGATGCAAGAGGACTAAATCATGCAACAATTGCAATGCACGTAGAAGGTGTTGCAGAGAGAATCTCCATATGGCCGCATATTTCCGTTACAGTGGTTGCATTACATGATGCCAATACAAATGAATTGACACTTATGTTCTAAATCAGTGTTTCTCAACTCCAGTCCTCAGGACCCACCAACAGGTCATGTTTTCAGGATCTCCAATAGAATGCACTGACCATAATGAAATCACCTGTGCAGCACAATGAAATCACCTGTGCAATGCTAAGGAAAGCCAGAAAACATGACCTGTTGGTGGGTCCTGAGGACTGGAGTTGAGAAACACTGTTCTAAATGGTCGTGGTGAGAGTACCACAGAATAATGCAGCAGTTGGGCTTTAGGTGATGGAGGGGGAGGACACTGCATATGAAATTATATGGGATACTATCTATGGTGTCTTACTAGGCTGCTGTTATATGTTAATTTTTGGCTGTAAAATGCTTGACAGTTGGGCATGGAGGTGTGATAGTGCTGGTGATTTATTCCAAATAAAGTTTGACATCCTAAAGATATGCTGGCTTTTCCACCATTACTTTGCCATCATTATTTTGTACTGTTATACTGGTGCATGGAGGATATTTATCTTTGTAATGTTATTTTAGGGGATCTAGGCATCCCCATTTAATTGCTGCTGACTCTTTTAGAAAAAGTTTTATTAGCATATTAAAAGGTAACGTCCAAAAAAAGTTTCATGAGAGTGTTTAAAATTTTGAAGTTTCTCTTATCACAAGTCCTACATTTAGTTAAAGCTTAGAATCTGACTAGTACAGAAGAGTACTAGTTTTAAAATAGCACAAATCTGAGATACATAGCCAGCATTCAGAGAGTCGGGAAGACACAGGAATAATCATCAACTAAAAAGGAGTAAACAACATATGTGTCCAAGAATATTTCCTAAGAAACTTGTTCAGATGATAAATGAGTATAGATCTTTACTGGAAATTAAAAGGATTGCCCAGAGATAAAGAAAACATAGCATTACTCACTTTTCTGAACTGTTGCCATTCTGTCTATCACCAAATCCCAGCTGATCGGTACTTCCAGGTCCCATCTCAACCTTCCCAAAATGCCCACTCATCACTGGCTACAGCATTGACATGCATCAGCCAGTAATTGAAGCAGGAAGAGCTGACCGGCTAAGGCTTTGTGACAGATCATTGGCGGCAGATGAGCGGAAAGTGGATTAATGCTTTTTTTTTTTTTTTTTATTTTTCTCACTCTGACCCCTTTTTAATAACCATGCTCTTTACAGACAATCTCCTTAATTTCTAGAATATTAAATCCTTATACGAATAGCAAAAGTCTTAACAATCTGGATGTTTAGGTGGCCTCATTGCATTACATGCAAGTTGACAAGTATAACCAACCGGTAAGTTTTAAATATTACCTGCAATCATTAAATATTACATATATTAGTATATAATATATGAGCATAGCAGAAGTGTAACTAGAGAAGCCTGGGCCCCATAGCAAACTTTTCGATGGGGGACCGGCCTGTCATCCCACCCCGCAAACATTTATTTAATAAGAGTCATGCATTCATACAAGGAGCAAAAACATCACCATACAAATCATCATCATACTGCTACTAAATAATTCCAACTATACCAAGAACAACATAACCAATAACACTACTACTAAGAATCAGATTATACCACCAAAACACGACCCCAAATTGCTACCACATAGTGACTGAATAATACCACTATACTATTGCTGAATAAAGATTTATATACAAAGAACAATACAAATACCAATATTACCACCATCCCAGTGTATACAGGTGCTCTGCAGACATCTGATTACAGTACAGTCTCAGTGTCCTTGGTGCTTTTGATACTTGGGTAATAGTTAAGGGGGTTAGTGTTAGCCTTGGGGTGACAAAAAACATAGCTGGCTGACACCAAGCCACAAGGCTAATAATAGAGAGGCATCTGTCAGAAACCTCTATTACTAACACTGGAAAAAGACTACACCAAAACAACACAAAAACACTGTTTTTAAATAAGCACTCAATGATAACATCCCTCGTTGATCATTTTATTAAAGAAATTAATCCAACACTAGTCCAATGTAGTCCAACAAGTCCGAAGTAGTCCAGAGGTGAAACCTTTAAAATACAAAAACACTAATCAGCATGTGGCTGACAGCTATCTAAAGTGCCTAGGGGAGCATGAATACTAAATTTGCCCTACAGCGAGGTAGCCTCAATTAAGCAGGTTGCCCCCCCAAAAAAAAGGGAGCCAAAATTTATGGGGTTTTGGGTAGATTTTCCCCCCACACACATTGGTAGCCCCAGTTTGATAGGCCGGCCCCTTTTTGTTATATGTTATATTAAGTTCCCGGTAGTTAATTAGCTAGATAGGGTCAACAGTAGGTAAGGCTTCAGTAAGGCAAGGCCCCAAGTAGGTTGTTAAGGCTCCATATAGGTAGGTATGTAACAATTATACTACTACCAATATCCTGGTCATAGAGGGACCATATAGGGGTAGGACATTTTTTCTTTTCCCGAACAAAAGAGACTTAGGGGGAGATTTTTTCTATGTTGGGTAATTCACTTTCCTTTTGTCTCCACCCAGTCCAGATTCCCCAGGGCATCCCAGCCACAATTGCCCCTGTAGATTTACCACCAAACATCTTAGAATCTCGTTTTTCCCGCACTTTTCCCCATTCCCACCTCTGTATAAACTTTGCATGAGGTGATAGGTGGGGATGAGGGGGCTATGGGGTGATAGGTGGGGATGAGGGGGCTATTTCTAATGGGTGGAGGTGGGATTATGGGTTGGTAGATGGAGATGAGGGAGCTATGGGGTTATGGGTGTAGGTGAGGCTATGGGATGGCAGGTGGAGGTTAGGGGGTTTGGGGGGTGGTAGGTGGACTGGGTGTAGGGGTGCTGGGAAAAGGGGGTTTTAGGTGATGTTAAAAGTGGGGGGAAAAGGGGTGATAAGCGAAGGTAGGATTATGGGGTGACAAGCTTTATGTGATTATAGGTGGAGATTGGGAGCTATACAGTGATAGGTGGAGGTGGTGGGTGGTTTATGGGGAGATAGGTGGGGGTTGTATTTAGTGTTCGCCCTTCATATAACACAATGGTAGGGACAGGGATAGGCGTGAGGTTCAGGCCACAGTTTACAGGCACAATCTTCGGTGGGGAAACTGAGAACCAAACCCCTGGAAATTTGTGCTGTGGCCTGTACCCTCCAAGATCATATTGCGCGGCCTGCACCCCAAGAAGATTTGGGGCAGCCATGACCTTCAGTGGGTGCAGGAAATGGAGTTTAGTACTGACGTTTTTTCTTAGTGTTAATATTTTTCTATAGGTTTCCTCCTTTGGACTATGCTAGATTCATTGGACTATGTCAGACCAGTATTGGATCCATTTCATTAATAAAATGATCAACACGGGCTGGTGTCGGAGAGTGTTTATTTAAATAAAGTGTTTTTTGCCGTTGTTTTTTTTTAAATTATTTTATTCCAGTGTTAGTAATAATGGTGTCTGACAGAATACTATCACTGGGGCTTGGTGTCAGTCAGCAGTTTTTTGACAGATTGTTAGGGGGTTTTGGTTCAGTAGCGTGTTTTTTTGTTACCCAAGGGAACTAACGTGTGTCTGGGTGACAAAAACACAGTGACTGACACAGGCCCTTGATAGTAATCAAGGAAGTTTTTCAGTCCCTAGTCCCCAAACGCAGGGGGTTTGGAAGAGTGGGTACCAAAAAAAATAGATCTTAATATGATGGTCTGTTTCTGGAGCGGCTGTGGGCTGGTATTTTTTGGTGGAAAGGAACCAGTATTCATGAACCTTCCGATTCTGATAGTATCAGGCTGCAACTGTCAGTTTTAACGTGGCTGGTTATGGAAAATGGGGGGGATCCAACGTTGTCTTTTTTTTAGCCATTTGTTTATTGAAAAATCTAGAAAGAAACTATAAAAAAATAAATAAAAACAATGCGGAGTCCCCCCTTTTCTTAACCAGCGAAAGCGATAGCTGCAGACACCCCAGAAGTGTAACTTCACGTTTGATGGTTCACTTCTGATGGTTACCGGCTTTTTCCCGTCCCCTGGTCTTTGTTTTATGGGAGTAGTGGGGGGGGTTGTGTCGTTTAGAATGAAAAAAAAACACATAGCTAACACCAAGCTGAGTGATGGAAAGGGTTTGTTACCGACGGGAATACTGTTGTAATTTTGGCGGTTTCAGTATTTTGTTTTTTTAAAAAACAGACGGTAATGAAAAACCTGTGCTGTAGTCTATACAGCACTGTTTTTTAATCGCCGTGTTTGTTGGTCCAGCGGTTTGCTGTCGGTTTTGTACATTAAAATTGGTAGTCGCGGCAAGAAACCACGTCCTGCATGGACAAAATGCAATTGGCTTTCAATGTATTTTGTCCTATGCTGTGTCCATTTAAACCCCTAATAGATGGGAAATTTCGCGCTATTGTGAGTTTTTCCATTACTAACACTGGTCCAACATAGTCCACCGAATCAGTCGTCATGCCAACAGAAACCTAAAAAGAAACAGAAATCGGACAGAAACCCAGGAAGATGCAGACACCCCGTTTTCCCCGGTCGGTAGCCTTTTAGTGCCCGGAAAGCTGGTGACATCCCCCCGCGGCAGTCCCGGGGGCCCGGGAAAAAGGACAGGCCCCCCCCCCAACCCCCTTCTCCAAATCTCCTCTCCCCATCCCCCCTTTTTACCCCCCCCCCCCCCCCTTTTACTTCTCCCACACTCTAAACCCCCCCACCCTGAACACCCCTATCCTCACTCAAACCCTCCACAATGAACACTGCCTCTCCCACTATAACTCCCTTCTTCTCCCATTATAACCCTCCTCTCCCTTTATATACCCCCTGTTTCTCCATAACCCCCCCTCTCCTGTTAACGCCCCCTATAACCCCATCTCCCTGTATAACTCCCTCTCCCTGTATTATCTCCCCTCTCTTTGTATATCCCCTCTCTATAACCCCTCTCTCCCTGCATACCTCCCTTTCCCTCCATAACCCCCTTCTCCCTGTATAACTCCTATCTTCCTGTACACCTCCTGTTCCTCTATAACACCTATTCCTCTATAAACCCCCTATACCTCTATTACCTCTATAACAGCCTCCCTGTATCCCCCTTCCCTGTAACCCTTCCTTCTAAAACTCTACACTCCCTGTATACCTCCTCTCCCTCTATAACCCACCTCTACCTCTATAACCCCCCTCTTGTTGTATACTCACCTCTCCCTCTATAACCTTCCTCTCCCTGTCTACCCCCCTCTCCCTGGAACATAATATGGTTGAAAAAAGACACATGTCCCATCAAGTTCAACCCAAAGGGGGGTGGGCAATGTGGGGAAGGGAGGGGATAAGGAGTTTTTTTAAACCGGTTTCACTACTGATGAATGTTTGAAAAAACCTAAGGAAAAATAATCTGTCTAATAAAGATTTCAATTTGACCCCAGAGGCATCAGACTGGATCTAGAATTTTATATGGCTACATACATATTATATTTTTTAGTTTCGGTAGTTATCTTAGCCTTTCTTGAACTCGAAACTGTTGGCTGTGCCAGTCCTCAGGCGGCTATTCCCCGTTTACAGTTGTCATAGTGAAGAAGCTTTTCTTTCTGGAGACTGAATTTTTTTTTCCTAGCCAAAGGGAATTTTCCTTTTTCTCATGGCTTTCATGAAAAATTTTTCCCCTTATTTTTGTGGGGACCATTTATTACTTTATAAATGAATCGACTCCCCAAAACCCTCTTTTCTTTGACTAAATTTGTTTTAAATTTATTAACCTCTTCATAAACGAGTGCTCCATTCCCTTTAAATTTGGTTTTGTCTTTGCACTCTCTCTAGCTCCATTACATCCTTTCTATAAACTGGAGCCCAGAACTGAACAGCATATTCCAAGTGAGACCTCATCAATGCTTTATATAGCAATAGAATTACATCCTTGTCCCGCGATTCCATGCCTTTTTTAATACACACCAATATCTTGTTTAGCTTTAGAGACAGCTGATTTGACACTACATGCTGTTCTGTAGTCTATGGTCTACAAGAACGCCCAGATCTATCTCAACAAGCGATTCTCCAAGTTTTCCTCTCCCTAGGACATATGCCTGCAGATTATTCGAACCCAGATGCAGAACCTTACATTTATCCACATTAAATCTCATTTGCCAAGTGGATGCCTAAGCACTCAGTGTGTCCAGGTCTGCTTGCAATTTATGATCATCTTCCATAGATTGCACTACACTACATAGCTTGTTGTCATCTGCAAAAATAGAAACCGTGCAATTGATCCCGTCCACTATATCATTAATAAATACATTTAATAAAAGAGGACCCAGCACTGAGCCTTGGGGCAAACCACTCATAACCGGGGACCATTCAAGGTAGGAGTCATTTACCACCACTCTCTGTACGATGCGATAGGCAGTTTTTAATCCAATTACACACTATTATTTCTAACCCAATGGATTTTAATTTACCCAATAAACACTTATGAGGGACAGTGTAAAAATCACTATATCTACACCCGCCCCGCTATCCTGACTTCTACTCACCTCTTCATAAAAACAGATTAGGTTGGTCTGACAGCTTCTGTCCTTAGTGAAACCATGCTGACAATGACTTATGTTATACTCAGCCACATATTACTGTATATAGTCATTTATGAGCATCTCAAACATTTTTCCCACAACAGATGTTAAGCTTACTGGTCTATAATTACCTGAGCAAGACTTGGAGCCTTTTTTGAAGATGGGAACTACATTTGCCTTGCGCCAGTCTCCTTGCACTATACCAGTCACCAGGGACTTTCACATAATTCCTTACATACAGACACACTCCTCCTTCCTTCCTGTTCGCTCTGTCCTTTCTAAAAAGAGTAAATCTCTGAAGATTGACAGTCCAATCACGCGAGGAGTCCAGCCATGGCACAGCTACACCGACCATTTCAATCTGTTCCTCTAGAACTAGCACCTCAAGCTCCTCCATTTTGCTTGCTAGACTTCTGGCATTTGTGAACAGACACTTTAAATTCCCTTCCAGTTTTACACTTTTAGTCAACGGTACGGCATTATATCTAACACGTTCATTAGACGGCATGGGATCATACATTACCCGTTCAGCAGACAGCATGGGATTATACATTCCCCAGCATACCACCTCTTCCTCTATACCCCACTCCCAAACCCACTTTGTCTACTCAAAATACAACACCCCCAAGCTCTAATTCCCCCCACACACAGTAAAACACTCAGCTGTTCTGTTGAGCAGTCTTCTGTCTTCAGCACTCAGTGCTCTGCTGGGGAGAGGAAGCTGAAGCTCTGCCCACACTTCCCAGCAGTACACTGGGCACTCATGTGACAGGAGGCTGTCAGAGGGAGCAGACATGAGAGATGTATTGTAACCTCTCCTAACATCTCTTCATAGTCCACTGTCAACAATGTGCTGCCCCTGTCCCCACCCCACCGTCCGGCGCCGGGAGGAAGGAGGGGGGTGGAGGTAATCAACTCCGGTCCCTGCTGTAAAATACAGCCAGCAGCTGCCATGTATTGAGTCAGCTCAGCTCCTGAGTCAGGTCCATGCCTGTGCCCCCTAGTGACAGGCAATCGCCTACCTCTGCGTACCCGTCATCCTGGCCCTGGGTCGGAATCTTAATGCCATAAATGTACAAAAACTTGTAGTCAAAGATTATAGCCAAATACAGCACATTTACCTGTAAATACCTATATTTATACACCGGAGAGACACAGCACACATATATACACACATGTATTTACACAACTACCAGGCACACTACACATGCATAGACACATTGCACACATGTAATAACACACTGACACTGTATATAAGTTTACTGTCTGTCCATGTACATAGACTGCCCCCAAGCATGTGTATATACAAACATACACTACATACATGCATTTATACACTACATAAATGCATAGCCACATACACTGCACACATGCATGTCTATATATACACTGACTTCATACACATTTACATAAATACACAACACACATGCACTTAGTTACTTATACTACACATGTACACACATTGTACTGCACAGTCATGTATCCCTTCTGGCTTTAGTACTACATAGCATTACCGGTGTTCTTCTTATCATCTGATCCTCTGCATTATGGGCTTCCTTTTAGCCCATTACCAGTTATTAAAGAGCCAAGGGCAAGAACTGGGCACTTTCATTTTGCAGGCTGCAGGGAGCATGATTGTAGGATAACAGGATAAGAGCTCAGCAGGACCAAGAAAGTAGTTCAAACCTACTGTGGACTTCCTAACAAATAAAACTCTCATCACCCCTCAGCTAAGTAATTGTGCGAATACTGTACCTGCTGAAACTTTGAAGGTTGCTAAGGAGAGGCAAAGCGGGACGTCTGTAAAGATGCTCAATACGCCATCAGCATTCAGCAGCTACTGGTTGGCTCAGAGATTCTGAATTATACAGTAGCAGCACAGCGTATGCACTGCTCGTAGTTCAGATCTCCCTGTGCCATTAACCGGATCCCAGCGGAACAGCACAGCACCTCACCCCCTGCTGCCACAAGGTTTTAAACAGATTGGTGGCAACTACATAGAAGAAAAAAACAGCCATAAGGTAGGAAAGTGCTGTCCCCCCTTTTCCTGCCAACCGCCCTGTCATTGAGATGCCGCTGGACTGTTATCCGCGTATACGCGCCGCTGGTAATGAAAGTCCGCCCCCGCTCCCGCCCTGCCCCCATCCACACGCCGTAATTGCGGGGCATAATTGCCCCCTGCAATTAAGCCGTGTGAACATAGCCTAAGGCTTAAGGGCGCATCCCCACGGCAATGGACAAATACCGGCTGGTTTGCCGGCCGGTATTTGTCCGGTTTTGCGGCCGTCCCCACCGCCGGGGGGGGGCGGGGGGGGCGGCTTTTCTCTGCGATGAGCGGAGAACAGCCCTCCCCCCTCCCATTGAATTGTTCATATTCCGTCCAGAAACCGGACGGAAGAATGAACATGTGCAATGTCCGGCGGCAAAACCGTCAGGCGGAAAACCCATGCAGTGGGGACTGCTGCACGGGTTTTCCATAGAGCACATAGAGCACAAAAACCGCAAACCGGCTGAAATACCGGCCGAAAACCCGTGCCGTGGGGACATGGCCTAAAGGTTCTAGGGTGTATTACAATAAATGTAACTGTCTTAATTTTTAAACGTTTTCTTTCATAATTAGTACTAATAGTACCATGTGTGGAATAAAGGTAATCTTGGCTCCATCTGTAAGGCTAAGTTCACACGGCTTAAACTGGGGCGCATTTCGGTCCCTATTTCGCACCGTACTGCGCTCAAATACGGGTGAATTGCACCTCAATCATTACGGTAATCCACAGTTCTCATAGAGAACTATGGATTACGTCTCCTCTCCCCGCTCGGACATACGCCGCGGGGGGAGATAAGTGACATGTCAATTACTAGCGGCAAAATGTGCTGTAATGAATGTCTACGGGGCCGGCGGGCTGCCAGCCTCCCCGCCCCGCGAGCTTCCGAATTTCCGGGAAATTTGCGGGGGTAATTACACCCGAAATTTTATGCTGGGGTGAACATAGCCTTAAAGATTACATTTACTTTATCAGAGAAAGGACACAGTTACAGCCACAGTGTCCCTCATAAAAGCAGCAAGGCCTTCCCCCTTAATAGTACAACCACAGTACCTTCCCCCACATAAACATTAAAAGCCTCAGTGCCCCCTTCTAAATAAAGAAATTCTACTGTCGCTCTTTCAATTCCTGGTGGCGTGAACAGGATGAAGCCTATGCTAGCTGCTCCCTGGGCCTTGCACATTTTAAGTAGGCTAAGGGTATGTTCACACGGCGTGTTGAGTCTGTGTGAACATACGCTTTTAGATGCATGTTTGTCGGACCCCAAACGGGCCCAAACATGTATCTAATAAATAGCAATGTGATTTACATTGCATTTATTATAAAAACACACATCGGCTTTCACACGAGTGATTGTGATGGCGTCTCATTGCGTCTTTCGTATCTGTCTTTCGGATCTGTTCCAAGAATTGACATGTCAATTCTTGTTCTGAAAGACGCTGCAGGAGCCCTGTAATAAACTATAGGGTGCAATCCTGCTGCATCCAACACATATGCAAACACGCAGCTGCATGCCAGTTGTGTTATGTGCCAAATATGTTTGCTGCAGAACACTTTTATTCATGCTGTTGTATTATACACTCCTCTATATCTATTTAGAACTGGTGTGTCGGTGCCAAGTTACAAAAATGGCGCAGGCGAATTCCTATTGTCGGCCAATTATCCTGTGTTTATGGACGCTTGGAAATTTACAGTCAGTTGGCAACTGTGAGTAAAGATTTTTGGGGGTTTGTATGTTACCCCATATTAACCTCTTTTAAATACCCTAAAACCGTTTTAATAGGGCAAGAAGTTATAGTCTAATTGATATAAACATTTGAAGCGTTAATCATTTTGAAGACATAACATGCATGAGATAGTGGAATATTTTTAGATATTCCTCCAGGAGAGGTGATTTGGGCCAGGCATAATTGCCTGAGAGAACATGATCCAAGCTAGAACTTGTATCCATCAGGAATAAGTTAAATACAAGAGGTTTCTCTAAAACTTTTTTAGGAAAAGCTGTACATTATTTTTATAATAGGTGTTGTAAATGAATCTTCCCCATCACAAAGGTTGGCAATACTTAACAAATACTGATCGATCAACATGATTAAAATATATATACAATTGTTATTTTAGGATGATTAATACAACTGCATATCACTGTGTATCAAAGAGACCACATACTTTAGGACAGGCATCCTCAATCTGCGGCCCTCCAGCTGTTGGGGAAACTACAACTCCCATCATTCCCACAGTTATAGATCATATAAATGCATGATGGGAGTTGTAGTTTCCCAACAGCTGGAGGGCCGCAGTTTGAGGATGCCTGCTTTAGGCAGTACGCTGTGCCCAAGTATGCCATATGGAAATATTGTAGTTTACCACTTTGCATTTGATTATGTGCTTGTTGAAAGAAAGTTTATTTCCAGATTCAATGTTAAAGGTGATCAACAGCATTTAAAAAAATTGTTCATAGTGCATTACATTTTATTTACATGCTCAGTTATCATACATTTGTATTCTCATTAGTAGAGACATTTTATTAGCTTATTCAAATTAATCAGTAACATCCAATTGTGACATTTCGGTTCAAAACCGTGGTCGTACAAGTCACTAGGAAACAAATCAATGGAATAATGTCATGAATATAAATAATAACATTCCAAAGAGAATGAAAAATGGTATGTTAAACCTAACTTCAACCTGAAAGATCATGTACTGTATATTAGCAAAATATATGTTATGTAGATCATCTAAACATAGCAAAATATCTAAAATGAGACAAAGGGGGCAAAAAACAATAACAAATGCTTTTAAAATACATTAGCCAAATAGCTTGTTAAATCAGTATTATTGGTGTATCCTCCAATGTGGCATGGCAATGTATGCAGCCAGTAAATGGAATCAGTGGCAGAAGCCATGTTGCTGGTGTTAATGGTGGTTATTATGAATTACATAGTAGTAACTATACTTTACTACCCCAAAGGGTTACTTCTCTTGCCAGCTGCACGAGAACAATAATGACTCACAGTTTGGTGAAACAAAATGGATCGGAGAGAAAACTCTCAGAACATGTTTATTTTATACTGAGGGTGGTCCATGAAATCACATGATTAATAACAAAATGACGTCAACCTATTACAGTACAAAAACCTAGTAGAGGTGGGACTAATCTTAATATACTATTATTAGTATTACTATTCAGAACTACTTTCTGGGAAGAAATCCAACATTTAATCAAAATTAAGAGAAATAAATCTATTTATATACATTTACAATAGACTGAACTGGATGGACGGTTCTTTTTTTCGGCCTTACAAACTATGTAACTATGTAATGTCATAACATTAACCCATTAACTCCCAGGCCTGAAAAGTAGTTTATGACCAGAACATTTTTTTAGTTTTTGCCTCCTTGCGTTTCAACAGTTGTAACTTTTTTATTTTTTCAATGACGCAGTTGGATGAGGCCTTGTTTTATACAAGATAAGTTGTATTGTTTGGAGGAATAGTTTTTAAATTCATTATAAATAATTGCAGGGAATTTTTTTTTTTAAATTTTTTAAATTTTTTTTTTTGTTTTTTTACATTTTTTTTTACACCATTCACATTTCACACTTAATAACTTGTTAGATTAATTCTACAGATTATTACGGTCATGTGGATACCTAATATGTGTAGGTTTTTTCGTGTGTGTAATTTATGCACAATTATCTTTTATTAAATATTGATTTTTCTTTTTATAATTTTTTTTTTTTTTTACACTTATGTTTGTTTTTTTTAAATCCCACGAAGGGAGAACTGTTTTACATTTTCCCCTTTTTATTTTTAAAAAAAACTTTTTGTTTTAAAAAAGGGGGATTAGGCAGAATTTTCTTCATGGCTTTACAAAACATTTATTTTACTGGTCGGGCCCCCCCTGAAGGGGGAAACCCCAGAAAAAAAGGTTTTAAAGCCCCAAGGGGGGTTTTCCCCCGCCCCCCGGTGCTCGCAGGACATGCTCTGGGATCGGGGCTGTGTAGTACAGCCCCAATCCCAGCACTGCTGTGGCTCCGGGTGCCGCATACCCCAAAGGTCTTTTGCGCCAAAAGACGTCCTGTAGAGGGAAAACCCGCCCCAGCGAGTAAAAGTCGGGTGGGCAGTCGTTAAAGGGTGAACCCCATCTCCTTACTACACTCAGGTGACCAATTATTATGAATTTTGAACTGCACAGTTACTGTATATATAGAAAATAATCGGTGCTTAATTCCAAAACAGAAAATTTTTTTATAAAATTTAATCCCTATTGTTGAGAGTATTTTCAGTAAGATAAAAGATTAAAAGTTAATAAAAATAAAAACAAAAATCCCTTGAACATGCTTCGAAGACCGTGCTATAGAATTAAAGAACAAACACAATGGAGTCACTTTAGGCCTAGTAAATATGAGTATATACTTAAACAGCTCCCTTGCTTCTTTTTAAATTTTAATTTGTATATTTTAAATAATTTTTTTTAATTCTAAATACAGACCATTGGATACAATGTCTGGGAGGATCTAAATTGAGAAATATATGGGTCACACTTGTTATCATTACATGGCAGTCACGCTTGTATTTTTCATATTGTTTAGCGCTGTCACATGATATTTTAGGTTGAGATTCTATTATTGTATTTATGACATTGTTCCATTTATTTTTTTCCTTGTAACTTGCATGATTAAAGTATTGAACCAAAACATCAAAATTAGATATCACTGATCACTTTAAATAAGCTACAAAATTTTCTCTGTTACTGTGGAATACAAATACATACTGAGCATTTAAATAAAATGTATTGCACTATGGAACTATTCTTTTGAGTGCTGTTGATCACCTATAACAAATATGCTTCATGGTCAATTAAGGGGGTTATCCTCGAGTTTAAAGATTTCCTAGAACACTATAAACAGCATATATATTGAAAAGTAAATATATTCCACTATCTTACATTTCTTTTCTTTTGCCTCCTTATTCATGTTAAATAAAACCCCCTTTTTTGCAGTGAAACTTCCTGCTTGTGGGAGTGTCAGTAGTTCTCCAGCAGCTCTTTCCTACAAGTCCCAGACTGCATTGCAATATAGGTCTGTATTTGCTGTTATGATAATGATAATATCTAGGACTTATGAGTCACTTTGTAAATTGTAAAATATCATTTTTCATGACACAGTAAAAAACCCCCCCAGTTTGAATGCTTCCCTTTTATAAATTTTCTGTTAGTAAGTCTGTGGCAGGACCGTGGATAAAAAAACAGTTCCCCCCCGTAAATTTTCCTTTAAAGTAATTACTTCTATTCACTTGAAAATATTTGGTGGAAAGAGTGAATGCAGCCGTGTTTTGCTCAGGTCATGCCCCCCTACAGGGGAGTATTCCTGAGCTGAGCTGGCTTCAAAGCAACCCCCTGATGGTGAAAAAAAAGTTCAATGAGGCCCTGTGATGAGGGCTTTCCACTGATTTTTTAGGAGGTGGGAAAAAGGGAGGACAGGCCCTGTGCCTGGTTCTGCACAGCGGCAGGTAAATAATTTTTAATTTGTATGAAATTTCAAAGGTTAATAAATACGTTGTGAGCCCTATAACAAATAGATATCAAGGAAAAAATTTAAATTTTTAAACTTTTATGTGGATCCACCCAGTACAAATGTAATAGATTTCTATATGTTTAAAAAACTTTACAATACCTAAAGACCTCATATTAGTACTTATAAGCAGTGGTATACTCTCTACAAATCTATTTTATGCATTCACTTTTTTTTTTTATCAGTATAAGGATAGCATCTGTAGCTTGGCTTTTTCTGCTTCTGGGTAGTGACAGGAGCTGCAGGACCCGGTTCTGGCAATTGTGACAACCTATGAGAACCTAATCTGGTCATAAATTTCTGAAATATCTCCTGAAATTTAGAAATATTTATTAGTATATTAGTCCTCAATTTCAAGAGTATTCAAAGTTGAAACAAAGTATCTTGCATTTTTTTTATCTTATGCATTTTTTAAAAAACTGTATTTAACTATTATTATATAATAATGACTAAACATTGATGAATTAGTGAAAATATTCACTTCTTTTGTATGACATGGATTGATTATGGGTTAGACTATAATATGTTCCCATTAGGGCATTATATAAGGTGTTATGATTTTTACTTGTCTATATTATTGACTGCTTTTAAGTACTGTTAATAGGCACCTTTTTCTAAATGAACTGTTACACGCTTCCTGTGTGCTATGGCTGTTATAACAGCGCAGTTAAAGTCCTTAACGGAGCAGAGCACTTTCAGCACTCTGCCCCACTATTCCATCTACAACCTACCTAACTGGGACCCACCTACCTAACTGGGTCCCACCTACCTTACTGGGGCCTGCTTATCTACCTACCTGAGGCCTACCTACTGCTTACCTATCTACCTGGGGCTTACCTACCTACCTGGGCCTACCTATTTACCTTCCTACCTAACTGGGGCCAGCCTGCCTACCTACCTCGGGCCTATCTACCTGCCCAACTGGGCCTACCTACTTGGGACCTACCAATGTGCTTGGTGCCTACTTCCTAAGTGGAGGCTATCTATCTTCCTATCTAGGGTCTATATAATTACCTACTTACGGTCAACCAGCGTACCTACTTAGGCGCCTAACCACCAACCTGCTTGGGGCCTACCTACATAGGACCTACTTATCTAATGGGGCTCTTGCGACCTAAATAGGGACTACCTACCTACCTGGGGCATATCTATCTACCTAACTGGACCTATCTACCTACTTGGGATCCACCTACGCACTTGGGGAATGCCTATGTACTTAGGGCATACCTTCCTACCTGGGCCCACCTACTTACCTACCTGGGTCCTACCAACCTACCTACCTTTGGCCTACCCACCAACCTGCCTGGGCCCTACCTACATAGGGCCTACAAACTTATCTAACAAGGGTGTAACTTCCTAAATAGGGCCTAACTACATACCTGGGGGCCATGTATAGTGGTAATAGTGGTCTTTGTATATTGATCTTTATTCAGTAATAGTATAGGAATAATATTCATTTACTTGGCGATGGTAATTTGTGGTCGTGTTCTGGCAGTATAACAGGATCCTTATGTAGTAGCATTATTGGGAATGTTAGTCTCGGTATAGTGGGATTTGTCTGGAAGCAGTATGCTGGTGATATGTATGGTGATGTATTTGCTTCTTGTTTTGTCTAGTAACTGCATGACTATTATGAACGGGTCCCAGTAAATGTCCGTGGTCGGGGGAGTGCCTGACATGGGGGAGGGGGGCATCCAAAAGTTTGCTATTGTGTTCTGACTTCTCTAGTTATGCCCTGGCTATAGCTATATTTGTTTATCATCTCACTACTTTAACCTTTGTGTAAATCATATGTAGTTATTTAATAAAAATATATATGTCTTAAAATGATGCTTAGACCTCCCTATGTTTATTTAGTATATTGATCTATATTTGAGTGAATATTGCCATATATGCAGTATAACCCATAGCTAAATGTTGAATCTCAGCACCAGAAATGTAACAAAAATTCCATCAGTGGAGCACAACTCCGTAGACAACTTAGGGGTTAAACGTATACAGGATACACGGTAAGGTGTAATGTTAGAAGAGGTTATTCCTGAGTTTAAAGAATTGATCAGTATTAACCATTTGCGTCAACTAGAAAGTGAAACTGTACATCACCAAGCTAATGTAGTGGAAGATGGCAGCGATATGGGATTGCGGAATGAATATTTTTATCCTGTACATTCACGTATTTCAACCATGGATATGTTCCAGGATAGAATTGAAGAGGATCTAACAGAATTATATGCAAGGGAAATTTTAGGTAAAAAGAAAGTACAAAAATTCTATCTAACTAATCAGGAACAGAAAGCTTTGGCTTGGTTACGTGAAAATGACAGGCTAATTGTACGTCAGGCTGATAAAGGGGGAGCCGTAGTTCTGTTAGACAGAGATCTATACAAGAGAGAATTGATGTCAATGTTACAAGATACTAATTGTTATCGGATGGTCTCACATGACCCTACGGAAACTAGTAGGAGGGATCTCAAAATGGTATTAAGGCAAGGTGTAGTTATGGGAGTGCTTACTGAAGAATTTGCAGAAAAATTAAACGTAAAAAAAAACACCAATTATGCCTAATTCCATGCACTTTCCAAGATGCAGAAGGGTTCTTTTCCTCCTGCGTTTCGACCCATTGTCTCAGGTATCAGCTCACTCAATGAGCAACTGGGCCTATGGGTCGACATGCAATTACAGCCACCGATTCTCAATCTGCCTGGTTATCTTAGAGACACCAAACAATTGGTTTTAACTTTGGAATCTTTTGTTTGGCCGACCGGGGAGTCCTGGCTGTCATGTGATGTAGTTGGATTGTAACCCTGCATCCCACACAGCCAGGACCTCCCGGTACTGCAACAATTTTTGAAAAAATACAGTGATTATTCTAGTGAGAAACAACACTTTATTATTCTAGCTACAGAGTGTATGCTGTCACATAATTTTTTTATGTTTGACAGCAAGTACTTTCAACAAATTTCAGGGGCCTCAATGGGGGCAAT
The DNA here is from genome assembly GCA_025379985.1 of Phyllomedusa bahiana. Lineage (NCBI taxonomy): Eukaryota > Metazoa > Chordata > Amphibia > Anura > Hylidae > Phyllomedusa > Phyllomedusa bahiana. Next base: position 86,829 of record JAODAL010000431.1, read on the forward strand.
CTTTTTGCCATCGTTGGCCAACATATATATGGTGGCCTGGGAAGAGAGGTTTCTGTTTAAAACAGATCATCGCTTTGTACAGCATGTCAAATGGTACTCCAGATTTATAGATGATCTCATATTCATATGGGTCGCTGATGCCATTTCTGTGAATAATTTCATTAGATATATTAATGGTAATAGTATGGATGTTACATTACTGGGCAATGAAGGAGCCAAAATACAAGTTAAGCCTTTTCGAAAGAATATGCATAGAAACTTAATATTGAGGGCAGATTCATGCCATCCTCCTCATGTTATTCGTAATATCCCGGTGGGGGAGTTGGTAAGAGCCAGACGGAACTGTTCCAGCAATGAGGAGTTTTTGGCTCAACAAAATCTTGCAACTGGTAGACTCAGACAAAGAGGTTATACATCTAACTTCTTAAATAGAGATAATGAAAAAGTACAAAAAATTGAAAGATCCAAACTATTTTTGAAAAAAAGTAAACCAATCAACCCGTCACATGGAAGGGGCTTTCTCACTTTTTGAACTAGTTACAGTCGTCAGTTTAGCCAAATAGTCAACATCATTAAAACCCATCTTCCAATCTTGTACATAAATCAACAAGTGAAAAAAATGTTACAACATAACATCCGTTTTGTACCACGGAGGGCTCCTACAATAGGTTCTAACATCTCTCCCAGTTTAATTTTATCTAATGTTGATACTCAAATTAACTAGTAAAATTCCACTGGCTTCTATGGTTGTGGACACAAAGTGTGCATCACATGTAAATATGTGGAGAAAACCTCCACATTTTCCTCTTATAGCAATAATAGGAGTTTTAACATCAAGTCTTTCATAAACTGCAATACGAAATACGTAGTGTATCTTGTTACTTGCGAGGTTTGCAAAGAACAATATGTTGGGTGCACCACAGGTCCCCTTAAAACCTGCATACGTCGACATTTGTCTGACACTCATAAAACAGATTTATTTAAGTGTTCAGCAGTTTCTAAACATTTTGCCAACAAACATAAAGGAGATTTAAGGTCTTTATCTGTCATTGGCATAGAAAGGGTTCTCCATCCACCACGAGGGGGAGATTTGAACAAAAACTATTAGCCAGGGAGGCGTGGTGGATATTCCACCTAGACACACGTACGCCGAAAGGTATGAATATATGCCAGGATATTCAGTATCACTATTAGATTAGATTACTAGGTAATATTATTACTGCTTTAACATATGTTAATATACTCCTTATAGTGCCATTTATGTATGGATAGAGTTAACTTATTAGCAGGTATCAGGTGTTTTAAATCTATGCCATCAACTACATTGTACGGTACATGGATTCTATTTAAATGAGGTTACATCGCTTCATTGTTACCATGAGTAAGGGTCATGTGACCTGAAACGCGTCGGTCCCAGCAGCTTGTAACTTAACCCATACTGGTAGTCTCTTGTGTGGACATTTTCAGCATGTTTTGCTTATGATTTTAAGAGGCATTAATAAAGAAAATGAGTATTTATTTTAAGAAGACCTCACTGCATTTGCCTTCTATGCTCAAGTGCTGGTTATAGAGTTGTTTTTGTTGAAACTTATCTAACAAGGGTGTAACTTCCTAAATAGGGCCTAACTACATACCTGGGGGCCATGTATAGAGGTAATAGTGGTTTTTGTATATTGATCTTTATTCAGTAATAGTACAGGGATAATATTCGTTTACTTTGCGATGGTAATTTGTGGTCGTGTTCTGGCAGTATAACAGGATCCTTATGTAGTAGCATTATTGGTAATGTTAGTCTCGGTATAGTGGGATTTGTCTGGAAGCAGTATATTGGTGATATGTATGGTGATGTATTTGCTTCTTGTTTTATCTAGTAACTGCATGACTATAATTACCGGGTACCAGTAAATGTCCGTGGTTGGGGGAGCGCCTGACATGGAGGGGGTGGGGGTCATCCAAAAGTTTGCTATTGTGTTCAGGCTTCTCTAGTTATGCCCTGGCTATAGCTATATTTGTTTATCATCTCACTACTTTAAACTTTGTGTAAATAATATGTAGTTATTTAATAAAAATATATATGTCTTAAAATGATGCTTAGACCTCCCTATGTTTATTTAGCATATTGATCTATATTGGAGTGAATATTGTCATATATGCAGTATAACCCATAGCAAAATGTTGAATCTCAGCACCATAAATGTAAAAAAAATTCCAACTGTTTAAAAAAAATCTTCATACTTTAATCCAATAAAGTTACCGAGCCAATGTTTGACTTAAGTCTTTTTGGTGTTTTTTTTTTGGCTAATTAAATCTAATGACCTGGCTTGAAACATGTATGCAGGGTTCACGTTTGTGCATCATATGCTGGTTATAGCATTTGTAGTAAACCATTGATTTTCCTTTGACTTATGATCTCTAGTGATTAATACAACCTACTCCTAAGGAGGAGCTCCCACAAAATTGTTAGTTTAGAATAGCTGAATTGATTTTTTTTGTTTTCAAATCAAATTACTTGTTTCTTTAAAAAAAAATGCAGATTTACTTTATATCGCCATATTTTATGAACCATAACCTTTTTATTTTTCCATTAACCTACAGTATCTCACCCCTCAAATTCACACTGTTATACAAGCTGTACACTGACTTTACATTGTATTAAAGTGTCATATATTCAGTGTTGTCCTATTTACAAAAATGTGAGGGGTGTACTCATTTTTGTGAGATACTGTAGGTATGTGAGCAATTGTTTGGTTTTTTTTGATGGATGATAGTAGTTTTTAATGATATGAGTCTGATAAACTCTTTAACTCTGATCATTTCTTACTCTATTTTTAGGAGGCGGAATTATTAAAAAACAGCATTACTCAAATTATTTTTTAGTTTTGTTGACAGCGTACCCTAAGTGATATAATTGACGTTAATATTACTCTGCTGATCAAATTTATTGTGGCAATATCAATTTTTTTTCTGTTTTAGAAACTTTTAAGCAATAAAAATATATTTTTATGAAATAAATTTTATGTCACCATATTCTTGGCACCTTATATTTTTAATTTTTCAGACTAATGTCAATATACGTCAAGTTGCACAAATTCACTGAAAGATTTGATTTAGGGCATAAAGGAGTATTAATGTACAAGCATCACTAGGCTGCACAATATGATTGTGGGGGGTATAGGCCACAGCTGCAGAGCAACCTCTTAGGGGTTGATCCTGTATCTCCTTCCCCACCCTGAGGTGATTGTGCCTATAAGCTGTGCCCTGTACCCTCCTCTCCCACTCGTCCCCCACCATTGTGTTATGTGGCCTAGTGCCAATACAAAATACAGCGCCCTTCTATTACCCCATAAACCTCCCCTCACATCCACCTATCACCCCATAACCCTCTCACCTTCACTTACCCCCCATAGAGAGTTTGTAAGAAGGTGGGTACAAATAAGGAGGTGCTGGAGAAGTTAAAATTCTAAGATGTTTTTGTTAATGTAAATTCTGCAGGGACGAGCCATGGCCAAGAGAAGTCAGCATGGCGGACTGGACCGGATGGAGAAGAAAAGGGAAAGGGACCGACTTCCATCAGAGAAGACAGCACCTGTGAGTGGATGTTACTGTGCTGTAATCACTTATATGTCTGAAGATCCTGTGTCTAACTGGTATCTACAACTATATGGTAACTGTATGGTGGTAATATTGGTAGTATTGCAATGGTTTATATTCAGGAACAGTTTGGCAGCATCTACCAGCTCTTCTGGATGCTGAATAAGTTATCCAACGTCCAGGAAAGCTGAGTGATGCAACACCCCTTAATTGGCATTTATCAAGAGCCTGTTACACAGTTGCCTGCAGTAGGTGGGGCTTATGTGAAGGGGTGTGGCTTGTTAATGTGGGGGCATGGTGTATGCTCTCTGTCCGGCAGCATGCTGCACGCGTGGCAGCTCGTCATCTCCCTGAAGATGTTTTTTTTAAATTATTGTGACGTGTTTTTTAAATATTTGCAACATATATACATTGGGGTAGTCATACCACCTACCCCTGATCAGAATACACCTATGGCAGATCACTATAGGTTTAAACTCTTATTTCCCTACAGGCTTAAAAAACTCCTTATCTCCCTCCCTTCACCCACATTTTCCCCACACTTGGTTGGACTTGATGGACATATGTCTTTTTCCAACCATACTATGTAACTATTCCAGCTCCATCATCACATGCCTGATAAAGTGCAATGTTTGAATTGTTGCTGACTGTATTACTGATCTGAGCCACCTTGCTTGGTTTGGCCCACCAGAGTACTAACGGATCCTATAGTGGGCCCAAACTCATCACAGTAATGTACATCCTACATTTCAGGTCTCCAAAGGTACAATAAGACAGCTTCACTTAGAGCTGACTTTAGAATCAGTCTCCAGGTATCCTATCATGCCCTTCAGGTGCAAAGATTACTTAAAATGGAAATGCATGTGTCCTGTGTTGATAGTGGATGGGCCTCAGAATAATTTTCCTTTGTGGGTGCTTACAATAATTTCCCCTGGTAGGCCCTGTGAATAATTTCCTCTGATGGGCCCAAGGAACGTCTGTCCGACAACATTAAACACTGATGTAACCACTTAACGGATACTTACTTATATTCTCTGACCAGTGCGTGATATACAAATACAATATTTCACTAGCTCAAGCATATTCTAGTCTGCTGGAGTGTGGTTTCTCTTGCAAAAATAATTCATGTAAATTTTGACCTTTCCATATCCTGTTATCATTAGAATTAGTATAGACAGATTAAATAAAAAAAACCATAGATATACATTTTCATTGTATGCGTTTCCAGTGAACAGGCTCTTCCTCCTGTAATGTTTTTTGTTACCGTGTTGCTTTGTCATACTCAGAACTCATCTGTATCTGGCACTTTCTAACAATTCTGACATACAGAGGACACCTGACTGTAGCTGATCAGTGATCATTGAGGCTAATTCAGAAAGCCACCTGACTGCTTTGTGTATTGCATATATGGTGTTTATTAGCAATAGTGTTAAGTTTTTCAGCTGCCACCAAGAGCCAAGTCCCCTAAAATCTCAGTACAGTTACTTCATTCTTAATCCTATATTTTAATTGCCAGTACATTATTTATTGCAATTATTATAGCAATGCAGCACTGCTAAGCTGGTTTGTTTTGTGTACAGAATCACATACTTAGAGGAAAAGTAATACAAACCTGCTATTATACACAGTTGAGTCACACGATTATGACCACCAGCTTATATACATAGTAACTGCCATGTGAAGCCCCGACAGCAGCTAGATGGGCTGAGAAGACTCAATAAGGTCCTTATAAGTTGTTGCAGGTATCTGGAGCAATGCTGACTGCATTATAATGCTGGGCACATCAGGTTTACCAGGTAATGTTTAATTTTCTAATTAATTTTTTAATCATCTGCTATGGACCGAAGAACTATTCGTAGCTTTAGAACTTATGGTCTACACAGCAGAGCCTGTGTTTTTTAGCTTGGGTCCTACAGATATTCATAGTGTCCCTCCAGACAGTAGGTAGAGTTTACACAGCAGACATTTTCATTACAGGCTCAGAACAAACATGTAGACGTATATTTTTCCACTATCTTTCCCGTTGCACTCGCCATATGCCCCTCTCCATTGCTGCCTCTTATACCAACCAAGCAGTCTTACTCCATCGCCAACAGGTGGGTAGATTACTCTTTTTGCTTGAACTAGAACAACACATAAACATTAACCAGAACTTACTTACAGACTGGATTTGTTTCTGCCTACAGCCCCTCTGCCAATCTGATTGGAGGCAGGCCTTCCCTTTCTCTTTGATGCTTAAAGCACCCTTGCCCCTAACTACAGGTGCTTAGTTATCATCATCATCATCAATTCCCTACATACACGTGTAGACCTATACATTTTACTTTTCACCTAGTTAACACTCACCCGACATTGTCACTTAGAATGAACAAACAAACTTCCAGTCATTCATCAGGGTGCGTTGCATCAAACCAGCCTCTGGCCAGGTCGCCTTCACCATAGATGTGCACCCAAGTCTGACTTCTACCCTGCCCATCAATGGTGAGACTTTCTTTTCATTGGGAGCTGATGATTCTGGGGATTATCTAGACCACTCATAACTGATGATAATGTACACCCAGAGGAAAAGCATGCCTTAAAATCCCTATCCAGTAACACTGGTATTGTCATTCGATTGTCAGTTAAGAGACGGGGTATAGTTATTCAAGACACAACTGACTATGTGGCTGAAGCACTAGGGATTCTTTTTGACACAGATTTCTGCAAACCACTCCAGAGCAATCCACTCAGGCAATCCACTGATGATTACCATCTCTTGATAAGTAATGCTTTTTCTAATGAATTCTTAACCAAAATAGAAAGGAACTGAACTAACACTCCCTTTCTTTTACCACCTCCCTAAACAACACAAATGTTCTGCCAACCCTCCATCTGTCAACCCACTATATCAGGGATTGAGTCCTTCACTAGTAACTTGTCACAATGCATTTCAGTTTCATTCCTCCCTATACCAGCAAATGAAGGCTCTGCAATGGGCTTACATTTTGCACCTGTCAATGGAAAACGTGTATATGGATATACTCGAAACTCAGTATATACTTAACCAACATATTTTTTTAGTATGTATCACAGATACATCAAGCCAGAAACAAGTTGCATTCATACTAGTACCTACTAGTACAAATGAGATGTCAAGTGGACTACTATAGCGCACACTATCCACCCATGGCTTAGTAATATTCCTTTGACTAGTTCAGAAGAATTAGGAGAAACTGCACAGAGGATAGCTTGTTTTTAATACAATTAAGAGATCTTTCATGGTTTTAAAGAAAAAAAATAACTAAAAAGCTGAGTTTAAGGTGCATTTAATAAAGCCTGACTCATTTAATAAAGACTGACACAGGAACAATGTGTAACCCAGAAAGAAAAAAGGGTGAAGATAATTCTATGGGGCACAACTTTGTTATATCCTTTAATACAGGGCATCCAATGGTTAGAAAAATTCTTACTGGCCTCAGATATGAGATGACATCTCGTTCAGCTGCTGGCGCCTATGACTATTTAATGGGGGTGAATGTCTCCAGTCACACCGGCTCACACCAGCGGCCCAAAAGCCTTTAGGACCTGGTATTTAGCAGAACTTGCATGTTCCCTGACATATAGATTGTGCTGTCATTCCGGCTTGTTAATTTACTTTACCGTCCAGCGATGGCGGTGCAGTGTTCCATAAGCCAGGCACCTTACAAGCTCCTTCCATCCATATAGCGGTTGGCCTGACTCTTCATTTGCAACTTTAAGTTCCATGAAATTCGGGCCTGCTATAATAGGGACTGTGGCGCAGATCATGCTGCTGCGACCGCAGCACTCACATGGCTCACTGGCTGCATGTCTTTTGACACTTCTAGGCTCTAGATAGAAGAGACAGCTCCCTCCTCTGACTCCCTCTCATCTTGCCAGTATCGGGTTTGCTGGAATTCATCTCCCCGGCTGGGGCACACGCTGTTCAGGCGCCATAGTGGTGATTTTGTTCTCCTGGAGGGCTGTTGCTTTCACTGCGAGTATACATACAGTGCCTTGCGGTATTCGGTCCCCTTGAACTTTTCAACCTTTTGCCACATTTCAGAATTCAAACATAAAGATATCAAATTTTATTTTTTGGTGAAGAATCAACAACAAGTGGGACACAAGTGTGAACGAAATCTATGGGATATTTTAAACTTTTGTAAGAAAAAAACCTGAAAAGTGGGCGTGCAAAATTATTCGGCTCCTTTACTTTCAGTGCAGCAAACGCACTTGAGAAGTTTAGTGAGGATCTCTGAATGATCCAATGTTCCCTAAATGACTGATGATGATAAATATAAGACCTGTGGATCAAGTCTCGTTTTAAATCCCCTTCTTGATATCAGGTTCTGTTTAAACACAAAGAGCATCTTGAAGCCAAAAAAAAAAAAAAAACCCCCCCCCCCTTTTAAACATCCCAAAGAGCACTGGCAAGCATCAAAATTGAAATGGAAGGGTATCAGACCACTGCAAATTTACCAAGACCAGGCTGTCCCTCTAAACTTTTATCTCAAACAAGGAGAAGACTGATCAGAGCTGCAGCCAAGAGGCCCATGATCACTCTAGAAGAACTGCAGAGATCTACAGCTGAGGCGGGAGAGTCTGTCCATAGGACAAACAATCAGTTCGTACACTGCACAAAAAATTGGCCTTTCTGGGAAGAGTGGGAAGAAGGGAAAACCATTTCTCAAAGATATCCATAAAAAGTCTTGTTTAAAGTTTGCCACAAGCCACCTGGGAGACACCGAACATATGGAAGAAGGTGCTCTAGTCAGATGAAACCAAAATCTGACTATGCACAATGCAAAACGATATGTTTGGCGTAAAAGCACAGCTCATCACCCTGAACACACCATCCCCACTGTCAAACATGGTGGTGGCAGCATCATGGTTTGGGCCTGCTTTTCTTCAGCAGGGAAGATGGTTAAAATTGATGGGAAATGGATGGAGCCAAATACAGGACCATTCTGGAAGAAAACCTGTTGGAGTCTGCAAAAGACCTGAGACTGGGACGGAGATTTATCTTCCAGCAAGACAATGATCCCAAACAGAGCAAAATCATATACATGTGAGTTAGCAGGTTCCTCCCTGGGGCAGATGTACCCTAGGTTTTCACGGGAAATCTGGCCAAGGCAGACACTGGCGGGAAATTTTTTGCAACACTCACTTCTGCTGAAGATTTGTTTTTCTCTTTGCCCCTTCCATCTTCCTCCACTATCATTTTCCACCAAGATATTGCACATTACTCACAGTGCTGGCTGCAGTCACTATCTCTTTCTAAGTCCTTCAATAAAGTCCATGACCACCCGGTGGTGTCTTCCCCAACATTAGTACATACTTGATCCAATCTGTGGCCTGTTCTTTGGTGACAAGCTTGCAGGTAGGTAGTCTTCTTCTCCCACCACACAATGTCTTTCTTATGGCAGTCCATTTCACTATCCTGGCTACATCAAGCTGTATGATGTGGGATGCAACTACCATGTGTCAAACAGGTAGGTACGTCTAGATAGTGGGTTCGTATTACAGGCTCAAAACATACATTTACATACATATTTCTTACTCTCTTTTCTGGTTCACTCTCCTTATGCACCTCTCAATATCTGCCTCTTTATTGCAGCCAAGCAGACTCTTCCTAACTTCCCAGTTGCTGCCACTACTGGACAGTGTGGCTTAGGCCCCGGTGGGGTAAACCAAGGAATGCCCCTGATGATCAGTTTACAATCTTTCAGTCTTCCTCTTCACTGGTGGTCTGCCCGTCTCTCTGTGCACTACTCCAGCGTCTCTCTCTGCATCACTACTCTAACTTGTCTCTCTCTTTCCAAAGTTGTTCTGTCTGCTCTCTCTTCCTCTATCTTTTACTTTCTGTCTTCCTAGTTCTTTCCGTGAGAAAACTAACTGTTGTTCTGCTCCTAGCTTGTCCTACTCTGGACCCTTTACCCTTTTTGCTGGAACTAGCAGGATCCTCACAACATATAAACATTAAATGGGTATTTAGCTTTAATCATATAGGCAAAGGTAAATAAAGACTATTACCAGATACATTGCTTTTTTGATTTTGCCTCTCTTAAGAGTTAGGGGAAGTTCTTATCTCTTGCTTTTGCACACAGCTAACTTCTCTAGGTACTGTCCACCTCTCTATACTCTTACAAGCTAAGCAGTGGTCGGGATCAGTGTTCAACTAGGGACCCTGGGGCACAAAGGGGAGTTGATATTGGGGGCCCACCCTACATCTAATGTACATGAAGATATTACTTGTTAATGTTTACGCCTCCTGGATGTAAATGCGTGCATGTTACCACATAATACAGTGCGCAAAACAGAACTATATTGTGCAGTACACAATACCAAGTGAGTGGCGAAGCTGTCTATCTCACACATCAGTCTCACATGTCTGTCTCACACACTTATCACAGTGTAACATATCATAGATGGACACATGGCTAAGTAGCTCCATCCATATCCCCCTGCACCACCCACCAGTCCAGATACAATATCTGATTCCCCCACCCCCACCAGCCCATATACAATATTCACCTTCATGTTTTCCCTTGGTCCCGCACCTTCGTACTTTCTAAAATAAATACCTCTATAAACACAAGCAAGAAAGCAAAAGTGAAACCCCCTAATTACAGGGTCACGGACAGGTATACATTCACTTTTACAATCAGGGACAAGTCTGCGCTGCCACTGTATAAGCGCCGATATAACTTACAGTGCCGCCATTTAGAGACCATAGAGTGGTCAGACACCAGCTCAGGCATAACCAACAAAACCGCCATATAGACACCACATAATGGCCAGACAGGTCGCATTCCATGACTGTAACTACAGCACTAGACCAATATAGAAGCAAAATAACCCTAGACATCCAGGGACTCACAGGAGACGTCTTATCTGATGAGTCGTTCACTTCTCTGATATGTCGTTCTTTTTCCTTTTCGTCTCCATCCAGTCCAGACCACTATGATGACTTCTCCTGTCCACCACTCATTCCTGCAGATTTGGACACAAATATCTTAGAACCCTCACTTTTCCAGCACCTCTTCACCTATTCTGTACAAACTTCCCAGTTGTGGGAGAGCAGGTACAGGCCATAGCTTAGAGGCACAGTTTCCTAGAGGAATGGGATAGGGAGGACTAACCCTGGAGAATGTGCTATGGCTATGGCTTATGACCCTCAGAATCATATTACCAGGTAGGTAGGTAGGCAAGACTCCAGACAGGTAGGTAGGAAGGCCCTAAGTAGTTAAGAAAATAGGCAAGGGCCCAGGTAGCTAGGTAGGCCCTATTTAGAACCCTATTATATAAGTTGGTAGGCCCTAGGTAGTTAGACGAGCCCCAGGCAAATTAGTGGGTAGGCCAAGTTAGGTAGATATGTAGGCCCCAAGTATGTAGGTAGGTAGAAGATGGGCCACAAGTAGGTAGGTACATTGCCCCCAGGTAGATAAGTATGCCAAAGTTAGGTAGGTAGGTATGCCCCCAGTTAGGTAGGCTGTTGGTATGTAGACCCCAAGTTAGGTAGGCTGTAGGTAGATAATGATGGGGTCCCATTTAGGTAGGTTGTAGTTAGGTGTTGGGCCCCAGTTAGGTAGGCTGTAGGTAGGTATGGCCTAACAGGGGCAATGATTACCTATCTGGGGCAATTCCTACCTACAGCTTATCAGTTAGATAGGCTGTAGGTAACTATGGTGCCAGGTAGGTAGGCTATAGGTAGGTATAGCTCCAGTTAGGTAGATTGAAGGTCAGTATGGCCCTAGTTAGGTAGGCTGTAGGTAGGTAGGGCCCCAGATAGATAGGCTGTATCTAGGTATGGCCCAGTTAGATAGGCATAGACCCAATTAGGTAGGTTGTAGGTAGGTATTGTTGACCCCAGTTAGGTAGGCTGTAGGTAGGTATTGTTGACCCCAGTTAGGTAGGCTGTAGGTAGGTATTGTTGACCCCAGTTAGGTAGGCTGTAGGTATGGCTCCTTACTCATTGAAAAGAAAAATAAATACACTCACCCCTCTCATGTTCCCCCTGATGCGGCATGCAGGAGGCCGCCTTCAAGTGAAGTCTGGCATAGGAGGCGCGATGATGTGATGTCATAACACCGCCTACACCCTTTGGGCTATCTTTCTGAACACTTAGGACACAAGGCCCGGGCGTTCTGAGGAAGGATGTGGCGGCCGGGTCACCATGTGGCAGTGCCCTGGTCGAGAAGATGACTCAGTCCTTGCTCTGTTCCTTATCTTGAAATATTGAGCTAATTTACATTACTTACTGACAAGCTCTGCAGCCTTGTGTCCTATAGTTTACAAACCTCCAGCAGTCATTTCACTGTAACAGGCTCTGCTAAGAGCCCATCACTGCTATAGACTCTCCCACAGCCTAACCAGAAAGTGTGAGCCTAAAGGTGCCTGTGGCTCTGTAAAACAGCATGGTGATACAACCCCTTTAACCATAACTAATTTCCAACTAATGGCAGACTAGTCTTATATTTGCCCCTCCCTTTTTATCCAACCTGACTGGCTGCAGGTCTTTCCCTCTCTATGATGCTTAAACACCTGCTTACTTCAGGTGCTTAGTCATCATCCTCATCATCATCACTTCCTGATATTCACATATACATTTCACACTGTAAATATACACAGCATGATTTGTAAGGTGACCCGTCCCCTTACATCTGACAAGAAAAAAAGAAGCCTGGGTGTTACTTTAAAACATCTTACGGTCATAATACACCGGCCTCTATATGTATTCATTTTCCTTGTATGTTTTTTTTTAGTGGATAGGCTATTCCTCCTGTTATAGTTGTTCTTACCTTGTTGTTGAACAGTTCACAAACTGCACAGTTTCAATAATACTGCGACTCATGGCTCAAAAGCCAATGTTTATCCTTTTTTGCAACTCGCCCCTTATATAGATGACAGCAACAAGGGATGTGTGTGCAGACAACCTATTATACACCATATGTACCCACCAAACCAGCTCATGTCACATGATTTCCTTCATATGTTGTGTACTGTTGACGTTGAAAGTAGGAGATGCTTATAATGCGACTCGACTTTGTGATATGATATATTGCCACGGCTATCACATCTGTTTGGGCACTGTCATGCTGGGCAAATCATTGTTTGCATTTTTAAACAGACGCAGCTGATGCAGCTATTTCAATTATAGGTCTCTTGCTGAATATACTAGGGGTTTACAAGATAGGATTTTTATTCTATTTTTAATTATACTGGTTAGACTGACGAGCTTTTAATAGTTGTGGAACCTCCCTTTAACTTACAGCAGATGCAAAGACTTATTCACCCAGGGAGTTGCTTTGCTGTAGCTTGTCAGTCCACCCTTGCACACCTTCATATTTACCTCTATATGACACATGGTGCTTCGCAGTTTCCATGTCACTTATCTGCACTTGTGCCATATGTCCACTCATAATACACTTTCATCACTGCAGCATCCGAACAGTTCTCTGAAAAGGTTTCCCATCTGACTGTTTTCTCAGAAGTTGCTCCATCTGCTTCAAGCGCTCACTTCCTATGCAGACTTCCAATGTACGAAAAACTTGTATGGCTCTTACCTACACAATAATAGATGTGCCACTCCATAAATTATAACATCTAAGAAAAAGAACATGCACCATGCCTGGTGAAGTAGTGGTGAAAAGTGCATTGGGTGTTGGTATATGGCAGTTTTTCTGGTCTGCATACTTTAAATTTTTACTAGTTCTTTTGTTTCTTGCCTTATGCTTCAGTTTCTATAACTGGATATACCTAAATCATTATACACATTTTCTAGGACCATATTTCAGTGCATACGGAGCATGGGCTTAATTGATAATGTTTTATATGCTATACATTTTAGGACTTTATTACTTAGGAATTTACTCACTGAATTGTTTCCTATTGTCTGCCTTCCACCTTTTTTATACTTTTTATTTCTCCAATGTTTTAGTGTAGTTATTGTTTTTATCCTGTTTACTTATAAAATACTTTTTTTAATTTAGTTATTTTGGTTGATGCCTGTTCTTTTTTTTAGATGTTATATTGTTTCCTGTTCAGCAGACTGTAGATGGCATTGGCTGACATTTCAGTTCTGCTAGTTCCTATTCCTAGCTGTGTGTGTTAGAAGAACATTGGGGATGAAGGGGAAAAACAATGACTTTGTTTGAGCATTCATAGCTAGCAGAACTGTATTTGTTTTTGTCTTTTAAGAGAAAAAATAAATGAGAGAGTAATCTCCCAACACCCCTGTTATTGTGAGTGACTTGTTATCTTTTAATGTAAATATACAGATATGTGCTCTAAAGACCTTACAGGCTGGCACAAGGATTTTGCCTAGTTAGTACCTCTTAGGCCATTTCTCCACTGCACTGGTTTGCGGCCGGTTTTTCGAAGGTTTGCCGGTTTTGCAAACCGTTGAAAAACGGGAAAACTAACACAGGGGGCCGGCACAAAAACCCGGAAAACCCCGGTGGATAAACCGACTGGTATTTGTCCAGTGCCGTGTAAACGGACCCATAGAGTTCTCATTAGAAAGATAAGATCAGAGACTGAGAAATAAGCTCCATCCTTATGATACAACACAGCAAGGAGTGAGGTCACCAGCCTGACCACTGATGGAGGTAGTTGGTCATTAACCTAGGAAAGCTTGTGTAAATAAACAGGAGATAAGAATTGCAAAACAATAGCAAAGTCCAGCTCATCCCACCCAAAGTCCATGGAAAACAAAACCCCTCCCACGGGGAAACCCCAGAAAATTTTAAAAAAATTTTAAACCCTAGGAGTAAAAAAAAATCATTCAGATTTTTAAAAAATTTTTAAAAACCAAAAGCAGGGAAACAAACAAGAACATTTCGGCAAAATGAATTTTTTTTTTTTTTTCCTTTATTAAAACCGCTTTATTGTTATAGAACAGTAAGTAATTTCAGTCAGACAATGCAAAAAAGGGATAGTGGAAAAACAGTAGCTATTTTAGCACAATACCCAAATCATATAAAATAAGAAGAAAGGAAGTTGGAATCTCTTACTTATGAATGCTTCAAAAACGGGTCTTAACAAAATCGTCTTGCCCCTGTAACCACAAAATATGAGTTACAGATGCGGAAAAAACATCAAAGACTTTTGTGCAAAAAGCCGATATTTTAGAAAAACAAAAAAGGTAAGACACCAAACAGGTGTCAATCAAAAGACTGGACAAACCCGCCCCACAGCCGCCCACACGCACCGCCAAGGGAACATTGACCCATAAAAGTGCCAATTCGGGGCCCATCCCCCTTTGGGGGAGATAATTGGAGCTAAAAAAACTCGCTGAAAAAGTGAAAGCCATCCACCTCCCCACACTTCATATAGCGCCCGGATTTGCTTGGCCCCGTCCGGTTTCCCCTCCTCCGCGAAAATAAAAATTCTTTAAACCATTCCGCAATGGGGGGTGGATGGGTAGATCTCCACTTCCTTGGGAAATCGCCTTTGCTGCATCAGAAGGGAAGAAAGCAGTTTCCCTTAAGGATGGATGGGCATTGGCAGCTAAGTAGGAGGAGAGCCGAGGGTCATCCGAATTTTTGTGACCCGTGATGGTTTAAATTATTCTTAACCTAGAGAAGGGTCTTAGTTCTTCACTCCCCCCCATACATGTGTCATTTCCGGGAGCCTTCCACATTCCAGCATACAGAAGGGCCCAAAGGGGGATAGTTTTGATTTCAAAAGGGGGGTACTCTGTACCTCTGTCAACACCTTAAATTAAGCTCCTAAACCCCTTACAGGAGATAGACGCTTTATGAGATAGGAGCAACCCTTTGGTCCATTTTTCTTGAGAGTGTCCCCAATCCCGCTTCCCCCCTTGATTATAATTAGGCTTATCGGGGCCAAACCCCGCAATTTTCTATTGTATATACTAAAATCAGGTGCTTAGGGAGAAAGGGATGTTGCATAGGTTTCAAAAGCATCAAGGGTCTAGTTAGGTGTATTTATGTTTGTAGGAGAGAAAGAAGGTCTGAGCTGCATATACTGCAGCCCAAGGGGGTGCCCTACTTTGAAGGGGCACGAAATTTTCATATGAAAAAAAGAAGAGGAGTTAATGAAGTCCCAATAGTACTGGCTTCCGTTTTGGCTGCCCGATAGGAAAGACAGGCACTTTTTAGTGAGCGCGGGTTCCTCTTACCGGGTAAGGGGGCCCCCTGGTGAAAGAGGTTTTGTTGCTGACCATTTTTCTTAAAACGGGGGGAGGTAAGTTGACCCCCGGGGGGCAAGTATAAGACAAGCTTTAGATGGAAGGTTTTTAAGCCGTTTTAAAGGACAGGGGTATCCCACACTGTCTTCCTCCACCGCCCCACTCTTTGTTTCCCTAAAAGGGAACCAATCCACTACCCTAGTCAAAAAACCCCGAAATAAATATCCCTTTATTCTGAAGTCCCAACCCCCCCCTTTTCCCTTGGGGCCCTGTTTAAAAAGTCCCAGAAATTCTAGGATTTCTATTTCCCAGAAAATTTTTTTAATGTCTTTTTAAAGATTTTGGAAAAAAAAGAATTTGGGGATGACAATTGGAATAGTTTGAAATGGTATGAGGGGGGTGGATATTTCTTTACAATTAATTCTTCCCACCAGCGAAGCCTTTTTCCCCACTGGCAAGCCCCCCCGAGGTCTGTAAAACCCAAGGAATTTAATTCAAGGGCCTTCCCTCCGAGGGGGAATATGTTTCCCCAGGTGGGAAAACGAGTCTGTCGCCCCATTTAAAGGGAAACTTGTTTTCAGGGCCCAACCACCTGTCTTCATTAATATTTAATACCCGTGCTTTTTGCGTAGTTACTTTAAAAATTGCTAAGTCCCCGTTTGCTAATAAATCCATCAGACCGGAAAGAGACGCGAGGGCGGGGAAATATAGGTAAAGGTCGTTAGCAAACGCCGCGCATTTAATTGGGCCCCTTTTTAACGTGACCCCCGTCTCCCAAAATTCCCCCTGATGGCTTGCAATGGGATTCCTTTGCTATAACATACGGAGGGGGCGAGGGGAGGGCAGCCCTTCTTTGTTTTTTTTAATTGAGAAAGGTGCCGACAAAGACCCTTTAAAACTCTAATTGGTGGGGGGGATGGTTAAGGGAAATATTTTTGTTTAATTGGCCCAAATCCCGCGCCCACAGGCGGATTCCAGAAATGTCCAATCCACCGTCGAATCCCTTTCTCGGGTCTGGACAAGGCAAAAGAGGGTCTGCGGCGCTGAGGTAGTGAAAAACGGGAATTTTTTTTGGGTGTTTGCCCCTGTTTCCCCTTGTAGGGAAAAACCCTCTTGACCCTAAAGGGTAGCCCGGTAAAATCGCGACAACCTAGTTGCCAATAATTTAGCAAAAAGTTTGGTGTCGGGTTTTTGAGGGGGGAGTTTGGGTTCAAAAATACGCACGATGGGGGACCCTTTCCCGGTTGGGGTATTACAGTTTATATGCCTGCAAAAAAGGGAAAGGGGAAGGGACTATCTTGAGAGACCAAATTAAAGGCATCTAAAAAGGGGGCCCAAAAGATCTTCTTTAAAGTTTTCATAAAAATTTGGCGGAAAAAACCATCGGGGCAGGGCTTTTCCCCCGGGGGCGGGAAAGTAGCTTGCTGGGCCACTCACAGAAAATTTGGGTTTTTTAAATGCTAAAAATCTGTCCCGAGAAATTTTTTAGGGGCAACTTCCCCACAAAGCCTTCAACAAGGGGGGTCTGCCTGGTTGTGGGGGGTTTATCAATTTTTAAAAAAGGTTTGCGAAAAGAGCTAAGTATATCAGGCGTTAAGTTTGATCACCCCCTTATCGTTTTTGATCGAAGGAACTATAAAGATCCCCTCCTTTTCTCTGGGCCCTGGCGGCATCCCCCTGGCTTTTGCTCCACTTTTAGTGGGCCTGCAATATGTCTATATCTTGCATTTTTTTTTATCGAGATGTGAAGGATCTCATTCTAGTTCCAGCAGTATGAGGCCCCTTTTTTGGCCAAGGAAGATTTGGGCAGCTTTAATGACGCCAGCTTACTAGTAGGGATTGCGCTGGCAGCAGCCTCTCTTTTTGAGTCAGCGCCGTGTTTTATAGGACCCCCCGCACCACGCATTTAAGAGTTTCCCCACTTACTTGAGGGGGAAGTGGGATCTAGACATGGTCGCAATGAAGTGTTTGACCGTTTGAGAAAACCCCGCACACAAACGAGCATTAGAAGGACTCTTTCCCAATTTTCCAATTAAATGTTTTACCGCTTGGGGCGATAAGATCTCAATGCACGGGCATGATCCAGAGTAGGGTGCTGCCAATGTGCCCCCCCGACACTAGGGAACAGAGCATGGGGAGGAAAATATGTTTTACGACTGTAATTCCCGCGGATGGGAATAAAAGAATAGCTTTGTTTTGGGTGTAAAAAAGCCCAAAAAGTGCAGAGCTGAGGGTTTTGTAGGAGTTACGTATTTTATTAATTTTATTAAAGGGACAAAAGATCGCCCGACAAGGAATCCATTTTTGGGTGAAAAACAAAAATTAAAGTCCCGCAGAGAATGATCCTACCCTGTGCAAATGCCGTCAGTTGCCCAACGTTTTGGGAAAAAAGGAGAGCTGACCCGTTAGGGGCGTAGATTTGCAACCGTAAAAAACGGGCCCCCTAGGTTACTTTAACAAACACAAAAAAGAGCATTGTATCCTTTTTAACGTCTAAATTTGGGGGGCAACTTTTGTGAAAAAAAAAAATGCAACTCCCTTAGTTTTTGTTTGGGGAATTTTTCCCCTGTGGCACCATTTTCGGGTAGTTTTTTTCCCATATGACTCAGGCCCTCCGAAGGGGCGTTTCATGCAGGCAAAAAAGAGGGCTCTTGCCTACATGGTATAAAAAGGGCCCCAGACCCTTTTTTCAGGGACATTTTAAAACCCTTGACGTTTTTAAAGGGATGATACTTTAAAATCACCATAGCAAAAGAGAAAATTTGGGCTTCGCAGGTGCGGGGGGGGTAACAACCCGCCAGATTGATTTGAGGGTCCATAAAAACAAAACACATAACATTTGCAAAACAATTTGCAAAAACCCCGCCTTTTTTGGCAAATAGGCATGCAAAAAAGTCTAGCACTTGCAGTCTTTTTCTGATTAAGCGGGGCACTATAACCACCTATTGGGGAGGGTCAAACCTTTACCACCATGTACAGGGATCTGTTTCAACTGTTCGGCAACCCCAGCAGAGGTTCCCGTGCCTAAATCGCCCCCGGCCTTTTAACATATATATATCTAGATTAAAATTTTGAGGCTAACTTCAAGCCAAACAAAAGTCATGGGAAAAATGTCTTTTCCTAAAAAAGCCCCGAAAAAAGGTGCACAGCCCTGCAATAAAAAGAAATCAAAGGAACTATATCATAAGATAGGGGGCTTTTTCTAAAGATAGCGGGTTGCACCATAGGGAAGCCATAACGCACCCAGAAAAATAGGCAAAATACATACAGGGCAAAAAGAACAATGAGGAAAATCACAATAAAAAAGGGTCATTGGGGGGCATATGCAAAACCCTTTTTTTTTAGACCAAGGGGCCCCGCCTCTCCATTAGGACCAGTCTTGGGTTTCGCTGAGGCGTGCTCTTTCGGAGGGCCAAGCGCATCAGTTTCCCCGCCCGCAGGTACTAGCCTCTTGACCACTCATGGGGGCCCCAGATACGATCCCAGTGGCAGTGTACAGAGGTAGTTTTAAAGGGCAGGAAAGCCGGGGAAGGCCCCCAGGGCCCGGAAAGGTGACTGCCCCCCCATCAGTTCACTGCAGGGGAAAAAGGGTAGCCCCAAAGATACGGGTCTGTGGGTTGTAGGGCCCCCATAAGGGTTAGTAGCCGCTTTAAGCGCAAGGTGCGGCGAATAAGTCCCGGAAAAAAGAGCAAGCTTGGCCCCTGCAAAACAAAATCGGCGCGAGCCTGCTTTTCTCATAATTTCCCCTTCACCCCTTTTTTGTTATCCGGCAAAAATTTAATCTCTTGGGTTTTGAGCTATCTGTATATGGGCGGAGGGGCCCTATGGCCCCCATCCTTTTTATGCGAGTCCGTTCTTTGCCCAGGAGCATATTGAAGGTTTAGTCAGGACGAGGGGATCCTGGGTTTTACAGATTTTAGGCGGGCCCTCTTATATTGTTCCTCCTGTTTTGTTCTCCAGGCTCAAGGGGATCTACAAGGGGTCGTTGGAGGGGTTGTGATTATAAGGGCTCTGTAACTCAGTAACTGTATGCTGTACTGTGACTGAAAGGGTCCAAGCTCTGCACTCTATCCTGCAAAGGGGGGACATCTTCCTTTACCACTCAAGTCACTTTGCCGGCTTTTTTGAGATCCTGGCCCTCACTTTAGATCATTCTTCGTCGGCGGGAGATAAGAGTGCTTAAACTCAGGGTGGCTTTGGAGTTCAGAAGGGCTTGTCCTTGGGGTGAGCGGAGGGGAGCGGCCAGCCGGCACCCCGCGCAAAGTCTCCCCCCGATGCACACATAGGCCCTCCCGGGAGAAAAAAAGGAGGCGACCCCCCCTCGGCCATCCCCCTCATGGAGGGGGGTCAGTTTGCTCTGCCTGGGGAGTTGGGTGAGGGAGTCCCCCAGAAAGTCCTCCAACGGGGGCGGGCAGTTCCGTGTGTTGGATCTGAAAGTCCCTGGGCGTGGCGGCCCCTCATTACCGGTCGCCTGACCAGGGCCTGTGACCCCCCTGAGAAGGACCCCCCCCAAAAGTCCGATGGGGGAAGGGCGCATGTCCCACCTAGGGGCCCCCTGGATAAACCCCGAGTTGCCCCCTCCTGCCCGGCCCCTGTGTTCTCCCGGGGGCCCCCGGGTGAGGGCCCGACCCCGTGGTGCTGCCTCACCGGCCCTGGGGGGCCCCCCCTCCTCCCTTACTTTGTGCTTTGGGGAGGCGTGCAGCAATGGCGGCGCCCCTGACCAGTCAGTCAGCCTCCTCTTACGTTCCCCGCTTCCTCGTCGCCCGTCGCCCCGAAACCCCCGCAGCTTGGCAGCCCAAGAGCAGTCGCCTTGTCTCCCAGGCCCCCGGCGTTTGCGGCCGGCTCCGTCCCTGGTGCATCATTCCAAGTCGAGGCCGCCGAGACCCCCCCCGGAAATGGCGCCCGGGTCCCGGGAAGAGGCCCGGGAAACCTAGCTGAGTGCAGGTCACGAGGGGACAAAGTAGTTGGGTTTAGCTCGTCCCCGCAGGGGAGGTTGCTACACCCCGGGTGCCTTTTTTTGCTTTTTGGGGCTCATTTCTGAGAAATCGCTTTAGTTGCTGGGGCCTTTTTGAGGAGCCCCCTTCCTGGCCCTTTTTCTGCTGGCATGCCCAAAACCCCCCCCCCAGGTACTGAACTTTTTAGTCATTGGTTTTTTGATTTTTATAAATGGGTTTTAAATTTGATAGTCTTGGTGTGGTGTTGGAGTTTTGTTTTGTAATTTTATTTGTTGTTTTCAACTCCTTGGGTTATGCAATCCTCTAAGTTGAAGGAGGCAAAATTATGCAGAAATCATTTAATTTTTGGGAAAGTTTCCACCTAGTTTCTAAAAAAATTGGATTACTCCTCTTACTTGCAATTAAAACAGTTTTTTTTAACTAAAGCCAAAATTTATGTTGCAATTGCTTTGGTTGGAAATGATATATTGCAGTTCACGTTTTTTAATGAAATATTTTTAAAACAAAAAATTGCCCCCGCCAATAGTATATTTTTTGGTGCTTGTGGAAAGGAGTATTTATTTTCTCTCCTACATAGTTATCCACCATATTCCTTTATTCCATACATCTTATTACTCAATTTTTTCTGACATCGGCCTGGCTAGGTAAGCTACAGCCCTTACAATATATTCTATTGACTCCACCATATTTCTTTCTCCCCCACCCACCCTTTTTCCATCCCTTTTCCATATTTTCTTTTCTTTTTTACCCCTCCTTTCCTTTGTCTCGCTCCATTCTTTCCTCTGAGTCTTCCCCCACTTCTCATCTCCCACTATCTCCCTCTTCTCTCCTCCTTCTCTTTTCGCTAATTTCTCTTATGTTCTTTTGCAGTGATCACATTAAGAAAGGTTGATTCAACCGAAACATCTATTTAATAACGATCACATTATCCTTTGGCCATAAAATTACCATGTAAAAATTATGTAAAAAATGAAAAAATCATGTAAAATTGATGTACGAAATCTACTTTGTATGACACCTTCATGTAAATACACTTGAATTACCTATAAAGATTTACGAGCAAATTATCTAATCTCTTTGCCTTTGTGTGCTGTGAGT
This sequence comes from Phyllomedusa bahiana, assembly GCA_025379985.1. Classification (NCBI taxonomy): domain Eukaryota; kingdom Metazoa; phylum Chordata; class Amphibia; order Anura; family Hylidae; genus Phyllomedusa; species Phyllomedusa bahiana. The sequence continues at coordinate 108,627 of JAODAL010000431.1, forward strand.
ATTTTTAACACATTCAGTGCTATTGTTCCTGCCACAATTATGAAAATCACAAGTGTAACAGAGCCTTAGGGCATGTCCCCATGGCACAGGTTTGCGGCGGGTTTTTCAGACGGTTTGCGGTTTTGCAGACCGTCTGAAAAACTGTCCGCAAACGAGCACCACTTGGCTCTATGGAAAAGCTGTGCAGCAGTGCCCACTGCACAGGTTTTCTGCCCCGCGGTTTTTCAAATCGCCGGCCGCCCGAAAAACACTGAACATGCACATTCTTCCGTCTGGTTTTCAGACAGAATATGTGCATGTCAATGTGAAGGGGTAGGGCTTGTCTCCGCTCATCGCGGAGAAAAGCCGTCTCTCCCGCGGCCGTGGGGACGGCACTAAACAGAACAAATACTGGTCGGATGAACCGACCGGTATTTGTCCTCTGCCGTGTGAACATGCCCTTACATTCATTTAACTTAAAAACAAATGATCTTATTGGTCCGATTATGTGACCTGATTATACCAGCTGCCTAGTTCTGTGCACCTTGATCATTGTGTTGAAAAGCAAATGCTAATCTCATCTTCCCACTACTTCCTATATGTGAATCAGGCACCACCACTGCCTCACATGCCTGAGGGCATCCTACTATTCCAGGTCATAATCTTGTTCAAGTTGCAGGACCTCAGTGCTGGTTGATGCTTCTCATATCAAGAAGGAGGCTGTTGAATTCCCTGCTTTACAGGTTCCAGAGCAAATCAACTTTATCACTACGTGCATTTTTGGATTTATTATCCTGACTTTCTAGTTTAAAGTGAACATCTAGTTGTCATTTTTGAAGAATGGTATGGTATGTAATGTTATTTGCAACTAAAAGCTAAAACATCCTCAGCAGTAAAAGAATTAGAAAGTAATTCAACTATAACTGTGATAATTTTTTTTATTGCATTCCACTTGCTCTTCAAGAGGAAAAATCTGTCTAACATGCTCCAAATGTATAATGAGGCTCTGTGCTATGACATTTTAATGTCACAAACAAAGGTGATTTCTTCAGTGTTTCCTGGCATCAGATGTGTCCAAATTACATATTTTTTGGGTGTGTGTGTATGTACATCATCTGTTTATATTTTTCATCTTTTCCTTCTAGTTACTTTGTAGTTAAGTTCATCTCTAATAGCAGTCTGGAAACATGGATGCATCACATTATAAAAACAATGTATTTGAAATAATATTTATTCATGTGCATCAATATATTTTAGCTACATAGGTTCACAGTAGTATAATTTGTAAACAGTGACTGATCTTATATATTTGTGTTGTCAATATACTAAAAATGTAATTCATCTCAAGATTATGGGGAAAATATATAACTCACTACATTATGATGCGCCACAGTATAGTCCTGCTGATTGTGAGATTTTGAGTGACATGTATGAATGGGGCTGCACCAATTTTCTTGCGTGATTTGCGCCAAAAAAACTGTTGTTACCCCTGTCCGACATGTTTTTAAAAGGCACACGTCCAACACCCTCGACAGTTTTGTCTGTGCCAATTCTGAGGGGGTGTATCGCGCCACATTCATAAAATTAGACACGTTTATGAATGCGTCTTGACAGAATGTGGCACAAAAGTGTGTGACTTATCCATGTCAATTTCAAACTCGTGATACAAATTTTGCCTCACATTTTGGTGAATGTTTTTCCCACAGCACCTTATAAATGTGTCCCGCTGTGAGACACTTTCACACAACTGATACACTAACCTACTGAGAAGTATAACTGTCTAGTCTGTGCCAGTTTTAATACATGTTGCCTTTAGTGTTTGCTATCTTAGCATGGAAGCAAGCTGGTAGCTTTAAGTCTCCATTCAAACAATGGATTTTCCATCTAAAAACTCGGTTGCTGTTTCCCAGCTGAAATCCAAGATCTTACTCTTGAATTTCTGCTGTGAATTCTCACTTTGCATGCAACACATTGTGCCACAGATTTGGATGCAGATAAGCCCTATTTAGTGTCACTTATGTTGTTTTTTTTCTTTCAAAAAAATCTATGCAATAAAAATAATGGGATGCATTTTGGAGGTAGAATTCACATTTTAAACTGGATTTTAAAACCGATCGTAAAAAAATCTGTGCTGTGTAGACTACAGCATGGATTTTTTCTTTCTTTCTATGCATCACAGAAATAAATACTGAATCCACCAAAAATCCGACGATAATACCATGCTGTGTAGACATAGCCTAAGTCTGGACTCACTGTTTTTTTTGTGGCAGTTTTTGAACTGTAGTGGATTCAAAGTGAAGGGAGGTTTGGAGAAAAGTCTCCTCCTCTTTTTTGTATACACACATATGTTTGGCTCAAAAAAAAAAAAGTTATATAAACACTGCAGACTTGCAGTATCAGATACAGATTGGTAACTGCATTTATGGTATACTGAGTGTAAATATTCATAATCTTATCAGAATGATAAAAAGTAAACTGTGTTCTCTTGAGTTCAAATGCTTATAAAAGCTGAATATGCTCAAAATAGAGAGAGAAAAAAACTTAGGTTTCCTTCACATACATGGGTTGCAAAAGTATTCATCATTTTAAGTGATAGAGCCACACAAAGTAGTAGGTGTTTAAGTGTAAAGAAAATGATACAAGTTTTACAAAATATTTGCAAAATAAAAAAAACCTGAAAAGTGTGGTGTGCATGTGTATTCAGCCCCCCTGAGTGAATACTTTATAGGGCCACCTATAGCTGCAATTACAGCAGCAGTCTTTTGGGGTATGACTCTACCAGCTTTGCACATCTACAGGCTGGAACTTTTGGCCATTCTTCTTTGTAGAATAGCTCAAGCTCAGTCAGATTGGTCGGTGAACATTTAGGCCGTGTTCACACGGCTTATTCCCGACGGATTTGTGCGCCGTATTGAGCGCACAAATCCGCTGTGAATAAGGGGCGGGACGGGGGCGGGGCCGGAGCGTGACGGGGGCACCGCTCCCGGCCCCATAGACAATGCATTGTTTACGGCGCGTATGTGCCGTAAATAATGTGCATGTCACTTTCTCCCCCCGCGGCGGATTCGCCGAGCGGGGAGGAGCGACGGAATCCACTGTTCTCTATGAGAGCAGTGGATTACCGTAATTACTGCCGCGGATTGGCGCCGTACTGAAGCGCAAATCCGGCGCGCAGTACGGCGCCAATATGCGGCAGAATAAGCCGTGTGAACGAGGCCTTATAAATAGCAATTTTCAAATCATTCCACAGATTCTCAATAGGATTTAGGTTTGGAATTTGACTTTTAAGACATGAATATGCTTTGCACCATTCCATTGTAGCTTTGGCTGTATGTTTAGGGTCGTTATACTGCTGGAATGTGAACCTACGCCCCAGTCTCAATCCTTTTGCAGTCTCTAACAGGATATCCTCCAGAACTGTCCTATATTTACTGTAGCTTCATTCATCTTTCCATTAAATCTGACCAGCTTCCTAGTCCCTGCTGAAACAAAACACAGCATGATGCTGCTACCACCATGCTTCACGGTGGAGATGATATGTTCAGGGTGATGTGCAGTGTTGGCATTCCTCCACACAAAACGTTTCACATTTAGGTTAAAAAGTTAAATTTTAGTCTCATCTGACTTGAACACCTTGCACGTGCTTACTGTGTCCCTTACATGTTTTGTGCAAACTACAAATGGCAATTCTTATGGCTTTCTTCTTGACACTCTTTCCTAAAGACCAGATTTATGGAGCACACGACTAATAATTGCCCTGTCGACAGATTCGCCCACTTGAGCTGTGGATCTCTGCAGCTCCTCTAGAGTTACCTTGGGCCTCTTGACTGCTCTAATTAGTACTCTCCTTGTCTAGGCTGTCAGTTTAGGTGGACGACCATTTCTTTATGGTTAGCAGTTATGTCATACTCCTTCCATTTACAGATTATGGACTGAAGAGTGGTTTGTGAGATGTTTAGCTCTTGGACTACTTTTTAAAACATAACCCTGCAATACACTTGCCACAACTTTATCGTTGAGTTGTCTGATGTGTTTCTTGGTTTTCATGATGCTGTTTGTTCACTTGTGTTCTCTAAGGCTATGTCTAAACTGCATCGGACAAAAAATGGCCCAAAAGCGTCCGTTTTTCTCTGAGGCAGGACCACGGTTTTTGTCACGCTTTGTACAAAAACCGCAGTCACTTCTCATTTTCCTGACGTCGCGCATACAATTGTATTGTGTGGGAAGACGGCAGGAAAACGAGAAGTGCTGGCGTATTATACAACATGTTGTATAATACGCCGCTGCCGAAAGACGGGCAGAGAAAAGACGAGCTGTGTAGACAGCAGCTCGTCTTTCCTATTGCCTTCTATGGGGCCGCAGAAACGATCGTATCTTCGGCGCTTTTAAAAAACGAAAAGCGCCGAAGATACGAGCGTAATCCTGTGCAGTGTGGACATAGCCTAAAAAAACACATACAGATTTACTCTGTTTACTAATAAGGTGACTTCTTAAGGCAATTTGTCACACTGGAATTCATTTAGAGGTATTTAAGTACAGGGGGGTGGATACATACGCTTGGCACACTATTACAGTTTTTTTTAATTTTCACAATCTAGATCAGAAGCAATATCAGGAAAAATATTTTATTGAAACTTCCTGCAGATGTAGTTGGAAGAATGAACAGTTGGTAATGTGTGTGTGTGTGTCTATATATATATATACTTTATGTACTGTGTGTATATATATATATACATATATACTGTATGTACTGTGTATATATATATATATATATTATATATATATATATATATATATTATATATATATATATATACTATTTATATATTAAACATAGATATCCGTAGCATATATAGAGCGTTATCAGAAAAAAAGCGGAAGATGAAGTATGTATTTTTACCGAACGAAAATCAGTGTAAGTATATAAAGCCTGAAAGGAGTTCTGCCCAATAGCACATAGGGAGACAATGGCTGTAAATGAAACACTAATAAAATGCAATGTTATTAGGAATATGTGTATGGTCCTTTAAGAGGTTCTGGTCTCTTTAAATTTATATTCCTTTCTGAGACTCAGTCTCCACCTGTGATTGCTTTTGTAACCCGGATTGCTGTTTGGATCTCTCTGGCTTTAAAATTTGCCTCATTATTCAGTTACTCTCCTGTCTTCTGATTTGATACTGCGTGATCTTCTGCATTGACCTTGGCCCACCTGACATTCCTCTGTATTTGTTTTCTGTTGTGTCTGTGCCTCCATTTACTCAGGATAAGGTACGAGTGTGGGGTTGCCCTTTTTGGGGCGGTTGCTCTGCTTAGGAAGGGTAAGGCCAGGGAAAGATTAGGGCATCCCTGACATCAGTATCCAGACATCAGTAATATATATAGAAGATGTAGGATGGTAAAATTTCTCTTTAAGTGGAGCACTATAAAGATGTAGGAAGATTTATAAGCCATGCAATGTTCCCTTCAAAAATCAATTCTGCAAATGGCGCTAGGGAGGAGATATAGGTCTCCTGTACCACATATTGCATGTAGCTTCACTTACGTGGCCCTCTTCCCTATAACCTATTTGCATATACATTATATATAAAAGAAAGTGTTAAACGTGTGTCCTGTGAATACTTGCTGATATTTTGTTTTTGTTTTTTTGTACCTTTCTAATTTATAAATCCTAGTTACTCCCCTGTCTTTGCAGCTTCCCTCCTCTTTGTATATGTAATTGCCAAGGCTTATGCAGTGTGTTGGGAGAGAGGACAGTTCTTGCACATCACAACTTGTATGGCTGTGTACAGGCAGCTGCTTGGCAGAGTGTATGCTAATGATTGGTGCTCACCATCCTGTAGACATTTCCTCCTGGAACAGTAATTGTTACTTTATTCATGGAGCCATAATATATTGTCGGCTGGTATCTCAGTTAGTGAAGAAGGAGAAAAACATGGTGACTTGTGTATGCGGTTGATAGTAACTTGTATGTATTACATGCTAATAACATTTTAATTTTTGCACATTTGTATCATATAAAAAAAACTCTCTAAAATGAAAATTAGAGTTCTCTGCCACTTGTCATTGCTTAACATACAGCATGCCATGGTTAGGTTAACTATTTGGGGAAGGGGTAGGATATGTATATATTAGTGATGGAGGGTTTATTATTTTTTTAACAGTTAATTTTTTTCAATATTTTATTATATATGGACCTCCAAATCAAGGAACCATATGTTAATGATTTGGAGGTCCATATATAATATAATGATATTTAAAAAAAATAACTGTTAATAAAATAATGAACCCTCCATCACCAACATATATGCTCCCAATTCTTTCCAATTTGGAATTCTGTTCTCAGACATACCACTTTTTACTATCTTAGCGCACTGACAATCTCATCATAGCCAGTGATTTCAATGCAGTTCTTTCCTCTAGTCTGAATCGATTCTCCTCTTCCTCACTAGATACCGGCTAGATTGACACTATCACAATTTCAGACCATGCACCTATTAGATTGCACATAAGTTTGGATGCCCCAAGGATAAGGACAGACATTGGAGGTTTCCATCTTATTTATTACATTCCTCAGATTTCCACTCCCATCTGGCTACCAATTGGGGTAACTTTATAGATGATCATTCCCACACACAGGTAGCCTCCTCTTTGCCTTGGCATAACTCAAAGGCAGTCATGCATGGGCACATTATAGCTTATGTATCTCTGATGCACAAAACGTAACAAAGAAACCTACACCAAGTTACATACAGACTTAAAAGTGACTCACAGATTATATCTAGAACAACCAGACGATTCCCATCAACAGGCCTGTATTCAGACTAACCGAATTTTGGATGCCCATACCCTTATCTTAGGCGAAATGGCCATTGACACACGAAAACCATTTTTTTAGATGGGGGGAAGGTCAGGGATATTATTGGCATGACTCACAAAGCCACACAGGTCCAAAAAATATGTGCTCAAAATCCGTGATCAAGGAACAGCTTATAACGGATAATAAAGATGCCTTCTTTCTCTTTTACACAAATCTATACCAAGAACACCCGTACAATTCCCAGAAAGATTGCATATTAGCCCCTACCTCCCCACAGGAAAGTGAAACTGCTATCCGCGCTTTATAAAATAAATCGCCAGGTCCGAATGGCCTATCAGGTGGATACTATAAACTCATCCAGCGTGATATTAACCCAACAGTAACTACCTTTTATAATGATATCTATCACCATGGTGTCAGGATGGTGGTCTTTCACGAAGCTCGCACCTTGGTTTTACCCAAGCCGAATGAGATTGGTTAGTACTGACCTATCTCACTCCTTAACACTGATTATAAGATTCTAGCTACAATCCTGGCCAAAAGCTTACAAATTTTTCTCACAGCTTTTAACTCCCTCACAGCTAGGTTTTGTTAGAGAACGTCATTCTACGAAACGCATCTGAACCAGCAACTGTGGCTGCATCTATAAATAAATATCCCACTACAATGCTTCTCAGCTTAGATGCTGAGAAAGCATTTGATCTGTCTCTTGGTGGTTCCTCAATGCCTCCCTCAGTTATAGGAACTTCGGGAACACTTTCTTAGATTTTCTCCAGGGCCTCCAGTTCCACGCAACAACCTTCCTAACAGTAAGCGATTTAAATTCTTCCCTGTCTTTATTGAGAGGACATTCACAGGATACAATTGGTGGATTGGAGGTCAAGCTTTCGGCTTTCGCGGATGATCTATTATTATCACTAGACTCCATGCCTCATTACCCCGATTGCTGTGTGAGGTTGAATCGAAGGGGAAGTTACATAGTTACATAGTTTATAAGGTTGAAAAAAGAGAAGACGTCCATCAAGTTCAGCCTATTGTGCTAAAGTGTTGATCCAGAGGAAGGCAAAAAACCCCAATGAGGCATGAGCCAATTGTCCTCATTTTAGGGAAAAAATTACTTCCCGTCTCCAATCTGGCAATCGGAATAAATTCTGGATCAACGACCCCTCTCCAGAATCCTGGTCCCTATAACTTGTTATATTATGATGCTCCAGAAATGCATCCAGACTCTTCTTGAACTCTGTTATTGAATTCACCATGACAAGTTCCTCTGGCAGAGAGTTTCGCTGCTCTAACAGTAAAGTATCCCTTTCTATTTTTATGTAGAAACTTTCTTTCCTCAAGACGTAGAGGATGCCCCATTGTTCTTGATACAGTCCTGGGTATAAATAAATCTTTAGCGAGATCTCTATATTGACCTTTAATATATTTAAACATATTTATTATGTCTCCCCTAAGCCATCTTTTCTCTAAACTAAATAACCAGACAATCTCTAAACCATCTTATCAAAAATAGTGGCTTCACACAACCTCTTAAATCAAATAGACACCAAAATGAAAGAGGAAAATCGTAATAAAACATAACTTTTAATAAAGATACTATTAAAAAGGAAATTTAAAATATGCTGATCGTCTCTAAGGTAAGAAGCAGCTGAAAAATCACCAATCCATAAACATAAAACGCATGATGCCTGTCCTAATCAACCCTAATCGTCATGTAAATCCCTAACCTAACAAAACAATACAGGTGAGATGAGGGCGTTCCTGTCCGGAACCTATCCCTGAGAAAACCCTATTAATCCCTATGGCCCTATACCGACATGTTTCAATCGGCCCCTTTCAATAAAATACCGATCACATCAGGGAACAATATTAGGGTATATAACAGACCATGGGTATAATGCAGTTCAATATCGATAACAAATGCACCACAAGGATAGAATGGTTAGGCTATGAAAAAGTAGTCTCTCTAGTAAAATAAATTACCTGATGTAGACTAGGAGAGTCATGGATGCGCTAAATACACTGGTCGTAAGAGGGGTACCTTAATGTTATCATAAATTAGACACCACCACTGCAGAAGATAGTTGTGTTAAATACTGCAGCCCAATCTAAAGGAGAAAAAGTACACAATGATAACAATAATTAGGGAGCCAAGATTGATAATGACAACCTATTCCAATAACCAACAAACAAACTTACTTCATCCTGTGTAAGCTTCTCATAGACCCGAGTGCGGGTCTTGCTGCACGTAATGCAAACCTGCAAGAGACACTCAGGACCCGGAAGTTAGAGCTTTTAAGTGCGCTTCTGATGTGGTATTACAGCGTCCCAAGTCAGCCGGCAGCACGGGAAAGCGTCCCTAGTAACTGCGCATGCGCGGAAGTCACAAGCCGTGCCGTGCTGAAGACGATAAGCCGTGCTGAGCCACACTGGGGATCATACCCTACAGTGCTAAGCATAATGTGAAGCACGACATTTAAACAGCAGGAAAGTATGATGTATAGACTTATCTAAAAAGGGGGTATCTCGATGAGTGTAAAATGTTCATTAGCAAGGTCGTCTAGCATGTATGCAAAGTTGAAAAGACCTTCTGTTTTAAATGTACAACACTCTTATATGACACAACTAAAATCAATCATTTCATTCAAGCCAGAGGGTGTCTGAGTTTTTAATGTATATGTCCAAAAGCTTTGTTTTTATAAAAGAAGCCGGTCCAGATTTCCTCGTCTTACTGATGGTATAATGCGGTCAATCTCCTTCCATTTTAAATCAATAGGGTTGCCATTGTGTAGTGAATGAATATGACGTGGCACAGCCATGTCATGTCGATGGTGAATGTCACCAAGATGTTCCCCTATTCTGCGACGTAACTCTCGTGACGTTTTATCGACATAGAGCATTCCACAGGTACAGGTAATGAGACAGACAACATACGAGCTCTTACAATTAATAAAATGTCTGATATTAAATATCTTAGTGCCTGTGGCATCGTTGAAGTACTTTTTACCATGTATGTACAGAATGAGCAACTGCCACACTTAAAAGAGCCAGAAGGTCTCTTTAGCCACAGATCTTTTTTAGGAGGGTTGTAATGACTATTCACAAGTAAATCACGTAAGTTACGGCCACGTCTAAATGATACAGAAGGATGATCCCCAACTGAATCACTCAGATCTGGGTCCATCCTTAGAATGTGCCAATGTTGTGCAAGAACCTCTTTAATCTGTGTGGTCGCATTATTGTAAGTCCCGATAATGCGGACCACCGTTTCATGTGCATCATCATTGGTAGACCTCGGTGTCAACAACTCCGATCTTTCTTTAAACAGTGCATGTTTATAGGATTGTCTCAACACATAATTGGGGTATACCTTCACCTACAAATGTTGGCGAATGATAGTGGCTTCTTTTTTTAACTCAGAAATGGATGTGCAATTCCTCCTCAACCGCAAATATTGGCCCCGAGGGATAGCTCTCTTGAGAGGCAATGGATGGCAGCTCTCCCAACAAAGCAGGGAGTTCGTTGCCATAGGTTTGTGGAAGATGGTGGTTGACAGTTCACCCAAACTGTTCTTAATGATCCGAATGTCAAAAAATGGAAGAGATTCAGGTTCAAGCTCGTAGGTGAATCTTAGATTGAGGGAATTGATGTTGAGATTTGTCATCATCTCAGCGAATTCATCACGGGAGCCATTCCAGACGACTATATAACGGGCACAAAGGGCTATGTGATCAGAAAAGACTGGAGGGGTGTCTCCAAAGACGATGGAGGTCTCCCACCAGCCAAGGTACAGGTTGGCATACAATGGGGCACAAGGACGTCCCATCGCTGTACCTCGCAACTGGTGGAAGACCCCCTCCCCCCACCGTCAAAAAGAAAATAATTTCTGGTCACTATAAATTCAAGAAGATTGGTGACAAAGGTATTATGCACCCCATATTGATGACCACGAAATTACCAGAAGGCCAGAAGTGTGTGGAATAGATGTATACAACGTTTCCACATCAATGCTGGCCAAGAAAGCATTCTGACCAACACTGATTCCCTCAAGTCGCCGCAACATATCAGTAGTGTCTTTTACAAAGGAAGGCAGAGCTTCAACAAAAGGAGCCAGTATGGTGTCTAGATATATGCCACAATTTTGGCATAGAGTATCAACTTCTGAGACAATTGGATGACCCTTAAGGGGGGTTAAGCCCTTATGGATCTTAGGTAGCGCATAAAACGTCACCACCCATGGAAAACGAGGGAACAAAAAGTCAAATTCAGGCTGATCTATAACTCCCTCCCTCTTAGCTTGTGTGAGTAAACATTTAAGATCCTGTTGAGATTGTGATGTGGGATCAAAAGAGAATTTCTCATAACAGGTGGTATCTGAAAGGAGTGTTTGACAAGGCCTTATGTTCTAGTGTGGAAAAATTGTTCCACGTGGTACCCAAGTTTTTCAAGGTCCCGCAGGACAAAATTCAAAAATACATCAACACAAGAGAACTCCCCAAGTGGGGTCATTTTGGTGTTCTTCAATTGTAGTTTAGTAACGGGACCCTTCCCTAATTCATTTTGCGGCGTTTCTGCTAGGCCAAAAAGAAGCCTAATGTCTGCCAGCATGTCGACTGGAATACCTAAGTCCGCACTTTCACGTTTGTTTTTTAACGTGAAAATTTTTTCCCAGAGTAGTTTTCTGGCGAAAAGATTCAAATCTTTCGTCCAAGAAAACAAATAAAATTTATTTGTGGGGACAAAAGATAGTCCTTTTTGTAGGACTCGCAACTCCTCAGAAAGATTGATTCTCTGAGACTCCGATTCAGAAGTGTTCTCAGTTATGGCCAATATTGGGGAGTGTGAGAACGTTCTCTCAAGTGATAGGGGTTGCGGGATCTAAAAAACGAGGACCTGTGCCTCGACCCCCTGGGAGCCCCTCCTTCCCCTATTACCCCGAGGACGTGTAACCGATCTTGAAATACGTTAACCTCTTTCTCCCTCAGAGTCCGAGATATCTTCTCGGTAGAGGATAGATCGGTGGGTGCCTCTTTTTGGTTACTCCTATTATTGAAAGGAGTTTTTTCCTCTATTGGGTTTTACATTAATTGACTTTAAAGATAACACAGCAGTTTCATTGGATGATCATTTCTGTTCTGATTTTGACTGGCCATGTTTAAAGTACCTCATGCTCACCATAAAATTTAATATCAAGACATTTGATTTATTTATGGCTGTATGGTCTGTACTCATTCACCTGTGAATGCATGTCGATAAGCAGAGAGTTACGTCGCACAGAATGCTTCTTGGTGCATCACATCGATGTGCGAGGCTGTGTCAGCATATCATTCACTACACATGGCCTGATTTAAACTGGGGATGTGCCTGCATTCATACCATCAGTTAACGACAGGGAAATTGGCAGCAAAGGCTTCTTTATAAAAACAAGCTTTTGACATATACCTGTGTTAAAATTATATGCAAAAAATATTTTCTGTGACTTGTAACTATATATACTATAAGAAATTTGATCATTTGCTTTGTCTATACTAGAGTATAATTGAAGTTACAACTCCTTGTAAAAGAATTTTTCCTGCCTCAAATGATGTCTGACAGAGAGTTTCTTTTGTTATTGCTGGAGATGTGGGAATTATAGATTAAGTTATTACAATGGAAATATGTCAAACTATTCGGGGATGTTAGTGCAACATAGACCCTCTGGCAGGCACTAACTCTTCTCATGAATGCAGATTCGGATAGGCTGCTGTTTTTGTTGATGAGGAGTACCTAGAGTGGCTAGAGGGCCTCCCGATCATGCACTTGAGTGAGAGGTTTAAATGGGGTGAGGTCAGGGGAGAGGGGAACATAAGGCCTTATGCGGGATAGAGCAGGGATTCAGAGTGATTGCAGCAGAGACTACATTACGCCCTCAAATTCAAACTGCCCTTCTAACCATGCAGAAAGGGTGAAAACTCACATACATTTTGGAGTTCATCTTTACAAGACAAAGGCCGAACTTATTTCCCATATTTCTTGCACAAACATTCTCCACATCCTCCCAGGGTGGTCCGAGCTGTGTTTGCATTGGTGATCATCCAACCAGTTATCATTTAATCGACGTTCGGCCATGGTGAAAAAAGTATCTTCATGATGGGCCCACGAGGCTGCTAAGTGTAGTTAAGATCGACAATGTTAAAGTTAAATTGAAGGACCGATATGTTGTTTTGGGGGTTACACGACTCAAACTTGTCTGTGGACAATGGCTCTATGCTCTTAAACAAATGATGAAGTTGGAGCAGCACAATTTGGAATATCTTGGTGACAGCTACACCATCGATGTGACATCAGGCTGTTGACGTCATATTCATTCACTACACAATGGCAACCCCATTGATTTAAAATGGAAGGAGATTGAAACCCCATTATACCATCAGTAAGACAGGAAAACTGGGACCGCTTCTTTTATAAAAAACAAAGTTTGGACATATACACTGTGTTCCAAATTATTATGCAAATAATATTTCTCTTATTTTCCAAAATTACCTATATGAATTGCAGTCATTTGCATTTTCCAGTCATCAACTATTAGAGTATAATTGAAAGGTTTTTGAACAAACTGCCTATGATAAAAGAATATTTTATAAAAAAAAAAACCTCAAAATGCACTCAAAATGAATGTTCTAAATTAAATTATGCACAGCAGACTTTTCCACCTTTTCATTTTTATAATGAACAAAAAAATGGTCATATGTGAAATTATAGGCATTAGCAGGTTATTACAAACTGAAATCAAACAGTTTTCAAGTCAAAACTTTATTCGAGGTGATGTTTAATGTGCACATAGGACCCCTTGGTCGAAATGAGCTTTGAACTCTCTCTTCCCTTGAATTTGTCAGGTTTTGGATGGTTTCTGCTTTGATTGTTTTGCATGAGGACAGAATACCCTCCCAGAGCTGTTGCTTAGATGTGTACTGCCTCCCGCCATCAGAGTCACTCCTTTTGATGATACTCCAGAGGTTCTCAATGGGGTTGAGGTCAGGGGAGCATGGGGGCCACACCATAAGTTTGTCCCCTTTTATGCGCATAGCAGCCAGAGATTCAGATGTGTTATTTGCAGCATGAGACAGTACATTATCATGCATGAAAATCATCTTGCACGGTTCTTCTTCTTAAACCATCGCAGGAAGTGCTGTTTTAGAAACTCCACATACATTGTGGAGTTCATCTTTACACCTTCAGGGATCCTAAACGGGCCGACAATCACTCTCCCCATGATTCCAGCCCAAAACATTACTCCACCTCCTCCTTGTTGGCGCCGTAGCTGTGTTTGCATGGGGTGTCCATCAACCAGCCATCCTCCACTCCATCCATCTGGACAATCGAGCGTTTCACGGCACTCATCGGTGAACAAAACAGTTTTGAAGTCAGTCTTCATGTATTGTTTGGCCCACTGGAGCCGCTTCTGCTTGTGTGCAGTGGATAGAGGAGGTCGACAGGATGGCTTACACACAGCTGCAAACCTCTGAAGGACCCTGCATCTTGTTGTTCGGGGGACGTTGGAGGCACCAGCAGCTTCAAAAACTTGTCTGCTGCTATGACAAGGCATTTTTGCAGCTGCTCTTTTAACATGACGTAATTGCCTGTTGGAAAGAGTCCTCAATTTTCCCTTATCAGCATGCACACGTGTGTGCTGTGAATCAGCTACATACTTCTTGATTGTGCGATGATCACGATGAAGTGTCTTGGCAATGTTGATTGTAGTCATGCCTTGACCTAAACACTCCACAATTTGTTGCTTCTCAGCAGCCGACACATCCTTTTTCTTTCCCATTTTGGCTGAAAATGTAGGCTGCTTAATAATGTGGGACAGCCTTCTTAAGTAGTCTTGCCTTTAATTGGACACACCTGCCAAACTAATTAGCACAGGTGTCTGCAAATGCTTTCAGTGATATAAAGAGCCCTGACACACATCACCATCAATGAGTTTAACTGACAAACAAAAAAATTCTTACCTTATCACTCCTAAATACTTTTTGTATAATAATTTGGAACACAGTGTACACTAAAAACTCAGACACCCTCTGGCTTGAATGAAATGATTGATTTCAGTTGTTTCATATAAGAGTGTTGTACATTTAAAACAGCTGGTCTTTTCAACTTTGCATACATGGTAGACGACCTTGCTAATGAACATTTTACACTCATTGAGATCGCCCCTTTTTTAGAGAAGTCTATACATCAGACTTTCCTGCTGCTTAACTGTAACGCTTTACATTCTGTTTAGCACTGTAGGGTATGATCCTCAGTGTGGCTCAGCGTGGCTTATCGTCTTCCACACGGTACGGCTTGCGACTTCCGCGCATGCGCGGTTACTAGGGATGCTTTCCCGTGCTGCTGGATGACTTGGGACGCTGTAATACCACGTCAGAAGCGGCGCGCGTCAGCACGCGCTTAAAAGCTCTAACTTCCGGGTCCCGAGTGTCACTTGCAGGTTTGCATTACATGCAGCAAGACTCGCACTCGGGTCTATGAGATACTTAATAACTTCAATCAAAAATGTAACCCTTTAATTCTCAATTTTCCTCAGGTTACTGTATGAGACCGCAACCACAGAAGGAGTCTCCCCGTGCTCCTTCTTAATTAGCATATCACAGAAACATGTGTGCCGTCTAAAGGAATTCCAAATAGTAGGCTTTCAAAAGCTTGTACTACTTTAATGTATCAAAAAGGCTTTAAACACAGCATTAGCCTAAAAACATATATATATATATATATATACATATATTATATATATATATATATATATATATATATATATATATATATACACAGTAGCATAAGGATAGTCCTCCGTGATTAATCCAGCTCCTTCACAGCAGCTTGCAAAAGCTCTCGGTGCACATTAGCTCAGAGCAAGGCGGCTCCTACATCCTCCGGCTTGTTCCACCTGCGCTACGTTTTGGGGGAACCCCCCCTTTGTCAAGCGTCATGGAGTAGCATTGTTGTGTCTTATATATATACATCAACCCAGACAACTTTAAAACACTTTAAAAACAACACTACAGGTAAGGAAGGTAATACGTCTTTAGGGTCTTACTACATATCGTCATGCTATATTCTAATACTTTATTAGTTTACTCTTAGTATACTCAGACTACCTTCCTTAACCCTTTCCTATGAGCCGGATCATAGGAACACGTTCCACCTACATTCTTCATTCAGTCCATTGGGAACTAGTGACTCCAACTGGTTAATCCAGTATACTTCCCTTTGGAGTAACCGTATACGTATTTGTTCTGCATTGTTTCCTTCTATTGTTTCTAATACACACCATTTCAGATCACATATATTGTGTTGATTTTCAAAGAAATGGCGTGCTACCGTAGTTTCTCCAAACTTTTTTGTTGTTATTATGTCCCTATTTTCTGTTACATTCGTTATCCTATTTTTATACAATCTGATTTGGGACTTATGTTCGTTTATTCTGGTCTTTATTTTTCTAGATGTTTGTCCAACATAAGGTTTCCCGCATGGACATTTGAGTAGATATATGACTTTTTCTGTGTCACATGTGAAATATCCTTTTAATTTGATATTATAACCTTTCATAGGATGGGTAATTGTGTCACCCTTCATTACACTACTACAGTTTTGACAAGTTAGACTTGGGTATGTTCCTAATTTTTTTGTTCTTATAAATTGTTGTCTATTTACTCGTTGAGGTGTCTGTATATCAGATCGTACTATTTGACTCCCGATAATTCTACCTTTACGGTAGATAAATCTAGGTTTTTCCAGAAATAAAGCATTGTGAACGGGGTCACTTTGCAAGATCCTCCAATATTTTAGTATGGTACTTTTAATTAGCCCAGCACGTTTATCATATGTAGCTATAAAATCTACCTTGGGACCTTCCTGTTCTCTTTTTTTCTTCTTACATCTAGCTTCGGCCCTGGATATTCTTCCCACCTCCATGCCTATCTCATATATTTCCTTCCTGTCATAATGAATGTAACAGAAAATAGGGACACGATAACAACTAAAAAGTTTGGAGAAACCACGGAAGCACGCCATTTCTTTGAAAATCAACATAATGTATGTGATTAACCAGTTGGAGTCACTAGTTCCCAATGGACTGAATGAAGAATGTAGGTGGAACGTGTTCCTATGATCCGGCTCATAGGAAAGGGTTAAGGAAGGCAGTCTGAATAGAAATAGTATACTAATAAAGTATTAGAATATAGCATGACGATATGTAGTAAGGCCCTAAAGACGTATTATCTTCCTTACCTGTAGTGTTGTTTTTAAAGTGTCTTAAAGTTGTCTGGGTTGATGTATATATATAAGACGTAACAATGCTACTCCATGACGCTTGACAAAGGGGGCGTTCCCCCGAAACGTAGCGCAGGTGGGAACACATGTTTCTATGAGACGCTTACATAGGATGAAGTAATTTGTTTGTTGGTTATTGGAATAGGTTGTCATTATCCATCTTGGCTCTCTAATTATTGTTATCATTGTGTACTTTTTCTCCTTTAGATTGGGCTGCAGTATTTAACACAACTATCCTCTGCAGTGGTGATGTCTAATTTATGATCATATTAAGGTACCCCTCTTACATCTAAATTTATGTATCCTGTGTATTTAGCGCGTCCATGACTCTCCTAGTCTCCTATTTGACTAGAGAGAGAGTACCTTTTTTCATAGCTTAACCAGTCCATCCTTGTGGTTATTGTTATTGAATTGCATTATACCCATGGTCTGTTATTTACCCTAATATTGCCCCCTGATGTGATCGGTATTTTATTGGAAGGGGCCGATCGAAACATGTTGGGATAGGGCCATAGGGATTAATAGGGTTTTTCTCAGGGATAGGTTCCAGACAGGAACGCCCTCATCAGGGCGACCTACCTGTATTGTTTTGTTAGGTTAGGGATTTACATGACGATTAGGGCCAATTAGGGGTAGGCATCATGCATTTTATGTTTATGAATTGGTGATTTTTCAGGCTCAGCATATTTGAAATTTCCTTTTTAATAGTATCTTTATTAAAAGTTACGTTTTATTACGATTTTCCTCTTTCATTTTGGTGTGCAAACTAAATAACCCTAATCTTGTTAATCTTTCTGGGTATTGCAGTCCACTCAGCCCTTTTATTATTTTTGTTGCCCGCCTTTGTACCTGTTCAAGCTCTACAATGTCTTTCCTGTGCACGGGTGCCCAAAACTGTACACAATATTCCATGTGTCACTTGCATAATGGGAGAATAATGTTCTCATCGTGTGCATCTATGCCCCTTTTAATACAACCCATAATCCTATTTGCCTTGGCAGCTGCTGCCTGACTCTGGCTGCTACAATTAAGTTTACTGTCCACCAGGATTCCCAAGCCTTTCTCCATGTCACTTTTACCCATCATTTTTCCATTTAACATGTAATCATGTAATGGATTTTTCCTCCCCATGTGCATAACCTTGCATTTATCTGTGTTAAACCTCATTTGCCATTTCTCTGCCCAGGCCACCAACGTATCCAGATCCCTTTGTAATAACATATTATACTCGATTTTGTTGATTTATTTTCAGAGCTTAGTATAGTCTGCAAAGATCGATATTCTACTGTGCAATCCCTGTGAAAGTTACTGTGTAAGTTACTGAGCTTTAAAATCAATATAGAGAAGTCAGAAGCTCTATTATTAAATGGCCCCTCAGCCCCATTATGGACCCGAAATTTTACTCTAAAATGGCAACTCCAGTCTTTTACATACTTGGTTGTACAGGTCACAAAACATCCACTTAAATAACACACCGTAAACCTTAACCTTTTCATGAAATATTTTAGTGAAACTCTTAATGCCTGATGAGGATTCGTGCTTTCTTTTGCGGGGAGGGCGAATCTATTAAAACTGATCATTTTTCCAAGATTGCTGAACCTATTTCAAACATTTCCATTTTTTCTATGCCCCTGTGATGAAAAACTCATACACAAGTTTGTTAGCTCTTTTATCTGGCAAGGAAAATGCCTGCACATTCCCTATACTATCTTGAAGCAATACAAACATAACAGGTGCATAAACTTCCCGGATATTAAGTTATATAGCCTGTCAGCAAAGTTTTGTATATCACAAGACTAGTTCTCGGGCAACCTCTCTCTTCCCTGCCACCCCTTGACCAATCTCTTACAGTACATCTCCCCTATCATCGGCGTAACTATTGGGGTAGCAGACGTAGCAGCTGCCCCGGGCCCGAGTCCTCAGGGGGCCCGTGCCCCGGGGCAGCTGGTACTACGTCTGCTCCCCCATTAATGCCACTCCTGTGTCCGCCGGCAGTGAACATACAGGCGGGCGTGGAGCTGCGGGACCCGGCGCATGCTGCCTCTGAACCTCCGGGCCCTCCGGCCCGCGCGTTCAAGGCAACGCTCACCGGAGGTAGCAGAATGGAGCAACGCTTGCTTCGCTCTGCTACTTCCCCTGCCGGCTCCCAGTGATCACGTGGGCGGCGCGGTGACATAACATCACTGTGCTCGGCGCACGCGGCGCAGAGGCTGGAGCGCGGCACATCGGTGGAACGTGGACTGATGGTAAGTAGCCTGCCTATCTGGCCCCTATAGCATGCCTATCTAGCCCCTATAGCCTGCCTATCTGGCCCCTGTAGCCCCCGAAAGCCTGCCTAGATAGACTAGAGACCCTATAGCCTGCCTATATAGCCTATAGCCCCCTAGAGCCTGCCTATATAGCCCCTTATAGCCTGCCTATATAGCCTAGAGCCCCCTATAGCTTGCCTATATAGCCCCCTAAAGCCTGCCTAAATAGCCCCTATAGCTCCCTAAAGCCTGCCTGCCTATATAGCCTCTATAGCCCCCCTAAAGCCTGTATGTCTACCTATATGGGGTCCCTACAGCTACCTAAACCCTGCCTACCTACCTATATGGCCCCTATAACCCACCTAAACCCTGCCTACCTATATGGCTCCCTATGGCTACCTAAACCCTACTTGCCTACCTATATGGAGTTGAATCCTCTGTTCCTCCCCTCTAGGAGACTGGGCCTCTAAGCTATGGCCTGTACCCACTCTTCCACCCCTGGGATGTTTGTACAGAGATGGGGGGCAGGGAGTGAGGTGTTGGAAAAGTCAGGATTGTAATATATTTGTGTCCAAATCTGCAGGGACAAGTGGCAGCCGGGAGAAGTCATCATGGAGGTCTGGACTGGATGCAGAACAAAAGGGAAAGTCAACTACTCATCGGAGAAACGTCACCTGTGAGTCTGCAGAGTCTGTGTACACTGGGATCTACCACTATATAGTGACTGTATGGAGGTAATATACAGTCTTCAGAGCCTGTGTACACTGGTGTCTACCACTATATGTTTACTATATGGAGGTAATATACAGTTTGAAGGGCACATGTCTACGCTGATATATACCACTATATGGTTACTGTATATTGATCTTTATTCTGTAATAGAACAGAGCTTTTATTCATTCACTATGTGGTGGTAATTTGTGGTCTTGTTCTGGCGGTATAATCAGGTCCATATGTAGTAGTATTATTGGTAATGTTAGTCTTGGTATAGTGGGATTTGTTTGGTAGCAGTATGATGGTGATATCTATAGTGAGGTAATTACTCCTTGTATTATCTAGTAACTATATGACTTAAGAGGTCCAGGTAGATGTTTGTGGTCGGGGAGATGGGGAGGGGGGGGGGTGCCCATCCAAAAGTTTGCTATGGGGCCCAGGCTTCCCTAGTTACGCAACAGTTCGATGCTTCGGTATAACTAAATGCACAGTTCTAATCATGAACTTGTATAAAATTATTTTTATTAATAACTTCATGATGAAGTTATTAATAAAAAGTAATTTTATACAAGTTCATGATTAGAATTGTGCATTTAGTTATACCGAAGCATCGAACTGTTGATTAATTATGCAGCAGGTGGGGACCTGCAGCTCCGGCATTCACCTGTAACTGAAAGAAGGTGCAAGCATATAAATTCCCTAGTTACACCCCTGTCCCCTATAGTGCTCTTCCTTTGGAGGTGAGAGCAAATCCACTATTTATGGCACCATGGAAAACATGGCGTATAGTCCGTAGGAAATCCGGTTTATCCAATGAGTTTTCTCTGGGACTTAAGTTCTTTAAGAATCCTACTTTTCAAAATGGAAAAGCTCATCCAATATTTAAACAATGGGTCTAGATGCCTGTCTAGATTAGGCGATTTGCTGGATCTCCCGGGAAGAAAGGTAATGTCATTTAACCAACTATGTATCAAATTTGATCTCATTCGCTCACATTCATTCCATATTCTACAAACCTAAAGCTATGCTGTTAGCATCACAAAATCATTCAACGGCAATGGGTGGGATGATATCTTGCTCACAAAAACTTTCTAGTGTCTCAGACTCCAGGGGGCACATCTCCAAGTTCTATCTTACCTCCGATCTTCTCTCAATTATGAGAATAGACAAATGGGTATGGTTCATTGGATAGAGGATGTGTGGATGTGCAGGTTGAGGATATGCTGGCCTCTCATTTGCTGACGCTCAAATACATCCCTAGGATGAATATGTATGAAAATCATACATAGGGGTTATTAGTCCCCAAAACACAAGCCTTTAATTGGAGGTGGCCACTCCCCAGTCTTTTCTAGATGTGAGGAAAGCTCTGCAGATCTTTTTCACTGCTTCTAGTCCTTTCCAGTAGCTCGAGCCTTCTGGGAATTGATCCACCAGTTTGTCATTACTCATATGAGCTTTGACATACTCCTCTCACCGATGTAGGCCCTGTTCGGTAGTCTTTCTAACAAAGATCTGCAAATCCCCCAACCCAAAAAGAGATTAATATTTTTCATCTCAGCTGCGTCCAGGAAGAGCATCCTACAAACATGGATAGGCTCCACTCTCCCTTTTTTACGTATTTTTTTGAAAAACTTACATTTTTTTTACGGATGAATTGGGTGGACTCCTTCCTCTACAAGGAGACAAGAGTCAAGAAATTCTTTCTGACCTGGCAGCCCGTTATTGATATTCTTCATGACCACGTAAAACCCTGCATCAGCTGTTGTTTCCAGTCAACCACTTGGTACCTTGAACAAGCAATTGGAGGAAATTGCCCAATTCATACATAGCTGCTTATAATATGCCAAATATCGAGTCTCCTAATTAGATCTTCTTAATGCTGCAAGTCTGGAATCTGTGAGGGTAAATTCTTGCCTTTAACTTAATTTAAAGGTTTCGATGCTTCACACCTTGATTCTACTTAATGGTTCCAGAACCTATGTTATGGCATTACTTTAAATTGTCATAGATCTTAACATCTCTTTTGAGTTATATTACATTAATTGTATAAGAAATGAGAAACTGTATCCTGTTCCATCCCTCTCTCCCCTTTTTCCCTCTTTCTCTTCCCCTCCCATATTGTTTTTTCCCATGCTGGGGAAGATGTTTATTTCCCATGTTATAAAGTGAAAACTTTAATAAAAACAGTTTAAAAAAATGTTTTTTTTAGGTTTACTAAAACAATGTATCTTTTAAGTCAGAAAACATTTTTGTGGGACATAGTATTATCAAGAGCAATCTCTGTTGCAGGTTAGAACAGTCCTGACAAGTGCAACTGCAAAGAATGATTTCGCACAATAAGAATATTTCAGTAACCACTTCTTAATTACGTTAACATTAGTATTTACAGTGAAACATGTTTAAACCCCATCATTTACTATTCTAAAGACAAATAAAAGTTAATATTCTAATGCTTTTCAGTCACAAATTTAGCACCAACAGCAAGTAACAGGAATTTACCGTACATTTGTGCCATGGATGTGAGGCCCCTTAACTCATGGTGACAGAAAATTGAAAGCATCTATGTGTTTGTTTAGGAATAACTCTGAAGTGTGCACTAAGATTTTTAACTGCCAGGAATTTACAGCTCACCAAATATAAACATAGTTAGTGGATAAAAGTGCATGAAAAGAAAAGAAGCAACTTATCAGCTACTGACATTTAAACTGTAAAATTCAAACTGCCGAACTGGTAAGATTTTTTAAGCATCAGAAAGCAATTATAGGTGACCTTACTTCATGTAGCTAATTCATGGTTTAGGATCCTTTGCCAGTATTGGCAGAACTCCACAGAATGAGAGTTTTTGCCAGTATCAGTGAAAGTCAATAGGACCACCCAGTCTAAAGGCAGGGTGCAAAAATAAAAAGTTGGAAAATGAAGGACATACAAAGAATAAAATCATTAAATAATTATAGACAAGTAGAGAACAGACTCATACTATTGATGTGTATCTAATGCACAAAATGAATCCTTTGGGATTTACACTTTCTTTTTACTGTCTAGAGCCTCTCGTGACATATATGTTTATATATGTCCAAATACACATTACATACATACACACACATACACACACACATATCACCCTCCACTAGAACTTTGAATGTGAGACTACCATCATTTTATAGACGAGCGTCCTGCAACTGCATTGTTACTGTTTTATTTCTAAAATCTGAGGGTCATGTTTTACTATTTTGTTAGTATTTTGTAAATCCACCTTTGGCTTTCAACACTGCCTGAATCCTTCTGTGTATGCTCATGTTCAGATTCAAGCATGTCTCGACCAAAAAGTTGATCCCAGGTCTCTTCTACACATTCCCAATATTGGTGCATACTGGTCGATTCACTTTTATATAGCTTTTACTTTAACTATAACCACATGTGTTTGATTGGGTTGTGGTTTGGGGACTGTGGAGGCCAATTCAGCAAATCTACTGCATTGTCACTGAACCATTTCTCCGCCAATCGTGACATATGCTTCCGATCATTGTTGGAACGCTTTGTCGTCCTTTTAATACCCATGGCACTCGAGTGTACAAAGTAACTCATCTTGTAGGACCCTCTGTCCCGAGCGTTCAGAGGCAGTGACTGTGCAGCCTTAGTTTATCTTCCTACTTATGTGGGGAGCATCTATAGCCTATCTACCTACCTATGTGGGGCTCACCTATAGCCGATCTACTTAATTACCTAAGGTTGAAACCAGAAGTTTACATACACTGTATAAAAAGACACATATGCATGTTTTTCTCACTGACATGAAATCAGAATAAACCTTACCTATTTTAGCTCAATTAGGATTACCAAACTTATTTATATTTGCCAAAAGCCAGAATAATGAGAGATAATTTTTAAGGCATTTTTATTACTTTCTGCAGAGTCAAAAGTTTACATACACTAGGATTACTATGCCTTTAAACATGATGGTGTCATGTCTCTGAAAGCTTCTGATAGGTTTATTGGCAACATCTGAGTTAGAGACACACCTGTGGGTGTATTTTACTGCACACCAGAAATACACTGCTTCTGTGTGTAACATCATGGGAAAATCTATAGTAATCAGCCAAGATATTAGAAAGAGAATTGTGGACTTGCACAAGTCCGAATCATCCTTGGGTACAATTTTCAGATACCTGAAGGTGCCTCGTTCATCTTTACAAACAATTAGTACAAGCAAGTACAAACAAGATGGGAATCTCCAGCCATCATACCGCTCAGGAAGGAGAAGGGTTCTGTGTCTCAGAGATGAACGTGCTTTGGTCTGACATGTGCATATCCACCCAAGAACAAAATCAAAAGACCTTGTGAATATGCTGCTGGCAGCTGGTAAGATTGTGTCATTACTCTGCCAGGAAGAAGCCATTACTCCAAAAGAAAGATACAAAATCCAGATTAATGTTTTCAAATGCACACAGGAACAAGACCTACATTTTTGAGACATGTCCTGTGGTCTGACAAAACTAAAATTTAATTGTTTGTCCACAATGACCATTATTATGTTTGGAGCTAAAAGGGAGGAGCTTGGAAGTCTAAGAACACCATCCCAACTGTGAAACAGGGGGGTGACAGCATCATGTTGTGGGGTTGTTTAGTTGCAGGAAGGACTTCACAAAATAGAGGGCATCATGAGGAAAGAAGATTATGTGACAATACTGAAGCAACATCTCCAGACATCAGCCAGGAAGTTACAGCTTGGGCGGAAATGGGTCTTCTAAATGGACAATAACCCAAAGCATACTGCCAAACTGGTTACAAAGTGGCTTAAGGATAACCAAGTCAATGTTTTGGAGTGACCATCACAAAGCCCTGATCTCAATCCTATTGAAAATGGGCAAAACTGAAAAGGCAGGTACGAGCAAGGCAACCTACAAACATGGCTCAGTTACACCAGTTCTGTTATGTGCAATGGGCCAAAATTCCTACCAACCATTGTGAGAAGCTTGGGAAGGATATCCAAAACGTTTTATCCAAGTCATACAGTTTAAGGTTAATGCTACCAAATACTAATGAAATGTATGTAAACTTTTGACTTTGCAGAAAGTAATAAAAATGCCTTTAAAAAATTCTCTCTCTCATTATTCTGGCATTTGGCAAATATAAATAATTTTGGTAATCCTAATTGACCTAAAATGGGTAAAGTTTATTCCAATTTCATGTCAGATAGTGAGAAAAACTGTATTTGGGGCCACTTATAGTCTCTCTACCTACCTACCCATGTTGGGCCCACCTATAGCTTACCTATCTACCTAGGTACCTGGGGACCTACCTACCTATGTTGGGCCCACCTATAGCCTACCTGCATACCTATCTATATGGGGCCCACTTATAGCCTATCTACCTACCTATGTTGGGCTTACCTATATGCCTAGCTACTTGGGGACCACCTACAACCTACCTATACAGTGCCCACCTATAGCCTATCTACCTACCTATGTGGGGTCCACCCTGGCCTGTACCTGCTCTCCCATCCCTAGGAAGTTTGTACAGAGATGGGGGACACTGAGGGAGGTGCTGGAAAAGTGAGGATGCTTAGATATTTGTGTCCTAATCTGCAGGGACGAGTGATGGTCGGGAGAACTCATCATGGCGGTCCGGAACGGATGCAGAATAAAAGGCAAAGTCAATGACTCATCAGAGAAACATCACCTGTGATTAACATGATGTCATTTCACTGTATTCACTTATGTCTGCAGAGTCTTTGTACACTGGTATCTACCAGTATATGGTCACTGTATGGAAGTTATATACAGTCTGCAGAGCTTGTGTACACTGGTATCTACTACTATATGGTCACTATAAGGCGGTAATATTGGTCGTTGTATACTGATCTTTGTTCACTAATAATATAGGAAAATTATTCAGTCACTATGGAGTGATAATTTGTGGCCGTGATCTTGTGGTATAATGGGTTCCTTATGTAGTAGAGCGTTATTTATAATATTGGTCTTGGTATAGTGGGATTTGTTTGGTAGCAGCATGATGGTGGTATATTATGAGGTATTTTCTCCTTGTATTATCTAGTAACTGCATGACTATTATTAAGAGATCTTGGTATATGTTCGTAGTCCAGGAAGGGGATGGGACCCATCTAAAAGTTTGCTATGGGACCCAGGCTTCTTTAGTTACGCCCCTGACCAAGTCTATTGACTTTCGTCTCATTGCTTCAAATTACCAATTTCCAAACTTCTACCATCCACTTTTCATACTTTTCTTGTAAACTCGAGCCGACACTTCTTGTGATGATATTGAAGGTGAGGCTTCCTCACGTTTATACGGGTTACCATTTCAGGCTTGTGTAATGCATGTCACATGGTGCTTGCATGGACGTCTGTAATCTCACTATTACGAAGCATACGAGCCACCTCCACTGCCGTGTTTGTCATGCCAGAACTAATAGACCTTGTGATGACCCGACTTGTTGACTCCGATATTTTGCCTGAACGTCCACCTCTTGGCTTTGGAATGAATGGACGGACTTCATTTCTTATTCTTCCAGATGCCATGGCAGGATGATGTGGTTTATCTTTTCTTAGGAAATCTTCTTCATGGCTGCTGCTCGATTCGAACCATCAACCTAATAACACACTGAGCTATTAGGGAATGTGAGAACAGGTTGTAATTTGTAGTATACAAGAAGAAAAAGATTCTTCCACTACTAGGAGCAAAACAGTAACAATGCAGTTACATGACTAGAGTCTGCATAACTTAGCATATGCTAAATATTTAAAGTCCAATTTATGTATGAGATAACCAGGATGATTGTCTATAAAGTGATGGTAGTCTCACGTTCAAAATTATAGTTGATGGTGAGATATGGACCCTGAAAGCCAAAAGTTCAAAATATTGTTACTCTTTTGCTTGGCACTGTAAGAGTGGAAGTTTGGCACTGCTATAACACCCTTCCTTGTGAAGCAAACGAGAATGTCCCTCTTAATTCTTGCCCTGCAGCCGTTCCAAATGAATTTACACAATAAAATCTGATATGTGTGTAAAGTGGGGGCTGGAATAAGATATGGAATGCATCTGCATAGGAAATTAAATTAGGAAGAAGGATCATTTTGAAAACATTAATTCTAGCTAGCCAAGATAATTGGAAAGAGCTAAGACGTTTTGTGTCTGTCTCCAGTGCAGAATGTAACGACTCATAGTTTATCTTAATTGTGGCATCTGAAGCAGCAGCAGTCTCTTGCTTTCTCTGCCCGACTAAATCCATATTTCTTTAGTGGTCGCCTTTGGAAGGATTTGTTAGTTAAGAGCATTAATGAGAATTTGTTTAGCCTTAATAGGATAATTTGGAGAATAATTCCAAGGCATCAATAATGAGAGGCAAAGGGGTAGTGGACAAAAAAGCACAACATCTTTGTCACGGTCCATGCCACATGGCCAGGTCCCTGCTTTTGTTCTGTCTCCAGACAGCGGCTGTGGTGATCGCGGACATGTTTGTTTGCCTGTTTGTGTCCCTGGTTCCAATACCTGTTGCTATGTCTCTTGTTATGGTTGCTACTCGCCTGTCCTCGCTCCTGTTCCTGTGTGGGTCTGCACACTCTCCTTAGGCTCTCTGGTCTGGATTTAAAGGGACAGTGTTCCAATTTCCTGTTGAATGACCTACAACCTCCTGATATGTAAGGAACTTCCTACAACTGGTCAAAATTCTATTAATGTCCATTCTTTTTATCTTTTCCCGTACCAACCTGCGTATTTCTCTGTTACCTAGGTTCCTGTTTCTGCTCTTTTGTGCCATCTTGCCTGTCAGCTACCTGCCTGGGACCACCTTCAGTCTTCAGTTAACCCCGCTGTTTCCTGTACCTCCGTTCTGCTGTTACCTGCTGTTTTGCCCGTTTCTACCTGCCTGCTATCTTGACTAGGACTTACCTATGGCTACAGCGGTCGGGGATCCTTCATCTCTGCCAGCACCCGGTGTCCTCGTCCTGCACTTCAGCTGTCACCGCGAATAGCCTACCATCTATGCTCGCGGTGGCCCAGAGGATCCACACCAAGCACCATGTGTCCACACTGTCAGTGCATACTGACACCGCTGGTTGTTACAATCAAATGCGAAAAAGCTGATTTTTATGCTCTCTCTGGTTAACTCGGATGCCTTCTATCGACGGGTTTAATCTAATATATTTGGTCAATGGTATCACGCATAGAATAATATGAGAGGTGCTGCTTCTCTTGGATCTCTCTGCAGCATTTGACACTGTGGATCACCACCTTCTCCTCAGCATGCTCAGCGCCATTGGCCTCCAGGACACCGCTCTCGCTTGGTTCTCATCTTACCTGTCTGATCGCTCCTTCAGTGTCTCATTTTCTGGTTCTATCTCCTCTCCTCTCCCTCTTGCTGTTGGAGTTCCTCAGGGATCAGTTCTAGGTCCTCTCCTCTTTTCATTGTACACAGCCCCCATTGGACAAACCATCAGTAGATTTGGCTTCCAGTACCATCTCTATGCTGATGACACCCAATTATACACCTCCTCCCGTGACATCACTCCAGCCCTGCTACAAAACACCAGTGACTGTCTGGCCGCTGTCTCTGACATCATGTCCTCTCTCCATCTGAAACTAAACCTCACTAAGACTGAACTTCTTGTCTTTCCGCCATCTACCAACCAACCCCACCCTGCTATTTCTGTTTCTGTATGTGGTACCACCATTTCTCCTAGGCAGCAGGCCCGCTGTCTGGGGGTTATATTAGATTCTGATCTGACCTTCACCCCATATATCCAATCCCTTGCCCGCTCCTGTCACCTGCACCTCAAGAACATCTCCAGAATCCGTCCGTTTCTCACCGTGGAAACAACTCAAACTCTCATTACTGCTCTTATTCTTTCTCGTCTTGACTACTGTAACTCCTTGCTTATCGGTCTCCCTCTCTGCAAACGCTCCCGTCTTCAATCTGTCCTGAATGCAGCAGCCAGGCTCATCTTTCTCTCCAGCCGCTATACTGACTCCTCTACCCTGTGTCAGTCACTGCACTGGTTGCCCATTCAGTACAGGATACAGTATAAACTCAGCATTCTCACTCATAAAGCTCTCCACAATGCTGCCCCCCCATACATCACCTCCCTCGTCTCTGTCTATCACCCGACCCGCTTTTTCCGCTCTGCTGCTGATATCAGGATACACTCATCGATCATCCGAACCTCCCATGCCCGTCTCCAAGATTTCACACGTGCGGCACCAGTTCTCTGGAATATGCTACCGCGGGCGATCAGGCACATTCACAACCCTCATAGTTTTAAGAGGGCCCTGAGAAAACATCTTCTCAGCCTGGCCTACCAAGATCCCTAACTGCTATCACACACATTTGTCACTCCCTACACTAGGGCACTCACAGGCACTTATCTGTATATAGATGTACAGTCTGGGTGGCAGGTTCATCCATTTTTCATGTAAACCACCCCCTATTTATGAAACAAGGCAGGACCATTGTAAACTTGGCACTTCTTACCGTATGTTTCACCCATACACCCTAATAGATTGTAAGCTCTCACGAGCAGGGCCCTCACACCTTGTGTCTCATTTGTAAGTACTTTTAATGTGTAATGTCTGTACGTTTACCCTTGAATTTGTAAAGTGCTGCGGAATATGTTGGCGCTATATAAATAAAGATTATTATTATATTATTATATTATTATAAAGGACATCCTTGTCTGGTACTGTTTGACAATATACAAGTAAACAAACAGCACCGCTTCACCCCGATGTAGGTCTCCTTAGCACTTGATTAAAGCTGGGTGTTATCCCCAAGAGGTGGCTGGAGCAAAGAGCACGGAGGTGGTCCAGTGATTCAAATGGACTTTTTAGTAACTCTTCAAATAAATTTTGAATGCCCTCCACTCCTTCTTGGAAAAATCTATACTTTATTAGATAGTTTAAATTCCATGACAAAAGTCTTAAACAGCCTAACATATCGGTTATGGCACCCTTTACTCAGGGCACAATAACATACATAAACACTCTAAATTTAAATAACCATGACAGGAAGTGAAATTGGCTAACCCGTAATTTGGAAAAAAAAAAAAAAAAAAGAATCTATTAAGAACAAAAAGACAAGCAATGATTAATAATGATACAAAAGGTCGTTTCTCTAAGTCAAGCAAATGGTACTCTGCATTTAATTTAAAAAAATCCAAAAAAGCTTCTCGGTTTCAAAAGCAATTGTTTAGATTACCCCCTCTAGAAGTAAGTTTTACTTTTTTGTATGCCAAACAAAAAGAAAGATGAAATAGCTCATGTGGCAGTGAGAAAGATGTCTAGATGCTCCAGATAAGTATTTAAAGGGGATGTATCGCTTCCTTACTATCCTGATTCACTCTTCTCTCAGCTCTCACTCTGTGAATGCAGGGCGTTTCTTCCCTCCCACTGGATTGACATCATCCCCCCTTCACTGGCTGGCAGAGACTTTTACCCCCCCCCCCCCCCCCCTCTGAGTCCACATATCACTGTGTCTCTCTTCTATGCAGTCCTTAGTTTATAAGAGCTGTATACATACCACAGGCTGCATTCAATCTAATCTGAGAACTGATCTCTCACAGCTGAGATGTATTACAGCTTTCTAAGAACGGCACAGATCTGCGCAGGAAGTTAGGCACAGGAACAAAACTTCATGTTTTCTCATTGACAATCTGCTAGCAGGCTGGTTCTAGCTAGGGTGTGGAGACAGAAAATGCTACGGCCCCTAACTCTGAGTCAAGACACACAGCTCCGGAATCGACCCAGGGGCGGTACAGATGGTAAATGAGCCTCAGCTATTGAAATGCAAGGGAGGAGGGATCAGGAGGGATTCACCCACACTGGATAGTCAGTGAAATACAAACACAATATAAGGGACAACTGTGAGACAAGGCAGCTTTGCTAAATGACATCCAATTGCAAGTTGCTTGTTTTCACTGTCCCCTTAATCTGAAGACCTTTTAAAAATAAAACGATCAACACCACTTTAAATGTGCCGTGTTTCTAATATGTTGAAGTGTTTCATAAAATCTTTTTTCAACTGTCTAATTGTATGTCCTACATAAATAAAGTCCATCTTACAACGGATAGCATAAACTACAGTCTCAGATTATAGTTGATACAGTATCAATTTTATAAAGGGTTCACCTTGTCCTACAGAGAACTCCATTACATTACCCAGTTCTGCACATGTTTACAACGTAAACCTCTACACCTAAAGTTACCTTTCATGTGAAAGCCATGTATTTAGTTACATTTGTATCTTCAATAGCACTCGGGAAAACATTGTGGCAAGGGAATCGACCTCTTCAGGTATATATTTTACCCGTTGTTCAATGATTTCTGAAGTAACATCATCTTGGCAAAAGATAGGTAGATTTTTTGTATACTAATTAATTATCGGTTATTTGGTTACTGTACAGGGTTACAAAATGTCAAAGGGACAGGGTCCCTTAATATATTTTTTTTTGGATCTCTTTTCCCTAGTAAAGTGGTTTTCTATCTTTGGTCCTGACACTAAACTCTTGCTCTACTATTCTCCATCTTGGATAGTTTCTTCTTTTTAAACGTTGCTTATAATATCCTTGAGTGCGTTTTCAAACATCCAAAAGTCAGAACAGAGACGTTTAGCAACCAAAAGGTGAACTCCCCCCACAGTATTGCTTTTTAGGTGTGTTCTGATGCTACTTTTAGCGTGTAAACAGTGTTTCCCGCAGTTTCCTTCCTGTAGATGAACGAGTGAACCTCATTATTCTTAATGTATAAGCATACAATCTAAAAAAATGTATACAGCGAGTAACATGGCAAAAAGTAAAACCTAAATTAAAATTATTATTATTGATGGTAAAAATATGAATTTGTCTATATCCGAAACTGTTCCATCCCAAATCATCAAAATGTTCATCAATAAATCGTCCAAATAACTTTATTTGCTGCCGAAAAAGGGGATTATTTGAAGAATAAATGTAATTTTCTCCCACCAACCTGTACAATCTGGCCAGGGAGGGGAAAATTTAGTAGAGCCCCCATTGGGGCACCTTGTATCTGTAATAGAATATTCCATTGAAAACAAAAAATTATGTTTTTCAAACTAGTGTTGAGTCGATTACGTGGGCCATCCGACATCCCGTCGATGGTCGATAGTCGACCCAGCATTCGACCAGATAGTCGATATAGATTATGATGCTGACCATTAAAGTCTAATGGGAGAAGCAACAACACCTTCATTCTGACACCCAAACCAGGCTGGAGAAGCTGGAATTACATCGCACACATCAGTCCAAAAGGATACGTGCAACAAATCTTAGGCAACAAACTTAGGTTATCAAAGGCACAGAATAAAAATCACACCCCATTCAACTATCCCTGTCTTGTACCACAGCATGACCCTTAAACCTCATCCACCCACAAAGTACAAATGCCCAGAAGGCAGTATGATTTGAACCATCATTTTACTTGACTGGACATTGTATATCCCTGTCCTGGGAACGCAGCATGAGCCAAAAAAACCTGCATGACCCCCAGATTTAAAAGTGCCGGGATTAAAGGATCTTTCAACCAACCATTTTTAGTTTTCACTACATTGAACTATACCGTCCTGGGCCAACAGCCTTGAGCCCAAAACCTGCAGGACCCCCCAGATTTAAAAGTGCCGGATAAAGAGTCTTTCAACACGCATTTTAGTTCCAACCTGACATGACTATACCCTGTCCTGGGCCACAGCATGACCCCTAAACCAGCATGAGACCCCATATTTTAAAAAGTGCCGAAAATGGAGTCTTTCAACCACCAATATGGTTTTCACTGGACATTGACATACCTTGTCCTGGGCCACAGCATGAGCCCCAAACCTTCATGACCCCCACATTTAAAAAAGTCGGAAAAAGGAGGCGTTCAACCACCATTTAGTTTCACTGACATATACTTCCCTGTCCTGGTAGGTCGCTTGCCCCTCCGTATGAGTGCGGACCAATTGAGCTCACTCTTCTTCGGAAATAACTTGTGGTTAACGCTGCCCTGTTCCACCCAGGTGCCCTTTTTCTTGGCATTCTTTTCTCATTTTACTCAAGAGGAAATGGTGCTCTGTACTTTGTTTCACTGTCCCGTGCTCCATATACTCCATGTCCTCTGGAAATAACTAACAATCGGTCAAGTTTTCCTGACCGTCCCTTTGTAAAATGCAGAGGAATTTTTTACCAGCTATTTGTACATGCAAGTTTTTTAGTATTTTAATACTAGAAAACACATTTTTTAAAATAGGAGGAAAGCCCACCATGTCTTGTTTTCTCTCTTTTGTTTAATTGTATTAAATGGGTTGTCTCAATACAGGGATGATAGCTATGTTAAAGACTTGCAAAAACAAGTCATTTTGCAATATGGTGTCCATTAACAGTGTCTCCTACCTATTCCTGTTTCTGACAGCACCATCACCCTTGAGCCCCTCTTGACAACAATTTGAAGCAACAAATGTCTGTTTAGAAACAAAATTTTTTAATAATAGGACCTGTAGTATAGCTGGCATTTCAAGAGCAAAATGCCCCCAAAAAATTCAAAGCATGAACCCTTGAGCATTTTTTTTGCTTTGGCCAATTGTGAAGAACAAATTTCGGTTAGAAACAACATTTTTTTTTATAATAGGACCGTTAGTAATATCTGCATTTCAAAGCACAATGCCCCCTAAAAATTCAAAGATGACCTTGAGCCACCTTTGGACAATGTGAAGAACAAATGTCTGTTGACAAACTATTTTTTTTTATATAGACCTCAGTATTGCTGCTTTCAAAGCAGCATGACCCAAAAATTATAAAAAATGACTTCTCAGCCACTGTTAAAATCTGTGCGGGAGAAATGCCACTTTAGAAGGCCACATTTCTGTCCAAAGGACCATATTATTGCTGTATCTTCACAGCTAGCATGGACCCCAAAAAATATAAACTATGACTTCTCAGCCACTATAAAATGTGAGGAGAAATGCCACTAAAAGCCACATTCTGTTCCAAGGAACCAGGATGTATTGCTGTATCTCACAGCTGACATGACCCAATAAATTATAATATGACGTCTGCAGCACGATTAAAATGTGAGGGAGAAATGCCACTTAAAAGCCACATTTCTGTTCCAAAGGACTAGAATTATAGCTGTATCTCTCACAGCAACATGACTCAAAACCAGTGACAATGCGATAACTTCTAAAGATAAAGTGAGTAAATGGAATACGGTTGTTGTCATGAAACCTTGCGTGTCTTTTATACAGTCTCCTCACAGCAAAACGCAGCAAAATTAACTGTTGGAAAGAGAATAAAAATTGCAGAAGAAATGAACATTTAAAAAAACATTTTTCAAGTGGACCATTTCTGTTTGAAGAGGAATAGTGAAGTAGAACCGGCACCTAATCGGTGACCTCGGCAATTGGGGCCACAACATCCATCATAGATCCATGCTGATTTCATCTTGATGAAAGTCAAAACGATCCACATTATTGTGGAAGCCGGATGCTTGTCCCGTAATGACTCCTCCAGCGTGGCTGAAGGTCCCGCTCAGATATGACGCAGGGCTTGCTGGGCAGGACAACACCTCTATGGGCGTGGCCAGCGAGGCTCGGCCATTCGTCCCATTTTGGATACCCAGAAGTCTATTGGGTCCTGGAACACAACAAAAACATCAGTGTTAGACGCAGATAGTCGTGCACCATGAAGCTTAAGCTGGTCTCGTGTGTTGGATGTGTGGCCCTGCATTGCATTTGCGTTGGGAGGGGGTAAAACAAAGATTGCCAGAGGTCACCCATTAGGCTTCGCCACCTTGCCGTGCTGCTGCTGCTGCGAACACGGCTACTTGGCACTCTACGGCTGTCACGTCGCTGATTGTTTTGCCACCCGTGACATTTGGAACGTGAACAGACGCAACAGATGTCCTCCAGTTGATCACTCACAAGGTCTCCAGTTCCTGCATTTTACCTCTATGTGGGTGGGTGGAAGAGTTGCTGAGATTTGTTTTTGTAAGCCCGGGGATCCCAGGCGGGTGGCCACCCATAACTGTTGTTCAATTTGATGGCCTCAATGCGAGGATCATGTTTGGAGGAAATGGAACAATCCAAGCACTCCATGTAGAGATGGAGCCTTGATTTTCCCAAGCCTCTGGGTCAGGGCACTAGCAAACTGATCTTCCTCCTCATCTTCCTCCTCCGCCTCAAATTTCGCCAACCTCTTTCCAAGGCAGGGACGTCGTAACGGCGGTGTCTAGGAATACCTCTTTCTCCTCGCTCCACCTCCGCTGCCTCCGGACACAGCGTCAACACAGCCCCTGACTTGCCTGAGATGATGCACCCGAGAGGCGGATGCGCCACCTTGCACTATCTCTGGACCCCGGAACTCACTCCTAATGAGACCATGAAATTGGTGAAACTGTCGGGCCTTGTGGATTTACGGAGAGCAAAGGCTCAGTGTCCGCATCTGTGTCCGTCTCCTCCTCCGTCGCTGGCGGGTCCTGTTGTATCAGAGTGTGCGCAAGCGATCGGTTCCAGAACTAATAATCACCAAATGCTCATGCTGACAGTGTATGTCGCACTACCATTTTGGTTGCCTTCTTCAAACTGCAGCAAGGATGGGTGCACGAGCTCTTTCACCTGCCTCCACTCTCGGTGGCCGTTCAACACCCCGAGGTCCTCACCGCTGCGTGGCTGGCCATGCGTCCCTTCGTACTGCGAATAGGCATGGCGCTGCGGCCTACAATCGCTGGAGCATGTGGGAGGGGTGGAATTCCAGCGTGTTGCCACGTCAACAATGAAAACGGGTTGATGGGGACCGAGCTGACACTGCAACGCAGCCAGGCGGGGGGGAAACGAAGCAGGTGCGAACGGCGGAGTGTGCGAAACTTAGACTTCGGAGCCTGCCTCAGCAGGCAGTCCAGACCCGGGTAGCTCTTTTTGCGAAATTTCGGACGACAAGGTTCATGACATGTGCCAGGCAGGATGGTGCTCCCAGCCTACCGATCTAAGGGGCGGCCAGCAATTTCGTCCCGGTTATCGCACACCACGACTTGTCTGCACACAGGTTCTTGGCACCCAGCCAGCGCGCGGTCCTCGTTGTGGAGAGCCGTCCACACTCCTGACCTGTGTGGTGGACGTCTCCAAGACAGATTAATTTCAACACGCTGGTTTCTCTGGCACGTGATGCACCAGAGGACCTTGGGGGAAAGAACCCGCCCTCCCTGCGGTGTAAGAGCGTGCGCCGAGCCTGAAGAGCCACCGTCACCCCCAGGGACATCCACCCCACTCACCCAGGTGAGCTGTCCACAGAGATATAGCGGCCTTGGCCGTGCTTACTAGTCCATGTATCGGTGGTCAGAGGGATTTTTCCTTTCCGGCCACAGATGCAGACAACGCCTTGAAATTTTAGATGACACTTGGGCTTGGGCCAGGGCAGGACGGCTTTTCTGGCAAGAAATGCCTGCTCGGCAGCTGTATTGGGGCAGACAAAGGGCCATGACGTGGCGGAACCATCTGGTGTCCATCACCCATCTAGAAACGGAAGAGGCAACATTTCCAAGGCCAAAAGCCTGGCAATTGCGACATTCAGGCTTTTGGCTTGATGGTTTTGGGTTAAAGGTGTTTATCTTCTGCTTCCCAAACTGGAAGACAGAAGGCTGGCTGCTAGACCTGCCGCTGTACGCGTGCAGTCGGCAAACTGGCGAAGGAGAAGAGGTAGGATGGTCTCTGTGTGCTGTGGTACTGGTCGGGGCGCGACGGTGGAAGGCTGAAGCTGAGGCTGATCCCTGATCATGACTCTGCGAGACATGGGCAGCTGAGGAACGCTTGGTGGTGGCGGAGGAGGAGGAGGCGGAGACAGAAGGGTGTGACAGTGGTGGAGGCCCGCGTCGGTCTGGCCTTGTGTTTTGGCCAAGGTGTTGCCTCCATTTCAAACTCAGGCATTTCGCGGGCATGTACTAACATGTTGGGGGTTTTTGGGGTTTTTTTTTTGCTTTACGGCAAAGGCGGCAAAGGGAAAAACGTTTTGGGTAAATCGGGGTTTTCCCCAAAGAAGGCCCGGGCTTGAGGGGGGTCCTGGCCCTTTTTTGACGGGTTTAAGCAAAGGGCGGGGTTTGCGCTACCGGGCTGGCGGAATCATATCAGGCGGACTTCTGCGCCGCCCCCTCCCTTTTTTGTGGCCGGGACCCCTTTTTGACACACCCCCCCAACGTCTTCCTCCTCGGCCAGTGATGAAGCGCTCGCAAGAAAATTTCCCTTGTTTAAAAGACCCCGTTGGATCCCAATGTCGTCATCAACATACCCAACCACAGGTGCCCTTCGTCTTCCTGACATTCTGCATCCGGGAAACCTGGGGGAAAAACAACAAGAGGGACTGCAAGGGGTTGCCAACTCCCCCAAATTTTTGCCGATTAAACCGGGGGCTTCCTTCTCCTCCTCGGGGCATAAAGTAACGGGGCGTCAGAGCAGAAAAAAACATCCTTTTTTGGCCTCTTGATCTTTTAACATCCCTTTTTCTAAACCCCAACCGCATTTTTGTCATAAAAGAGGTTTTCCCAGAAAAGGGAAATTTTCCCAAACAGTGGTGGGAAACAAACGATTTGGGACATTTGGGGCTGTTTTCATGTTGGGGGGGATGCGGTGATGCTAAATGCCCAAAATTGGGGCCCTGTGACGGGGGAGGAAAAAGGAGGAAGCCTGCGGGTTTCAGGTTGAAAATTAACCACTTGAAGGACGGGGTTTGGGCGACGCTTTTTCCTTTTCTGAGATTTCACGGGGGGCCCTGACCCAGCGATGACGGCCCCCTGACGGCCCCGGGCAACTGAAAATCCCTGCAGGCGTGTTTTCCCGCCAGAAACGGGAAAGGGAGAAAACCCCTTTCCCTCTCGTACCTCCCCCTCCAGGGCCTACCCCCCTTTTTTGCTCGTTTTCCACCTAAATTTTCGCTCCATTTTTTCAAAAAATACAAATTTGAGGGGGGATGGAAGATTTTTGGAAGCCCTCTTAAAAAACGGCAAATCACCCTATTCTCAAATCCCCCCAAATAAAAAACCAAAATTGCGGGATTCAAAAAAAAACTGCAAAGTAGATCTATAAACAAAGCTGGCCTGCGCCAAATTTAAAAAAAACACTATTTTAAAAATTTTTTTGGGGATAATACAAGGTTTTTTTGGAAACCTTTCAATTCACCGGGTTGGTGACTAAAAAAATTGCTAAAATTAAAATTTTAAAGGGTGAAAAGGGTCCTCAATGAAAAAGCTGTGGGTGCGCCAAAGCCCCAAAAAAAAACCGAATCTAAATTTACCCCCGGATAATAAAAAGGAAATTTTGGGGCCCCTTTTAAAAATTCACCGGGTGGTGACTAAAAAATTGAAGTTTTTCCCCATTTAATTGAAAGGGTGCCTCCAATGAAAAAAGGGCTGTAGTCCCGCCAAAGCCCAAAAACACTTCCTGTAATGTATTCGGATAATAAAAGATTTTTTGGGTTTGGCACCTTTAAATTCACCAGGGGGTAACTACACAATTGCGGATTCAAATTTTTAACTGAAAATTGGCTCATAAACAAATCGGACTGGGAAAAAAAGTGCAAAAACCTATTTTGTAATGTATTCGGATAATAGGGGGGTTTTTTTTTTTTGGCACCTATCAATTCCCCTGGGGTGACTAAAAATTGCTGTTTTTAAAAATTTAACTGCAAAGAAGATCAAATCAACAAAGTTTGGGCCCTGCGCCAAAAGTGAAAAAAACAGGGTATCTGAAATGTATTGGGAAAATAAAAGGTTTTTTTTTTTGGCACCTATCAATTCACCAGTGGAAACTAAACAATTGCTGGATTAAAATTTAACTGCAAGGGGGCCCCTATAAAAAAAATCTGGACTGGGAAAAAAGTGCAAAAAACACGTATCAGGTAATGTTTTCCCGGATAATAAAAGGTTTTTTTTTGGCACCAAATCAATTCCCCCTGGTAACCAACCAATTGCGGTTTCAAATTTAACTGAAGGGGTGGCTCTATCAAAAAATCTGGACGGGGGCAAAAGGGGCAAAAAACACGTACCGGTAATGTAATTCGGTTTTTTAATAAAAAAAAAGGTTATTTTTTTGGGGCACCAAAAAATCCTATTAAAAAAACCTTTTTTTTTGGTTTTGGGACAAAAAAAAATTGCAGTTTTCCCAAAATTTAAGTGCAAGGTGCCTCAATGAACAAAGCGTAGGGGCCCAAAGTCAAAAAACACGTATCGAAATTGTAATTCGGATAAAAAAAGGTTTTTTTTTGGCACCTATCTTTTTAACCTTTGGTGACTAAAAAATTCTGATTCACTTTTAAAAACGAAAGGGTGGCCCCATCAACAAATTTTGGACTGGGCAAAAGGGGCAAAAAACACTATCTGAAAATTTTTATTGGGATAAAAAAAAAGTTTTTTTGGGCCCCCATAAATTTTCACCTTTTGTGACAACAAAATTGCGTATTCAAATTTAACTCAAAGAAAATCAAATCAACAAAGCGGGCCTGGGGCCAAAAGGGAAAAAAAAACGAAACCCTGAAATGTAATCGGATAATAAAAGGGTTTTTTTGGGGCCCATAAATTCACCAGGGTAACTACCCAATTGCGGGATTCAAATTTAACAAAAACGGGGGCTCAATCAACAAATCGGACGGGGGCAAAAGTCAAAAAAAAAGTACCCTGTAATTTTTTTTCGGTAAAAAAAGGGTTTTTTGGGCCCAACCTATCAATTCCCTGTGGTAAACTACAAAATTTGCTGTATTAAAAATTTAACTGCAAAGTAGATCTACCAAAAAAGCGGGCCTGCCCAAAGTAAAAAAAAACCACGTATTTGAAATGTTTTCCCGGAAATAAAAAAAAGGGTTTTTTTTGGCACCAACAATTCACCTGTGGTGACAAAAAAAATTGAAAGAAATTAACATTTAAGTGCAAGGTGCCTCAATAAACCAAAGCGTAGGGGCCCCAAAATTAAAAAAACACGTATCAAAAAATGTTTTTGGGATAATAATTGGTTTTTTTTGGCACCTATAAATTCACCTGTGGTGACAACAAAATTGCAAAATTCACATTTAATAAAGGGGGCCTCAATAACCCAAACGGGAGGGGCAAAAGTCAAAAAACACTTATCTGAAATTTTTTGGAAAAATTAAAAAGGTATTTTTGGAAAACCCCAATTTAAACCTGGGTGACCTTGCGGGTTTTAAAAAATTTAAAATAAAAAGGTGGTTTATTAAACCCAAAGGGGGGGAAAGGAAAAAAAAACCCCAAATCTGAAATGTTTTCGGATAAAAAAGGGGTTTTTTGCCACCTAAAAAAACCCTTTTTTAAACTAAAAATTTGTGGCCCCCTTTTTAAATTAAAGGGGGCCCAAAAAAACCCAGGAAAAATTCAAAAAAAAATTTTGAATTTTTTAATAAAAAAAGGTTTTTGGCAAATTCACCTTTTTGGTAAATTTTAAATTCCAGTATTCTTTTAATTTGCCCCGGCCGGGGGGGCCCCCCCTTTGCCCCCCCGTGACCTTTAAAACGGGAAAATGCTCCTTTAAAAAATTTCTAAACCCAAACTATAATAAATTTTTTTTCCAATCTCAAAATTAAAATAAAATGTAAGGATCACAGCTAATATAGAGGGTTTTTCTGTGAAGAAATATAATTTAAATTTTGCTTTAGCTGTTTGGACACAAGCAAGCGCCCCGTCCTTTTGCTCTTTAGACGCTGAGAGAAAACCCGAGGGGAAAAGGAAACCTGGTTTTTTATGTAAAACGAGGTCATGTGAAATTTTTTTCCCCCAATTTGCAACCATAAACATCCCCCGTCATGAAAGTTCCCCCCCACACACATTTTCTCCCTGCTTTTATTTTGTAATCTTATTTTCCCGGGCCCCCAAAAAATTTCAGGAATGCCGAAAATGGCCCCAATCTTAATAATGATGCACAGAAATTTTTAAACCTTAATTAACGCATGATCCCAAAAAATTTCCATCACCATAAAAACCCTTTTGCCGTTTCAACTTTGCAATAAAAAAAACGCTCAAAAACTAGTTAGTAAAATGTTTACTAAAAAACCAAAAAAAAGGAGGGGATTGGAAACAAAAGTTACGTAATCGGGAGGCATTTTGGATCCTAAATTGGGCAACAAGATATCCAAAAAGGTTAAACTTTGGAAATGACTTGCTGTGTATATTAGGATTCGTCCACTTTATATGATGTTTTTTTTTAGGGGTTAAAAAAAAAAAATATATATACGGGTTAAATAAAAATTTAAGACTAACCACGTGGGTTTAGCAATGTTAAAATGCCGTCAATTTTTGGAAAAGGTATTTTAAAAATATGCCGTTTTGGACTTAAACCAAAAGGCATGTCCCCAAATGCACCGGGTTTTTTGGACTTTTTTTTAGCCAGTTTGGGGGTTTTTTTTTTTAGACCTCCTGAAAAAACCGGGGCCCCCAAAAAATCGCACAATTGTGCCAATTTGGGAAAAACCCCAGGGAGTCCCCCCCCTGCAAAGGGTTTTCCCCCCGCCCGGGGTTTTTTTTTTCGGGCCGGGGGACCCCGGCGGCAAAACATTGAACATGCACAATCTTCCGTCCGGTTTCCGGAAGGAACCTGTGCATCTCAATGGGAGGGGGGAGGGATGTTCTCCGCTCATCGCTCATCGTGGGGACGGCCGCAAACCGGACAAATACCGGCCGGCAAACCGGCAGGTATTTGTCCACTGCCATGTAAACGGCCCCTAAGACTTTCCTTGCCCATAGCAAACAATCAGTTTCCCTTTAATTTTTTCGAGTAGTATATCAAATGAAAGGGGAGCTCTGATTAGTTGCTATGGGCAACAAAGAAAGTGTTAGACCTAGACAGTTTTCATACATGAGGCCCAAATACTTTTTTGGGTCAAAGATTGTGTACCTATCAATTTCTTAATGCATTGTTATAGTGGTTATAACTTATTCGTATTTCTGAAACAGCAACAAATCCTCTGTATAGGCATAGAATTAAAAGATAACATATTTACTGCACCCAACTGCCACTAGTTGGGACAAAAAAGTTTACTATATATTGGTTTACTATTGGTTTCAGTGTATAAACAGTATGCAATAAAATCCTAAGCCCACGCTAGTGGTAGTTACAGGCAGCCATAATTGTATGATGTAAAGGAAAAGTCAACCTAGAGATGAAAGGTAAAAGTAAACAAGATAAACCTATTCACAGAGTTTGCAGGGTATTCAGCATGTTCCTGAAGCAAACAGCTAAATGTTTCTGCTGAGGGAATGTAGCTTAGCCTATGGTTGGGGGATGATTAGCTTGTAGGCAAAAATATCTTGTTGTTCTGATTTTGCTTCCTTTTAAATTCAGAGCAGTTCTTATCTCCTGCCTCTCTCAAGCCTCTCTTGTTACCAACCACCTATATCTGCTGTAGCAGAGGCCGGGCTGGTGATTTCACTCC
Organism: Phyllomedusa bahiana; assembly: GCA_025379985.1. Taxonomy (NCBI): domain Eukaryota; kingdom Metazoa; phylum Chordata; class Amphibia; order Anura; family Hylidae; genus Phyllomedusa; species Phyllomedusa bahiana. Next base: position 151,114 of record JAODAL010000431.1, read on the forward strand.
CTGCTGTGTCTTAACAGCGGCATAGGAGCTTAGTTACGTTTCTTACTGACAGAAATTAACCGTTTAGAGCTCTGTAACCTTCTGCCCTGCTGTTAAAACCCCTTCATCACCAATGTCCATCTAAGGGGGTGTTCACACGGTGTGTTTGGATCCGATTTGGATCTGTGTTGGATCCGAAAATCAGATCCAAAAATGCTGCAGCAATCAGATCCAAAACAGATCCGACATGTATCCAACACGCAGCTGCGTGTTTGGATATGTGTTGGATGCAGTGGGTTCTTGCTGTGTCTTTCGGACCATGAATTGACATGTTAGTTCTTGGGACAGATCCGAAAGACAGAGTGAGACCCGCATCGGCAATCACTCGTGTGAACGCCAATGCGTGTTTCATATTAAAAGCAATGTAAATCACATTGCTATTTATTAGATAGTTTTTGGGATTAGTGTTTGGGTCCGTTTGAGGTCCGACAGACGGATCCAAACACGTATCTAAAAGCATATGTTCACACAGACTCAACACGCCGTGTGAACATACCCTAACAGACTCAACTAGTCAGTCACTATTGCAGAAATGCTCATAACCTAAACAGGTGGGAGCCTAAAGCTGGCTGTGAAGTGCAGGATCTGTGAACCAGCCAGATGGGCAAATCTTAAATGATCAGTGTCCTACTACAGGTAGTGAAATGAGGGAATGTTGCTTTTGCAGCCAGAACAGAAGATACATTTTGTGGGAAGGGAGGTTTTTCATATCTTCTGGGACACATATACAAACATTCATTATATCTTTACAAGTTTTAATTGCAATATGAGACAAAAAAAAATTCTGTGATTTAGAGCAACTGTCCACACAATATGAGTTCCCTTGGGATATGGAAAGAACTGTAAGGAATAATTTCTATTATTATAATTTCTAAAAACAAAATCTCATCTTTGCTTGGACCCCAGTGGCTCCTTTCCTGGCTCCCAGCTTTAGAATGAAGTCGGTAAGCAGACCCTGGTAAGTGACGTCACCAGATGTGCTTTGCTTACACTTAGGGCGACAGGTATTTTGGCGCCCAGATGACAATTTTTTTGCGCGCATTTTGTAGCGTAGAAAGCCCCCGAATTTATTAAAACCCGTTCTACTAGATTTAGAACTTTCTAGCTTACAAGCACAATTTAAGCTCAGGTAAACCCCTTTTAAATTTGGGCTGCCCGGGTTTACAGTAATGTGCCCGGGTTTTTCCAACAATGTCATAAATACATAGCTTCATACCTCCATACTGCAGTGCAACACGTCTCTAGCGCACCCCTGATCTCAGAGGCATTACAAAGTGCCCGGCTTTATAATGCCCAATTTTTGGAGTGTGCTCTCATATACATCCCGGAACAAAGGCCCCCATACAGGGGGTACCCAATACTCCCCGTCGGGGGCCCCGTGAAATAAAGGGGCCCGCCGTAAGCAGGCCCCCTTATTTCCATTACGAAAGTGCAAACACCACTGCACTGTTGCAGCCCATCCCCGTCTCCAAAGGCCCGGGGGCCTGCTGGTAGAAGCGGGCCCGTTGGAGGGGGCTCGAGCTCCTGGTCAAGGTTTCCGCCTTTGTCCCCCCTGTGTAACCCGGGCCCCCCCCTCCCTCTGTGGGGGGATTTTTGAAAAGATTTGAAACTGTGAGGCCCCTCCGCGAGGGGCGGGCTATCCCGGATTCATATTGTTCAGCATGCCGCCACTGGGCACTGGTGGGAGTGAAAGCACCGGGTGTGGCCTGGCGGCAGTTAAAGCAGCGGGCCGCGGGCACGGCCTATTGGTGGTTGTAATGGCGGGCGCGGCCTGGCGGTGGTCAAAGCGATGCAGCATGCTTTGAAGTGAAAGGTCTCAGCACTGCCTACAATGAGGGGCCCGGCGTGGCATGCTAGAGTTGAAAAGCCCAGTGCAGTGCATCCTGCTATAAGTGGAAGGGCTTGGCATGGCATGACCCAGTCTACTATGAATGGAAGGGGCCAGCGCACAAAAGGAGTGAACAGTAAAACAGCCCAGCGATTCCTAGTTAAAAGTGAAAGTGCCTGAAGCGACACAGGGGGAACCAGAAGGAGTGAAAAGATGTGTGTACAGTTCATGTGCATCTTTTTCACTGTGCCGCAGCGGGTTTTTTCACTCCTCCTGCTTCTTTGAGGCAATTCCAGGCCCTTTCACTTCCCCTAGACTGTGCTCCACCCTTTCACACTCCCTGCTCCATACTGGGCCATGTCTGGCCTTTCACTCCCCCCTGTGCTGCTCCACACCCTTTTAGTTCCCCTGTTGCACCCTGGGCCGCACCGCACCCTTTCAGTCCCCCTGCTCCACCCTGTGCTGCTCCACACCCTTTCAGTCCCCCTGCTCCACCCTGGGCCACACCGCACCCTTTCCTTTCCCCTGATCCACCCTGGGCCGCACCACACCCTTTCAGTCCCCCTGCTCCACCCTGGGCCACACCGCACCCTTTCAATCACCCTGCTCCACCCTGGGCCACACCGCACCCTTTCAGTCCCCCTGCTCCACGCTGGGGCACACCGCACCCTTTCAGTCCCCCTGCTCCACTCTGGGCCGCACCGCACCCTTTCAGTCCCCCTGCTCCACCCTGGGCCGCACCGTACCTTTTCAGTCCCCCTGCTCCACCCTGGGCCGCACTGCACCCTTTCACTCATCCTGCTCCTCCCTGGAACACACCGTTTGGTATACTGGTTTGGTCAGTAATGTTATAGTCATATTAGTCACCATATGGGAGTGGTATGTGGTGGTTTTATTTGGTCTTTGTATGATGTTGTTATTGATATTAGTGGTCTGGGTATACTGGTTTGGTCAGTAACATTATAATGGTGATCATGTGGCGGTATTTGCTGGCCCTTGTATACGAGCTGACCCGCACAATATAGGTAAACCATATATTGTAAAATCCAACAAGAACTAAATGCAAAAACAATGGTGCAATTGCATATTTTTTCTTGTTCACCCCAGAATTTTTCTTTTTCTGGGGTGGTGGGCAGAGTGGTGGAGGGGGCGGGGCACAGGGTTGGCGGTGGTTGGGGGGGCCCAGACACTTCAGCTGTATGGGACCCTGAAATTTCTGATGGCGGCCCTGACAGGGCAGAATACTGGCGCAGCCCCGTACATACAGTACATGTCGCCCTTACTGTGCAATCTTATTTTACCACTCCCCTCCATCCATGTAACCACTGGAAGAAGAGGTAAACTCAAAGTTTAGTGGAAATACATTACCTTGACTATGGCCTGGATTGTGGTAGTCGCTCAATAATCTTTAGTGCAAACATAGTGAAAGCATGAAGGCTAAGAAGCTGTCACACCGGACAGTTACTTTAACCCCTTACCACCAGAGCCAGTTTTGGCCTCTCTGACAGAGCCCCATTTTTGAAATCTGACATGTGCCACTTTATGTGAGAATAACTTTTTGATACTTTAACCTATCCATGTGATTCAGAGATTATTTTCTCATGACACATTGTGCTTTAAGATAGTAAGAAATTTTGGTCCCAAAAAATGCTTGTTTATTTATAAAAAATATCAAAGTATCGTGAAAAATTTGAAAAATTTCAATTTCAATTACCAATTTCAAACTTCAAAAATTTCTGCATGTAAGACAGATAGTTATTCCACTCAAAATAGTTTATAACTAGCATTTACCATATGTCTGCTGTAGTTTGGCATAATTTTTTTTAAATGTCTTTTTTTTTTTACGACATTATGGGGGGCCTTTAAAAATTTTAAATTTAAAATTTTTTAAAATTTTTAAAAGAAATTTCCCAATAAAACTTTTTTTTTGGGGGCCCCAAAGTCCATTTTTTTGTGACTTTGATTTGGCCCTGTATTTTAGGGTTCCCCCCAAAAAGGGAAAAAATTTTAAATCAAAAGAAATTTTTTTTTTTTTTTTTGGAGATTTTAAATTTTTGTATCCATTATTCACAAAAACCCGGGGAAAAATTGTGATGGGGGGAAAATTTTGCAATTTTTTAATTTTTAAATTCCCCAGAATTTTGTTTTTATTCAGGGGGGAATTTTTTCCCATTTTTTGGGGCCCTATGAAATTTATTTGGGGCTAAACCACAACCTCAGATTTTGGGAGGGGGGAAAAACCCTACCAGCTCGGGTTTTTTTTCCCTAAATTTTCATTACAATTTTAAAATTTAGGCGCCTTTTTTCAGGTTTGCGGACACCATTAAGGGTTTTGGGGCAAAAAAAATTAATAAACACCAATTTAAAAGACCCCATTTGGAAACTTCACCCCTTTTAAAGGAATAAAAACCGGGGTGTTTTTTTATTTTTGAATTTTTTTTTTATTTTTTTTTTTCGAACCCCCACAGATTTTTTTTTGGGAAACCCCCCCCAAAAAAATTTTTTATGCGTTTTAGGGGGGCCCTTGGTTTAAAAAAAAAAAAAAAAAACTAAAAAAAAAAAAAAAAAAAAAAAAAAAATTCCCAACAATCGGGGGGAAAAATTTTTTTTTATTTTTTTTACAAAAATCCTCGGAAAAAAAAAAGTCCCCAAAAATTTTTTGTAAAAAAATTTTTTTTCCAAAATTTTTTGGGCCCAAAAAACCCCTACATTTTTGGTTTTTTAATCTTGTTGTTTTTTTTCCGCATTGGGGGAAAGGGCTTATAAGGGAAGGAGTGTTTTTTGGGGCTTTTGGGAAAAATCCCGAGGGGGATTGGGGGGTTTATGTCGAAATGTGCAAACCCCCCCAAAAAAAAATTACCAGAAAAAGCTGAAATTGTGTTTTTTTTTTGGGCCCTTTTATTCTGAAAACCAAAATTTTTTCAGTTTTTTGGTGTACAGAGCTGTTATGACCCTTTTTTTTTTTTGCGTGAGGGGTTTTGCCCAATTTTTATTAGTCCAATTATGGGGTTTTTATTTTTTGGCCCCTTTGATCACTTTTTTTTTAAGGGGTTTTTTTTTGGAAAGGCCCCCATTTTGAACAAAAAAACAGAAAATTTCCGGGGTAGGGGTTTTTTTTTTTTATTTTTTTACACGGGTCACTGTGCGGTTTTAAAAAAAACCGATACCCAATTTTTTAAAATTTTTTTATGTATTTACTGCTTTTACAAAAAAAACATTTTTATTAAAAAAAAAAGAAAACACTTTTTTGCATCCCCCTGTCGGGAAAGGGAGCCATAACTTTTTTATTTTTTTTTTTTGTACGGGGGGCTGTGTAGGGGGCTTTTTTTCTTGGGGGGGGAAATGATTTGGGGTGTTTTTTTTGTTTATCATTTTTTGGGGGGTCAAAGCCCTTTTTAAATCATTTTTTTAAAATTTTTTTGGGGGAAGGCGGGTGAAAAAAAATACTGCAATCCAAAGTAGTGTTTTTTTTTTTGGTTTTTAAAAACACGTTTCCCCAGGGGGCAGAAATCCATGACCAGTTACTTTCCTCTTGGGTAAATACTTTAGGGTTTGATACCCCAAATTTTAGGGTATTTTTTTTTTAATTTTGAAGCACTTTTTTAAAAAAAAAAAGTTTTTTATTGTTTTAAAAGAATATTTTTTTAAATCACTGCCTTCTGAAGCCCATAACTTTTTTATTTTTCCCTGTTTTCATATTTTTTTAAGGATTTTTTTTTGTTGGAAAAAACTGATGTTTTAATTGGTACAATTTTTGGCATTTATATGAGTTTTTAATCGTTTTTTTTCCATTTTATTTTACTGAAAGGATGTACAAAAATCACCCATCCTGTAAACTTTTTTTTTGTATTTTTTTTTTTCCCGGCTTTTCCCCCCTTACGGGTTTTAATTAACATGACAGTTTTTATAGGGGGGGGTCTTTTCACCGTCAAACCAAATATGGAGGGAAAAGGGCGATTTTTTACGTGGTTTTTTTTTTTATTTTTTTTGGTTTTTTTTTTACTTTTTTGTTACTTTTTCACATTTTTTCCCTTTTCCCCAGGGGGGATTTGTAACAGCAATCCCCAGATTGTGTTACAATAGTAGACCAGTACACTTGTTGCTGCTGTTACGGGTCGCCATGGTAACTGCAGTCCCCATGCCCAAAATCTTGTGGGCAGGTGACATCACCGATACCCGGGTGTTTTTCAGAAAGCACCGAGGATCGGATAAGAGACTTGCTGCGCCGGATCGGGTGCAGAGGAGCTACTCCCTCCTGCCTGCAGCTTCTTTTCGCGACCATGATAGGTCGGGGAATCAAAAGGGGTTAAATCACCCGCGGCCAGGGCTCACTACGGCCGGGGGGTGATGTGGCATGTCGCGATCGTGCGCGGCTTGCCTGTGAGTCCGAACAATTGCCGGATGTTTTTGCATATTCCTTTTGCGGGAACCATTCCCTCTAGGATTATCATACGTCCAATGTCGGGAAGGGGTTAAGGGTCCGTCCCCACGGCAGGTTTTTTCCAGTCGGTTTTACAGACGGTTTTCGGATTTGAAAGCCAACCTTTTACAGATTTAAAAATAGAAAAAACCCTGCAGCAGTCCAGACTGCACGATTTTTCCACCGGGGCTTTTTTTTACCCCTTTGGGGGTCCCAAAATTTAGAACATGTTCAAATTTTTCCCCGGTGTTTGGGGGGAGGAATAAATGGTCAGTGGTTGTGGGGGGCAGGCGAATCTGAAAAACCCGGACAAACCCTTCCCCAAAACCATGTCAAGGGTGGATTCTTTTTAACCCCTTCACACCCGGGCGTATGAGTACGTCCCCCGGGCCCCCCTAAAGGGCCCTTGCAGGGTAATCGGCGCTAACACCCCCCAGTAACAGTGCCGGCGGTGGCTCCGCCCGCTTTCGCTGTTTAACCCCTCAAAAACCGCGGCAAAAAGGGCCGCGGCGTCAATGAACGCCAATCGGTCCCTTCACCGTCGTTATGGTCAGGCATGGCGAGCTACCTGCGCTGATCCACGCGGGGCATTGGTGGGGGAACCTTGTAAAGGGCCCCCCTCACTTACCCTGGCCGGTTTTTGCCCCCACTTCAGTCCGCAGACGAATGGGGAAACCACCATCTTTGTACCCCATAATCATTCCTATGCAAGCATTATTTTTATTAAAAATGGGGCCCCCCTGGTGGTCAAGCACCATAGGGGGACTAAAGTTACAGTAAAAAAAAAAAAATAATAAATTTTAAAAAGTACAAAAAAAAAGTATTAAAAGTTCAAATCCCCCCCCTTTCCCCATTTACAAATAAAACATTAAAAAAAAAAAGAGTTACAAAATTTTTGGTATCCCGCGTCCAAAAAATCCGATCTAAAAAAAATATAACTCATTTATCCCGTACCTGAACCCAAAGAAAAAAAAAATTCCAAACCCCAAAAATTGCGTTTTTTTTGGGCATTTTACGTTACTAAAAAAAGGAATAAAAATGATCAAAAAAAGTGCATGCTTCCAAAACTAGCGAAAAAAAGTACACTTCAGCCCGCAAAAATGCACCATCACTGCGTCCGTAGGTGTTAGTACAAAAAAGGTTTTGGGCGAAAAAATGGCCCCGCGGCGCAAATGTCAAAAATGAAAATGTTTGGGAATTTTTTTACGGTACCCAAAAAATAAAGGAAAACCCCACAGTTTTGGTATTTCCGGATTTGTAAAATGTAAATACAGATAAACATTATATTTACCGAAGTTGAAGCCGTAAAAGCAAAACACCCAAAACATGGGGAAAAAACGTTTTTATTCACAATTTGTCCCACTTGGGAAATTTTTTTTCGGGGTTTCCCCTATATTTAATAAAGGGAATAACACCTTAGAAATTTCATTTTCCTGCAAAATAAAAGCCCTCATGTGTCTACTTACAGGGAAAAATAAAAAAGTTATGGCTTTCAGAATGCGAGGAGGGAGAATCGAACGTGTCACCAAAAAAAACCCGCCGGGTCCTGAAGGGGTTAAATCAGAATCCAGCTGGTATTTTAACCTGCCGTGTGGACGCACCATAACTCTTTATCCATGCAGGAGGTTTGAGCAAATAAGATATAGAAAGAGAACAGAACATCATTTGAAACCTACAGTATTTAGATAACAATGAGTAAGTAAAAGAAGGTACATACTGTAAATAAGTACAGCTTAAGTGTCAAAATTCATAAAGCGTTTTTTCATCATTTTCAATAGTGATAAAAAATGCATCCAAGGATGTTTATACACAGGATTGGTTGTGATAATTTATTTTCTAATAAAGAAAAGATGTGTTGTAAGTAATGTGGGATTTTATGTAAAATAAAGACATATGCAATACTGTTTATAATAAACGTATGTTCATTTTATGGGTATTACAGTTATCTTCTTACTGAAGTCAGTAAGGAAAAGTGTAATAAAACCTCCAATCCCTAGTACGCTGTGGTTAAGAGAAATATACAGAACTATAAAGGAGTAATATTTAGAATTTAGCATTGTGAAGCGTTTATTACCTATTAGGATTCTGTATAACTAAATTAGACTTACAGTCATTTGCAGTCCCTCTTGTGGCCATATCATGGCACTTCAGCATGTTAGCCCAAATTTTACATAACATTGAAACCAGGGGATCATTAAAAGTTTAGACGGCAGCACTATGGTAAAATATACTCCATTTAATAAGTCCATTCATATTCTTTTGAGATGACTGATATCACTTTTCATCTTCTATTTATGCTGCTAGTTGAATATTCAAAGGTTGTTCATTTTCTCTAAACTCCAAAACAGTCATATAAAAAAAGCATTTTTCCCTTTGCAGGCTTCAGGTAATATTTTCAGATGTCACTCAGCTAGTGGCTACAGACTAGCCACTAGCTGTCTATGCCAAACATGCAGTGGCTTTCAGATGAGGGATCGCCGCTGCGTGTTTCAAAAGCGCAGCTCGGCTCCGTCTTGAAAAGAATTGCATGTCAATTCTTTTCCAGACAGAGCCGAGCTGGGACGAAATGTGAAAGAAACATACTTGCGCTATGTTTGTGGGGTTTTTGTTGTTATGGCGCTCATTATTTGGTACAAATGATGTGTTATCGGTATTCTGAAGGTTAATACAATTCCAGCAATACCAAATAACTAGGGTTTTGTTTATATTTTAGTACCTTAAAAAAAAATGTAAAATGTTCTATATTTTGAATTTGCACCGTAGCACCATTTTCTGTGACTAATAACTTTTGTGTACTTCCACCTATAGACCCAAGAAATGGAGCATTTTTTGCAGACTGAAGTGTGCTTTTTATTGGTACTTTTTTGATCACTTTTATTCCAATTTTTAGGGGAAGTGAAATGACAAAAAAAATCGCAATTTTGCCATTTGGAATTTTTTCCTTCTGTGGTGTTCAGTACACGGGATAAATTATGTTATACTTTAGTAGAACAGACTTTTACGGAAACTGCGATATCAGTAATGTGTAACTTTTTTATTATTTCTTTACACCTCTAAAATGGCAAAAGGGGGGGTGATTCGAATTTTTTATTTTTTTAGTAGACCCTTCTGCATTGTATAAAAAATGCAAAAGGATGTTCAAAAATAGAGGCTTTAGCACTTTCTGTCTTGGAAGGAAGTGTTAGAATTGCAGACAATGTGTCGATTGAAGCCTAAACAAGTCATGTTAGACATGATTGCACCACAATTGTGCCGACCTCATTAAGCGGTATGCTGCACCATTTCTCATTCATTTATAAAGCTGCAGAGTCTAAAGAGTTAAACAGCAGGGAACGAAGCTGGCAGAGCTGGTCACAAACCAAGATAGACAGGATCCTTGAAATTAGAGCTTGGTCTATTACTCAAGTAGAGTCTATAACTAATAGGCAATATCAGTACTGTTGAAGATTTTGGAGGACATGTATGTAAACTGTCTAGGTCTTTCTTTGTTGCCCATAGCAACCAGTCAGAACTCCTATTTTATTTCATATAGTTCTCTTAAAAAATAAAAGGGGAGCTCTAGTTGGTTACTATGATTAACAAGTCAGTTTTACTGCTAGACCATTTTCATACATATGACCTTTTGTGTTCTAGTGGTTGGGAGAATGACGATGAACTGGAATTACAGCAGGAAGTATGTAAGAGAGTGTCGGATTGGAAGAATTGTGCTTAGTGATCCATTCTGTACTGCAAATTAAATTGGATAGGGCAGTATATATGTTAATTAAACGATCAGAAGGTGTCTTTACAACATTGGGCTACAAGCTACAGGTGTTCAATTTACCTCAAGTCAATCACTCTCAAGGGAATCATGGTGCACAGCAAGCTGGCAGTATAGGCTACAATGGAGGTCCATCCACTTCAATAACAAGTCCTGCTTTTGTCTTGAATGCAATGCTAGCCGGAGATTAGTCTACAGACCATGTGGGCAATGCAATGGAAAGACCTTTAGAAGGTAATATCACACCTGTCGTACTCCCAGGATTATTTGTGTAGGATGACATAATGTATAGTAGCTGGACCCCGCTAGTCTGTTAATAGCTCAGTGTTATATTGATTTGGTCATGGAATCATTTCTCCAACGTGTCCCAGGAACCATTTTTCAACAGGACAACACCAAGCTGCATGATGTTTGTGCTGCTGTGAGCAGCCTGCATGACTGAAATGTGCTACCATAGACTGTTGTGTTTCTAGACTTGTCTCCCATCAAGTACATATGGTAAATCATTGATCGGCAATTGCAAAGAGAGCTGCCAGCATCCAGTCTTGATGATTTCTTTGCCCAAGTACATTCAGCATGGAGTAACATTCAGACAACCATTAATAACCTTATGATAGCATTCCAAGCTGTATAAGTGTGTATATTTCTGCACGTGGTTCTCATACTTGATAGTAAATGAATAGAGTTCTTTTGTATTTTGTTTCCATTTTTATAATTTGCATATCATTAGCATATCTATCGATTCTGTGATTTCCATAATTCAAAGACTTTGTCTAGTATTGAATTTTCAATGTTGAAAAATGTACATTACAATATCTACTATATGTTAGAATTTCTGCTTAATTTAAGCACAATATAATTTTTGCCTTACGAGTCACTGTCACCAGTTTTGTTCCTTTTCATGCTGAGCTGGTCTTCCTTTTTTACCTTGATTAATTATTCTTTAAGGATTGGGAAAAGCTGGTGAGTTGTTAACAATCTGAAATGCTAGAGAACACTTTAATGGTTGCCGTAGCTTTATACTTGAAATTGCAGAACTCCTAACTCTGCTAAATACATGTTTGTCAAAATAAAAATTACTGTTACTCTCAGTAGAATCCCTCCAATGGACACACAAAGCTCTGCATGGATTTGTCTTGTTGACGGATTTTACATTTATTGAGTTTACTGTATAAAATGTATTCATACTATTCGTAGATGTAATGCATTAATCATTAAGTTAGTTTCTATCATTAATTAAAAGTCTTCAATAGTTTCTATCATTAATTAAAAGTCTTCAGTATAGTACTTGAGATAACAGTATGACTGTGATGAAGGCTTGTTCTTTCCTGACAAACCAATTTATTTGTACTGTAGGACTTTTTACACACCACAGTAAAAAACACACAAAGGATATACCATTGCTAATATAAGAAAAACCTTAAATTAAACTGAACACTAGGCGTTAGCCATATAAAACATGTCAGCATTTATTTAAGCAACAACAATAATAAAAAGGTAAACTGCGCGTTTCGTGAGCGCTCCTAGCTCATTTCATCAGGTAACAATCAAAAACTGTACTGTAGGACTTTAGCCATCAATTAACCCTAAAAAAAGAGAGGAAACTCAAATAATGTTCATACATTTGCATGTCTGTAAATATTTAAATTGATGATAAAGTTTTACTTCATTGTTTTAGTGCAGTGGTTCCTAAACTTGATGTCATAGAACCTCGATGAGCTTGGGCAAATTGGAGCCAAAGTTTCCTGTTCATAGCTGAAAGGAGTGGCACCCGGTGAGGTCTTCTGCTGCTGTATCCCATCTGCCTCAAAGTTCGCCATACTGTGCGTTCAGAGATGATCTTCTGCCTACCTTGGAAGTAACGGGTGGATATTTGAGTCACTGTTGCCTTTCTATCAGCTCGAACCAGCCCTGCCCATTCTCCTTTGACTCTGGCATCAACAAGGCATTTCCGCCCACAGGACTGCCGCTCACTGGATGTTTTTTTCTTTTTCGGACCATTCTCTGTAAACCCTAAAAGATGGTTGTGCGTTAAATCCCAGGAGATCAGCAGTTTCTGAAATACTCAGACCAGCCCTTCTGGCACCAACAACCATGCCACGTTAAAAAGGGCACTCAAATCACCTTTCTTTCCCCATACTGATGCTCGGTTTGAACTGCAGGAGATTGTCTTGACCATGTCTACATGCCTAAATGCACTGAGTTGCCGCCATGTGATTGGCTGATTAGAAATTAAGTGTTAACGAGCAGTTGGACAGGTGTACCTAATAAAGTGGCCGGTGAGTGTATATATATATATAAATTTATATATGGTGTCAGCAAGAACATCCTAACGGGAAATACGGAGGATCAGCTGGCAGGGCCGTAGTTATAGGGGGTGCAGTGGTAGCCAGGGCAATTAACCTTTTCAGTGCCACTTGCAGCTACAACAACTGGGGCCCCCTACCATTACTAGTTCCTATTTTTTAACATATCACTGGGCCCTTTTTTGATTAGGGCCCCTGACAGGGGTGCTGTCCTATTGGCACCCGTGCCAGTTACCATATGCCATTTCCAATACCGGTGTCTTCTTAGCCTGAGACCCATTACCAGAGGCACTGTCATCCATCCAACTCACCCAGTGAGCAGTCAGTGAGATGTAATGCCCTTGACCGTGCTTACTAGCCCATGTGTCTGTAGTGAGATGGACTTTGGTGGACACAGATGCAGCCAACGGGCTGGAGATCTTTCTGCAATGTGGCGGGCTAGGGCAAGGACAGCTTTTCTGGCAAAGAAATGCCTGCTCGGCATCTGATATTGGGGGCATGCCAGGGCCATGATGTTGTGGAACCCCTCTGTGTCCACCAGGCAGAAAGGCAACATTTCCAATGCCAACAGCCTGGCAATGCTGACATGCAGGCTTTTGGCTTTGGGATGGCTAGGGTGAAAGCGTTTCTTCTGCTCCCACACCTACTACACAGAAGGCTGGCTAGTGGACTGGCTGCTGTAAAGCGTGCAGGTCAGACTGGTGAAAGGGCAAGGTGTAGACAGTGATATTGGTGGGGGGAATCGGCCGACAGTGTCTGGGACTGGGGATGGTGTTTGTGGATGCTGCTCCGGCACATCAGCAGCAGAGGACCGCTTGGGCTTGTTAGTGGCAGAGGCAGAAGATGTCATTGTGGTTGGAAGCCCAGGATGGCCTTTTTCTCCAAGTGATTCTTCCACAGCAATTCATGCTTTACATGCATGTGCCTGTTCATGCTGGTGGTGGTTAAATTCTTTAGATTCTTTTTTCTACTGACGCATTAATAGCAAAGCCGGCATATGTCGTCAGTCGGCGAATCTGAGGCTTGATCAAAAAAAGCCCAGGCTTCACAGGTCCTGGACCTCTTCAACGATTAAAACCTATTAGCAGTGTTCCCGCTGCCACCACTGACTATGGCTGGCAGATTAATCTCAGCGGAATTGTGCGACCGCCCTCTCCCTTTCTGAGGCCGTACCCACACTGACACTACTCCATCATCCTCCTCCTCCACTGATTATGCGCTCACCAGCTGCCGCTCAAAAGACCAAGTTGGATCTGCATTGTCATCATCATCACAGGTGACTGCCTCTTCCTGACAGTCTACATCCTCAAGCTGTGGGCTAGAAGCAACAAGCACTGCAGGGCACAGCTGACCGCTTGATATTTCTGGCAATGGACCAGCTTCCTTCTCCTTCTCTGAGGGAATCAGCGATTGGGCGTCAGAGCAGACAAAATCATCCTCTTGGGCCTCTTGATATTTTGAAATGCCTTCTGACCCCAACCACATTGTGTCATCAAAGAGCTCTTCGAAATATGGATTATCTAGAGCGGTCTGTTTATTTGGTGACATTTGGCCTTCAGGTTGGACTGATGATGATGACATTTGTGCCCTTGACTGACAGGAAGAGGAGGTAAAACAGCTGGAAGGGTGTGTTAACCACTGAAGAACGGATTGGCGCCGATCTCCAGTAACGAGACGCACAGGGAACCGACCAAGCAATGACAGGCCTGACGGTCCTGCGACTGACGTTGTGCTCGCTTGCGTGAGCACTGGAAGGAGCGCCTTGTCTCGTACCTCTAGCTCCACGTCCTATGCCCCTCCTTGCTCACTTACCACCTCTAGTTCGCTCCATGTTCAAAAATATAAATATTAAAAAAGGTCAAGATTTGTTCACAGTCTCTTATTGAAGAACTGTACTCCAAAGACAGCAAATCAACAGTGTTCATAATTTCTATACTTTGCAACGGGCAAATAGGATTATAAACAGAAATTTTTTTCTATGCAATATCGGTGAAATGGGGTCGTATTGAAAAACCCTCACAGCAAATCAAGTGCTCTTAAATACCTATACTTTGCAACGGGCAAATAGGATTAAAACAGAATTTTTTTCTATTGGGAAATATCTCTATACAAAACTCCCTTACTCCCTAACTATTGCTGTGTATAATTCCCTAAGCTAGCTTCCCCCCCACGAGTTATCTAACTAGCAGCTTTTCCTGTGCTAAATCGCTAAAATGGTGTTTCTGCCTGCTGCAAACCAGCAGACAGAGGCAGCAGTGTGTTCACTACAGACAGTAAGGTGGAAATGGCGTTCAACAGGAAATACAGTGACATACACATAAGATGGTAATGTAATTTTAGCAGCCAATGAGATCCCTACACCCTCAGAGGTGATGTTTTTTTAATACCTCCCCTCTCTGTGCTCTGTACTGATTGGCTGGCGGCCAAAACTGAAGGAAGCAGCTGAAAAAGGCGCCGAACACCCGTGCCGAACCGAATTGTACTGAACTTGCGGCACAAAATTTGGTTTGGCTCAGGTTCGGAAAAAGCGTAAAATTCATGCTGAACTAACCTTTTTCCGACCGGTTCGGCTCAACACTGCTCTCAGGCTGTTTGTTCCTTGACTACCATTTAGTTCATCACTACTTGATTCTCTTACTAGAGTCCAACTCCTTATAGCTGCGTCAGTGTTCTTAATGAATGTATAAGTCCAGCATTCAACAGTATTTTATTTTCACATTAAAAAAAGCAACTTGTTCCACACCTGCAATGGCAATGTTCTCCACATGGTACATAACCCACACAACAGTTCTATGTAAGCCTTAAGTACTTTTCCATAAATAATGATGCAAAACAACAATTACCAATCACTACCAATTACTTTCAAACAAGGAGTCCTATGCTACTTATGTATGAAAGTGTCTCACAGCACTTTATAAATCCGTCACGTAGTAAGACAAACTGCCTGTGTGTCAACAAGTGCCCTATGCTGTGACTCCTTTGTCTTAGCCTCACCGCTCTACACCGCTTACACCGTGAAGCCCTGGGAATCGAGGACATTAGCCATTGACTTCCGGGCCCTGCTTCTGAATGCTCAGGACACAGGGCCCAGCCATTCTGAGGTACAATGCGGTGGCCGGACCCCAGGTAACAGCACCACGGTCTCTGGGGCCCACTGAAGCGCGAAACCCAACTGGGGGTCCACTGACTCCCCAGTGGGCCAGTCTGAGCCTGTTAGGAGTTTGCAGAGAATTGCTCAATCCACCACACACCTTAAACAGTAGACAAGCACCGGAGAGCAAAGGAGCGCCCTGGTATGCTCTATGTTCAGGTGCCGCTAGAAGTGATGTCACCAAAACAAGCTACAGAAGCTCATCAGCGCAGCAACACAATTTCATTTCCAAAGGATCTAAGACCACGAGTGTTAACTTACGATTGCATATTTTAGAGCATGTCTACTTCCCTGTTTCCTCCTCCATAGAATCAGGTCCTGTAAATACCGTCTACAGTCCAAAGTATTCAGACAACTTCAGACCTGAAATGGAGCACACTTCAGGCATTCTAAGACGTTAGCGCATCAAAACCAGGGTATTTGCTTTGCTATTTTAAGTGAGTTGTGGTGTAAAAGAGGAAAGTTGAATTCTTAAAAACATTGCTACAGTCCCTGAGTATTCATCTTGACAATAAGAACAGAAGAAGGCATAACATATGTTTAAAAGTCTTCCTAAACATATGACTTCATCAAAAGTGGTAACCATTTATAATACTGGGATCTTTGCAATTTCCCCGACTATAATAATTCCACAAACTCATTTTTATTTCTTTATTTTTGTTACACCCATACTATTGATCCTTGGCTAACGAAAATAAAGACATAAAAATGAATTTATTGAATTAATTTTTTTTTTTCGTTACCCCCATATTATTGATCATTTTATATACACATCGGGACAATTTGATTTCGGCCATGTACAGTTTTATTCCAGATTGCATTAGAAAACCCATAAGAGCGTCGCTCGCTCTCCCATTGGTCCAAATAACCGCGCCTCTTTTAACTTAGCCCCCGCTAGCTCAACCAATCAGCTCTTTTCTGCATTTTTACTGTATTTTGCTCTGTCCCGTCTTTGATTATGATTGGTCAATATTTCTCCATAGGTTATAATGGGTCCCTGTCGCTCCTATTCTGATTGGTCAATACTCCTCCATAGGCTATAATAGGTCACTGTCGCTCCTATTCTGATTGGCTGATTTATGCCGACCAATGAGAAGCGCTTACAGAATTTGAATTACTGTATTTCCCGGCAATTTCCAATATCCAAATTCCAGATGTAGCGCCGTTCTTGATTTTTGAAAAGTGATTTTATTTATGTATTTTTTTAGTAGGTTTCAGCTCTTTTTCAGAGAATGTTTGACGCCTTTATTAAGGCAATTTTTTTATTCATACTCCGCACGGACATCTTTAATGATTTCTCGCTGTATTCCAGCCTGTCTCGAATCGGAATAAATTTTCGGCGCAGCCCCGCACTGCGCCTTAGTCCCGCACTGCGCCTCACACACTGGCGAGGCGCGGCGGACTTTACATGGTATGTATGAGCGCGCCCCGGGGCCGACATAAATCAGGCGCAGATTTCGCCGGAAAACTGATGGAAAGGTGCGCTCCGACGCGGCGAGATTCATACATGCCGCCCTTTATATCTACAATCTATCTCCTTTTGCAACCCCTGCCAGATCAACCTACTTCCTACAATGGAATTCTTATTTAGCACTGTCACTGTTCCCAGACCAACGTGATGAATTATATCATTATCATGCAAATCATCCATTAAATAAAGTTTTAAGAGGCAGCCAAATTAGCCTAACCCTAGAGGCGAAGCTAAAGGCTCATGAGCCCTGTTACAAAATTCAGCTAAAGCCACCCCCCAGACAATTTCTTTCAAACCACAGCCCACTTGTCTGTTTCTGCTGCATCCCTAAAATGTTCTTTTTAATCCTATGTATGTAGATAATGAGCAGGCAGCTAGGGACCTTGGCACTGTTTACTCTTAGCTGGGCAATAAAAAACAGTGTGAAATAAATATTAACATATAGGGTATGTTCATACAGCATATTTGAAATACGTATTTATGTATGTATTACGTATTGAAATATATACCAAAATATGTATTTAACAATGTTACAGTCAGATCTCATTGATTTCAAGGTAAAATAGGTACCATCATTCACACAATATGTATTTTACAAATGTTATTGTATTGCGTTTTTTAGACGTGTTCAAAGAAGTGTCAATTCTTGATCTGTTTTACGCATGTAAAATCCTTACAGGAAACAATTAGGTCCATTTTTGGAGGCTAAAAAACATATCCAAATAAGTACCACACTTTCTGGTACGTATTTTGTTACATTTTCACGCCTAAAATACGCATTGGGTCCAAATGTGAATGTCTCTGTTATGTCTGTTAATTTAAAAGAAAACATAGTGAAATATGCATCCGAAAAACGTTTCCAAATACGCATCAAATACGTATCTAAACACGCATTACAGATGTGTTTTTGGATATGTTATTTGGATGTAGATTTCAGACTAATTTAATTAATTAACATATTAGACACGCCATGTGAACCTACTGTGACGACTCACTCACATTTCGGCCGCCATCTTGACTTGGCCAGGGATCATCCAGCTTTGGCATCGGCGCTTGGATTAAACAGATTGGCACCCCAACTTCAGGCTTTGATTTAACTGGCCTCAACCAGGTTTATTCAGGCACAGGTATTACAAACAAAAAATAAACACAAATAAAAACCTTGGCCGTCTGGCCACTAACTAAACATGTTTAGTAGAGCGCCCTCTCTACCAAATGGCCTCGGCCTACTGCCGAGCACCATACACACTTTCCCCACACTGGGGTCAGACTTCTCATCAAGTCTCTGTGGGGACAAAAGTCTCTCTCCAGCTCCTCTGCTCACTGCCAGCTAGCAGACCACGCCCCGCCGATCACCTGTAGTAGGAGACCTCTTATATCCCTACAGGGACTGGCCCAAAACCTGGCCTGGAACGTGGGGACGGCCTCACACCCAATGCTACGACCGTCCCGGGAATGGAAACCCATACCTGGCTGCAAGGCAGCCATTCTAGCTACCTGTATCAGTAACCTATTGTTACTGACACCAACAAGTCTCCTTCTTCCACCGAACCCAGACATTCGGTGGCATGTTTGTAGCAGGTATCCTGCTGAATTCCACCTAGTGGCAGAGACCTGCAACTGCACATAAGATACAGCATGTAAACAAATTGTTTTCATCAGCATCTAGATCCGGTGCATTGTAGGTTATTGTCTACATCCTTGGTCTTCTAGGGTATTAAAGAGGCTAATGTCTATATGCCTGTCAGTAAATGTGTTAGTAGTATAATGTTGTTACCTGTTGCAAACAACTTCTTTGCTTATATTTCATTGATTTTTAAAATTTTTAAGATCCTTTACAGATCACTGTCTATTATGTATAAATGTCTATGAATTTTAATTTTCTTGTATAATATCATGTCTGGTGATGAGAGTTAGTATTTTCGAAGCTTACCTTCAGATATGCTAGGCCTCTAAAAAGTATTAATACAACAAATGCAAACTAAATTCAGCAGGATCAACCAAACAATAATACTTTAACAAGATCACAGCAACCACTAAAATTTAAAATAGCAAAAAACTTTATTGAAACATGCTACGTTACATAAAATTGTTTGAGTAAAAACACTAAATATGACTCAAAAAATGTGAAAAGGTTTAAGCAGTCCTCTGGGAAAAAGTAATAAATACATAGACGTATGAATACCAATGCTATAGTCTACTTTTACTGTGCTACATATAGGTAAAATGTATATATCCTCTAAATATATAGTAAGATGAACAACAAATGCCTAGTGCACACAGCACAATCTATAATTTGCTACATTAAAGTACAAATAAATGTTCAATACATATAAATACATATATTATAATAAAATGCAAACGTGCAACAAAAATAAATATATGATAGTATGAATAAATATTTAGAAGCAAAATGTGCCCATAAAGCAAGATTAAATATATAATATGCTATGTTTCTTGCAAGATACTATACCCAGATAGACTGCCAATGACAGGATTCCCTATGCGCGTTTCACGTGTATGCTTCTTCAGGGGACTAGGGAATCCTGTCAGTGGCAGTCTATGTGGGTATAGTATCTTACAAGAAACACAGCATATTATCTATTTAATCTTGCTTTTTGGGCACATTTTACTTCTATTCCCTCCTC
This sequence comes from Phyllomedusa bahiana, assembly GCA_025379985.1. Taxonomy (NCBI): domain Eukaryota; kingdom Metazoa; phylum Chordata; class Amphibia; order Anura; family Hylidae; genus Phyllomedusa; species Phyllomedusa bahiana. The sequence continues at coordinate 170,737 of JAODAL010000431.1, forward strand.
CATCCCCCGGTGCCCCCTTCCTCTACTTTGATCTCAGCTGAAGATTTTGATACATGCTTCAAAAGCAAGATTGACAACATTTGAGAGAGAGTTTCCGCCTACAGTCCCCACAACCTGTCTCTACATCTGCACATTGCTCTTCTCCTATGACCCGCTTTGCCACAATGACTCACAACACACTTTCCACACTACTATCCAAATCCCACTTACTAAGGGCAACATGTTTGAATTCTGGCGCTGATAGACCAATACTAAATCTCTTTAAAGTAGTATAGACTGTCCTAGAATGTATGAACCTGTTCTTCTGCAGTTCAAACATACATGCACAGTCTAGTGCCAATACGACAACCCAGGGTCAGGCAGACCACCTTTAACTTGGTCTGGCTGTTCTAACTGTACTGCGCCAAAGTTTTGGTGTCAAAGAATCATAAATTTATCTATGTCTACTAATATGGTGCGACGCCTCCAGAACGCCCCAAAACTGTTACACGCTAAAAAGTGTCTTTGGCACGGTACTGAGGCACTTATCACACCAAAGTTTGGAATACGCCTGTTCATACGTTTATAGAACTGGTCTACTACAGCTTTTTGAGGCCAGAATTCTGGCGCAGCCCCATTCATACATGTCGTCCTAAATGTCCTCTTGACTCTCCCACCACATCTCAAATCTTAACACTGTGATTATCCCATCCATAACCCATATATGCCACCTATCACTAAACTCTTACACCTTCCTGACCTCCTTTAAACATGCAACAGTCACACATATCCTTAAGAAGCCCTCTTTTGATGCATCCTATTAATCCAACTATTGTCCCATTTCTCTACTACCATTTGCTTCAAAACTCCTTGAACAGATCGTCTTTGAACTATCCTCATTTCATCTAATTCACTTCTTGACTCTATGCAATCTGGTTTCCGACCCCGGCACTCTACTGAAACTGCCCTAACTATAGTTACCAATGACTTGTTGACCTCAAAAGCCTCACATCAATACACTTTGCTCCACCTAAACTGGGCTCTGCCTTCGATGGAATTGAGTTGAGCATTCACTACAAATTCTCTCTTCCCTTGGCATCTCAGAGTTGGCTATTTCTTGGATCGCCTCTTACCTTTCTGATTGAACACTCAGCATCTCTCACACTCGTTCCACCTCTTCCCCTTACCCTCTCTCTGATGAGGTCCCCCAAGGGTCAGTCCTGGGCCCACTACTATTCTCTCTCTATTCTCTTGGCCTCTGTGAACTCATAGCGTGACATGGCTTTCAGTACCACTTGTATACTGATGACACTCAAATCTGCATCTCCGGCCCAGATGTCAACTCTCTGCTTTCTGGGATCTATTGTCCATATCCTCCTTCTTTTCTTCCTGCTTTCTCAAACTTAAAATGGAAAAAACAGAGTTCATCATCTTTCTCCCACTCCCAGCCACCTCCTCATCTGACCAAACTATCACAGTCAATGGCTCCACACTATCCCCAGTCCTACATGTCCGCTGTCTTGGGATAACCATTGACTCTGCTCTGTTCTTCGAACCACACATCCAAGTCCTGTCCACCTTCTGCTGCCTCCTCCTGAAAAATTTTTTCAGAATTTGCACCTTGACTTTGACTCCACAAAATTGCTTGTTCATGCCTTCATAATCTCGCGCCTGGATTACTGCAACACTCTGTTCTGTGGCCTTCCATCTAGTACTCTTGCTCCCTTTCAATCCATCCTCAACGTTGTTGCCCGTCTGATCCACCTCTCTCCTTGCTACTCCTCTGCCTCGCTCCTCAGCCAATCCCTTTACTGGCTACTGATTGCCCAGATAATTCGGTTCAAGCTGCTAACAGTGACATACAAGGCTCTCCACAACCTCCCCTACCATACATCTCTGCCCTAATCCCATGATACCTCCCCTCATGCAATCTCTGCTCGTCACAAGACTTTCTTCTCTCCTGTTCTTAGCTCTTCACACAATCGTCTTCAAACTTACCCTGTGCTTCCCCAATACTCTGACACTCATTACCACAACACATCAGAATTTCGTGCACAGAATCCACTCTCCTTCCATATCAGTGTGTCAATGTTATTTTATCTGTCTTATAATATATTTGTATTATATTATGTACCAGGCTTGTACAGCGTCCTAGAATTAATGGCGCTCTAAAATAAATAATAATAATTTATGGCTTCTTGTCTTGTACAGCAGAAAAAAACATAATTCAGTAGATAGTTATTTTTGCTAGAGTTAGGCTATATCCACATGACGAATATTTCAAACCGTCTAAAACCGAAAGTAAATCATTCCTACTGACCTCAATAGAAAATATGCGCTGTTGTTCATACAAGGCGTATTTACAATGGTCAGTTTTTTGCTGTAAAAAAACTTAGAGCATATTCATGCTTTATTTGAAAAACACACAGAAATTTACGATTGATGTTAATGGGGATGGCTATAACCTTGTGTAAAACATGCCTCAAACATTTATGTGAGGTTTTTAACACGGATCCATGACCAAAGCCACATAGAAATGAATCGTGCTTGTTTCTGGCTGTAAACCACGAGTCAAAAGAACAATGCTAAATTCACATGCAACACCATGTAAAATACACGTTGAAAACCAAATTGTCCAACGCGGTTTTCAACAGCAGCATCCGGCAAGTAAATTTCATTTATTGTCTAGATGTACCCTTAGGGCAACATGTATGAAGGGGTCAGATTTAACGCTCTGGCGTTAAATGCGGCAAAAGTGATTAGGCCGTCTTATTTTCTGATGTCTGGCGCATCGAATGAACATGTTTGGCGTATTATGCACCAGACTCCACACTTTGTAATGCGGCAAACATGTGGGGATTTCTGGGGGCGTGGCACTACAGTCATAATATTAGACACATCTATGAATGTGACTTGGCAAAACTAAGTGCATTACTGCTCGAATAGGCAGACCTATTTCAATGTGATCTGCCTGAGCAGTCATAATGGAACTAGATTTGCCATTAGGGCAAAAAATGTCCCTTATTTCTCAACTTACACCAGTAAAATAATAAAAAGTAATTTTTGATAATTATCAAAGTATATAAAATTAAATTATATAAATCTCATAATAAATTATATAATATAAAATTAATATGAAATTATATAATATCTCAAAAATAGAAAATTATCTCCTAAAAATTTACTTAAGATTAATATAATCTAAAATTAATTCAAAATAAAATAATATACATTAATTAAACCAATACAGCATCTACCATAAATCCTGTTTTCAATCGTGTATTCACGGAGTTAGCATAGTGTTATTAGTGATTAAAAACACATCATAGCAGGGTAGAAATAAAAAAAAAAGATGTTAGAATAGCATGTCAGTGAATAGAAACTATGTTAGTGATCTTGCATGTTGCCCCACAAGCAGGGCCGCCAATAGAAATTTCAGGGCCACTTACAGCTGAAGCATCTGGGACCCTCCCCAAACTCTGCTCCCAGCAACCCCATCACCCCTCCCCCAACAACCCCACCGGTACCAAACCCCAGAAAAAAAATACAGTTGCGCCATTGTTTTTGGATTTAGTTCTTGTTGGATTTTACAATGTACAGTTTATCTGTATTGTGCAGTTCAGTACATATACAAGAGCCAGATGATCACCACTATCATGTTACTGATCAAACCAGTATACCAAAACCAATATTGCCAATATACAAAGATCATATAGTACCGCCACATCACCACTTATCTCTACCATAAAAATGCTGAATAATGCTATCATACGGTCACTGACCATAATTTTCTACAATACGACCAATATTACTGCCATACAGTGAGCATATAGTGGTAGATACAAGTGTACACAGTGCAGTTACATTTAGTGACTCACAGATGAGTTCTTGTCTGATGAGTCGTTCATGTTCCCTTTTCTTTTCTGTCCTCTCCAGACCGCAATGATGACCTCTCCCTGCCATGAGCCATCCCTGCAGAATTCACAACACAAACAACTGAGACTCCTCACTTTTATTTTTATCATCTTCCTACCTGTGCCCACCCCCTTATGTACAAACTCCCCATCAAAGTGCCCAAAATGGTAATAATTACCCCCTTGGTGCCTGGGTAGTTAGTTATATAGCCCCTCCTCACCGTCGTAGGTAGGTACTTAGCCCCCCATAGGTAGGTATCCGAGTAGTGGGCAGATTGGGGTACCCCGGTAGGTAGGTAGGAGGTTGCTGGATAGGTAGCCGTATAGCCAGGGAGGTAGGTGGGTATGTAGTCGTGTAGCCAGGGAGGTTGGTAGACAGGTAGCCAGTTGTGTAGCCAGGGAGGTAGGTAGCCAGGTAACCAAGTGGGTAGGTAGCCGGGTAGCCAGGGAGGTAAGTGCCCAGGTATAAAGATGGGCGAATTTCTAAAAAATTAGATTTGCCGAGTTCGCCGAATTTTCTGACAAAATTTGTTTCGACGAATCGCGTTAAAAAACAGCTATTTCCTGGCTGCAGAGAGCCTGTAGGGTGCTGTAGAACATTGTGCCATGCTTAAATATGCAGAGGGAGCTTGGTTTGGTCTTCATACAATGCTGTGTTTTAGTATGACACGCACATGACTGCCGCCGCTTTTAGAATCGCTTCACTCTAAAATTTCCTGGGCACTTACAGGGACAAAACTCACCAAAAAACTGAAGCAGGAATGCAGCCTGATAAAGTCATAGCAGCGGCAGTTGGAAAAAAAAAAGCTCAGGGCTAATATCTTACCATAGCGTCAAAGAACACAGTAGTAGGTTACTGGAGCCGCCACAGATCGCAGCACAGTAAGGGGACGATGGCAATAGCCACGCCAGGGAGTGGAATCTAAGTAGGTCCCGGTTTTCACCAGAGCCCGCCGCAAAGCGGGTTGGACTTGCTGTGGCGGGAGTCTACCAGGTTGTTACCCCTGATGTGACCTGCTTGCGGTGGCAGCTGAGGTGTAGCAAGGTGCAAAATCGTAAGGCAAACTCGGAGTCAGGGACAAGCATAAGGTCAGGGCAGCCAGCAAGGATCGTGTTCAAGGGACGGAGGCAAGAGGTACGGTACACGGATATGACAGACGAGGCTCAAGGAGGAGGCAGAGGCGGTTTTTCCTCTGTAATTTGGACATTCGATTCACATTCTTCATACTGAAGAAGCTCATCCAAAGCCAGTTTTGCAGCATTTGCTTTTGATTCTCTATTCCAGTTTTGTACTAAATTCCATCAGTAATGGCACCGAATGCAAAATAAGCACCTAAAACATTCCCTGTAGTTAGGGTCTCCTTCAATTCCATACGCTGCATTTGAACAAATTGGTGTCACGCAGAAACTGGATTCAAACTACCACGTTTATACTTCATAATAAACAGCGTTGGAACTTTTTTAGGTATTAATGATGAAGCTGATGGAGGTAGAATTGCCTTGGCCAAAAATGGTTTCGGAACGTTAGCAAACTGACTACGGAGGATTTCTCTATAGTACTTGAGTTTGTCCTCCCTCTCAGCAGCTGGAAAAAAGGCTCCCATTTTGGACTGGTAGCGAGGGTCCAAGAGGGTGGAGAGCCAGAAGTCATCCCTCTGCCGGATGGTGACTATTCGGCTGTCACTAGCCAGGCAAATCAGCATGCTGTGGGCCATGTGTGCAAGTGATTCTGAGGGACTCCTTGCCTCCATCTCCACTGTATACTGCCACGGTGCCTGGGGGTGCTTGGGGGACAGTGGCACAATAGAGTGTGGAGGTCACGGCAGCAGCCACAGGAGCAGCATGAGGTCAGACAGTGGCACAATGACAGAGTGTGGAGGTCATGGCAGCAGCCACAGCAGCAGCATGAGGTCAGACAGTGGCACAATGACATTCTGGAGGTGGCAAAAACAGGAGTAGGCCACAGAGTGGCACAATGACAGAGTGTGGAGGTCACGGCAGCAGCCACAGCAGCAGCATGAGGTCAGAGAGTGGCACAATGACACAGTGTGGAGGTGACGGCATCAACAGCAGCATGAGGTCAGAGAGTGGCACAATGACAGAGTGTGGAGGTCACGGCATCAACAGCCACAAGCAGCAGCATGAGGTCAGAGAGTGGCACAATGACATTCTGGAGGTGGCAAGAACAGAGTAGGCCACAGAGTGGCACAATGACAGAGTGTGGAGGTCACGGCAGGAGCAACAGCAGCAGCATGAGGTCAGAGAGTGGCACGATGACAGAGTGTGGAGAGCAAGGCACCAGCAACAGCAGCAGCAGCATGAGGTCATAGAGTGGAACAATGACAGAGTGTGGAGGTGGGTGGCAATACCAGTCCCTGGTAAAGATGGTGGTAGGCAGATGGAGAAACTGGCAGCAGATGTGTTGAATCAGGTGTTTGGCGGCATCAGAATATTGGCTGTGGCAAGTAGTTTGAACCCAGACTAATTTATCAAAGTGTTGGTGAGGCGTCATGGCTGATGTAGTCTGACTCCTAAGGCATTGTTGGGTGGAAATCCTGGCCGATCCACGCCTGATTCATCTTGACAAAGGTCAGTCACTCCACATTTCCGGTGGATACGCGAGTTCTCCTGAACACCCGCTCTGATGCCACACTACTGGCCAGGCAGGACAGCTTCTCCACTGCAAACTCGGCAAGTTGCAGCCACACATCCAGTTTTGCTGCCTAGATGTCCAGTGGATCTTCTAACTGGGGTGACAGAGTGCTGTCCAAGTAGGCCACTACCTGTTGGTTCAGGGTCTGCTGCTACTGGCGAGTGCCCTCCTCACTAGGCGGGTGAAGGAAGCTGCTCATCAGTGACTCCAGATTTAGGTTGCTGCTGATGGAGCTGGTACTGCTCCTACCCCCCACCTTCCCACAGCAGCCGCGGCAATGGTACATGAGCGCTGAGGAACCCCCGGTCAGACCTGTCAGAGGATGGACCATGCTGCACATAGGCAGCGGCCAACTGACTACGGAGGATTTCTCTATAGTATTTGAGATTGTCCTCCCTTTCAGGAGCTGGTAAAAAGGCTCCCATTTTGGACCGGTAGCGAGGGTCCAAGAGGGTTGAGAGCCAGAAGTCATCCCTCTGCCGTTTGGTGACTATTCGGCTGTCACTAGCTAGGCAAATCAGCATACTGCGGGCCATCTGCACAAGTGACTCTGAGGGACTCCCTGCCTCCATCTCCACTGTATACTGCCATGGTGCTTGGGGGTTATCTGCCTCGTCTTCCTCATCTCCATCTACCTCCTCCAGCTGCTCCTGCTCCTCCTCTCCTGTCACCTGGGTAGAAAATCCACTCATTTTACCAGACAAGGCTTGTGCTCTAATGTCCTCCTCCTCCACTTCAGCCCCCACCAGAATGATGTGTCTGTGAGATGTAGTCGCCACGTCTCCAGTCCCCTGCCCAGACAGATTTTTCAGCATCTATTCCAGGACATGAAGCAGTGGAATGAGGTTATTCATCCCGTAGTCCTGGCGACTGACAAATAACGTTGCTTCCTCAAATGGCCTCAGCAAACGGCAGGTGTCACGCATGAGCTGCCACTGGCTGACATCAAAGTTACACAGGGGAGTACTCCTGTATGCCTGGATCATCCAAAAATCGTTAATGGCCTTTCTCTGTTCATACAGTTGGTCCAACATGTGCAGGGGGAGGCCGTTCTGCCACTGCAACTCGAGGAGGGTGTGCCTGGCTTTTTAGTGCATGCAAAGTTTCCTGGCCATTTTCAGAGTCTTCTGAATATTGGTGGAAGACTTCAGGAACCTTTTCACAACCAGATTGAACACGTGCGCCATGCAGGGCGCATGGACCATCCCTCCTCGGTGCAGCGCAGACACCATGTTCCTCCCATTGTCCATCACCATGGTTCTGATTTGCACGAACAAAGCCACACATCGATTTTTTGCTGCATGTCGCGGAGCAGTTTCTCCGCTGTGTGACTTCGTTCGCCGAGGCAAGCCAGGTGTAGAACTGTGTGACACCGCTGTGCCCTACACATGTGTTATGATGGAGCAGCACTTGTGGAGGCTGAGATGGTGGTGGTGGTGGAGGAGGCAGACATTGGCACAGGACAGCAGTTTGACAACGTGGAGGAGAAAGCGCCGTCTCCTGTCCAAATTGTTGGTGTGGCTGGGCAGGAAGCACATTCACCCAGTGGGCCGTAAAGGACATGTACTGGTCCTGACCGTAGTTACAGCTCCACACGTCCGCGCTGCCTTGCACCTTGAAACAAACCGATAAGTTCAAAGACTGACCCACCTTCTGTTCTGCATATTTGTGAAGGGCTGGTACTGCCTTATTGGAAAATAAATTACGGCTTGGAACTCTCCACCTCGGCTCGGAACAAGCCATGAATTCTCTGAATGGTGCAGAGTCCACCGTTTAGAAAGGGAGGGACTGCGGTACCAACAACTTGGACAGGAGCACGGTCAGCTTCTGTACCTTAGGATGGTTGGACGCATACTGTTGTCTCTTTGCAATCGCCTTGTTGAACGACTGCTGGCGCCATGAGTAGCGAGGAGCAGAAGCATCTGGATCGGGAGATGATGACAAAGAGAAACAGCTCCCTACTGCAGAGGTGGTGGAGCCTTGACTGGCTGCAATGGCATGCGTGCCACTGGGCGCTGCTGCTGCTGCGGTGGCAGGATGGACCACCACATCTGAGCCAAGTTTCTCCCAGGCCACCGGATGGTGACGCTGCACATATTGACGCAGGGCCGTGATGCCAACGTTAGCTCCCTTGCCACGCTTCACTTTCTGCCCACAGATTCTACATGTACCCATATTCAGCTCCTCCGGTGTCTTAGCAAAGAACTGCCACACCGCCGAGTAGCTGATCTTACCGCCAACGCTCCGCACTGAGTGACTACTGCCGCCGCTGCCTCGCTGAGCCCCTGTGCCGCTACTTTCTTGGACCTACGAAGCGGGTTTTCTATCCCATGGCGTTTGGCTCCTGACCACACACTGCTGCTACCCTGCTGACTTACGGCCACACTACCCACTTGCTGGCTGCGCCGCTGCCTGACGCGCAAGCTGACGCCCTCTTCTCCTGACAATGGTGAAGCCCTTGCTTCACCCGGCTCCCAAGTGCGGTCGGCTACATCATCATCGATTATTGTTTGATCTTCACTGCTGTCCTCCTCAACGGTCTTGGTATGCAGAGGCTGACCCCTCACAACATGACCTCCCATGCCACTCTCCACATCCATACTTTGACGCATTCTGCAAGAAGCAGGGAATGTCAGCCCCATTTCTTCGCTGCCAAGTAGCTGCTGACTGTCCTCAAATTGTTCATCCTCGATGTATAGTGGCGCTGAGCCCAGACCACATAGTAGATCTCTGGTCAGGGAACCAGACGGGACAGAGGCGTGTTGAGGACAGGTCAGAGCCGCTGAGCTGTTCCCAGGCCATGCCAACTAAGGGTTGTGTCTGACGTTCCCACCGACTCTTGGCTGGGGTTGTCAGATGTCATCTGGGAGGAAGTGGATAACCTAGTCAACCAATCAAGAACCATGGGGTTGCTGGTCAACACACGGCCGCTAGATGACACTGGCAGTTCTGGCCTCACCAAGTGACCCCTGCTGCAACGTCCCCTTTCTGTGCTGCGACCTGTGCCTGCTCCAGGAATGTTTGTGCCACCGCCACTTGCATGTGAAGAGCCTGCCACCTCTCTGTCTGACATACTGTTTGTTCAAAAATTTACAGACTCTGTTTAATGAAGATACCTGTATATGATAAATACACACCCTGTATTTGACTCCAAATGAACCCACTAACAGGCTTGGGTAACCCTTGGATATAAATTGCGGAAAAGAAATGAGCAGCAGAAAAATTAACTGGTATGTGGCGTGTTAAAACGCCGTGTATTATTCCGACTACAAAAGCTGAAACACGCTTAATTAACCTTCTGATATAAATTATGCTAAAGGAATTACCAGGAAAAATTTTGTCTTTGGAGTTGAAAAACACCATTTCTTTTACTGACTACAATAGCACAAGCACGCTTAATAAACTCTTGGATATAAATTGCGCTACAGAAATGAGCAGCAAAAGATTAACTGGTATGTGACGTGTTAAAATGCCGTTTCTTTTACAGAATACAAAAGCAGAAACACGCTTAATTAACCTTCAGATATAAATTATGCTACAGGAATCAACAGTAAAAATGTTGGCTTTTTCATTGAAAAACACCATTTCTTTTTCTAACTACAAAAGCAGTAACACGCTTAATTAACCTTCGGATATAAATTATGCTACAGGAATCAACAGGAAAAATTTAGGGCAACATGTATGATCGGGAGTTGCGGCTGTTTTCTCACGAAAACTGCGCCTCACCAATCCGAATCCCCTGTTGGACACAGTGATTCGGTGTTAGGCGTAACCTTCGCCACTTTCGGATGCACCTAACATGGAGGGGCGTGCAATGGGTGCAGTGTGGGCGTTCTAGGGCGGGACGCACCACATTCGAATACTCCGGGGCATGCATGATCGCGGGTCAGCAAAGTGCGGCGCATTGCAGCACTCAACAGCTCCGACAGGCAGACCTAGTTGAATGTGGTCTATAAGAACCGGAGGAGACAAAGGGAACCGAGAACGTAATGGAATGGGGCAAAATGTGCTCCTGGTCGACTGTTACAACAGTACACTAATAAAAAAGAGTTGTCTTGAAATTTTTTTAATTTATAAAGATAAATTTCAAAGTTGTCTAAAAACGATTAAATGTATAGAAAAAGTAGATCATTTAAAATTAGAGGAAAAATATATAAGATCGCAAAAGAAATAAATCTCAGCTCTCAGCTCCGTGAGACATGGAGTATGAATCCAAAAATCGTTTTTATTAGGTGTAAAACATTATCTGAAAAAGAGCTAAAACCTTCTAAAAACATACTTCTATCAAATCCCTAACAACGCGTTTGTCACCAGGACTGGCGCTACATCAGGAATTGCGATATAGAAAATTGCTGGGAAATACAGTAATTCAAATACTGTAAGCGCTTCTCATTGGATGGCAGAAACCAACCAATCAGAATAGGAGTGACAGTGAACTATTATAAGCTATGGAGTAGTGTTGACCAATCAAATGAAATGGCGGGACAGTTGAAAATACAGTAAAAATGCAGAAAAGAGCTGATTGGTTGAACTAGCGGGGGCTTGGCTATCCCAGACAATCAGAGCGCGAGCTACTTTGTCCCATTGTCGTCTCGGGAGAGATCGGGGCACTGAAATCGCAGCTCCGTGAGGCATGGAGTATTAGTAAATAAATTGTTTTTATTAAGTGTAAAACATTCTCTGTAAAAGAGCTAAAACCTTCTAAAAACAGACATCACTCAAATCACTAACAACGCGTTTGTCGCCGTCTCCGGCGCAACATCAGGAATTGTGATATAGAAAATTGCCGGGAAATACAGTAATTCAAATTCTGTAAGCTCTTTTCATCGGTCGGCAAAAACCAACCACTCCCATTATGAGCGACAGTGATCCATTTTAACCTTTGGAGTAGTATTGACCAAACAAATGAAAAGGCGGACAGTTCAAAATACAGTAAAAAAGGCAGAAAAGAGCTGATTGGTTGAGACCATGCGGCAGATTGGAATCCACCAATAGTAGGTAGTATGTCTATTTTGAGGGTAGCGAGAGGGGCGCGATAGAGGGGCGCCCTAAAAGTTATTACTGTCTATGGGAAATATTCTAGTACTGTGATTGGTTGGGGGAAGAGGGGCTCGTCCTGCTTAGCCAATCAGCGGGTGAGCTACTTATCTCATAGAGTTCTATGGGACAAAGAAATGCAGAGTAAGCTCTGTTTGTGATTGGCTCAGTTAAAAGAGGCGCGATTATTTTGGCCAATGGGAGAGCGAGCGACGCTCTTATAGGTTTTCTAATGTAATCTATAATAAAACTGTACATAGAAGAAATCAAATGATAAGACTATTCAATGTGCTCTAGAACTGACAATCAGGCATTAAAATGTATCTGCAGAAGAATTTGACCCACACGGGACTTCAATTACAATACCCCACAAAATTAAAATTAGAATGGAAGAGGAGCAGTCTCTGATAAAAGCTGTGACACCCCCCAAAAATCCCTGTTGAAAACTAATTTCTTTTGTGTGATATCTCAGCTACTGAGAGGAGTGTGAGCTGCCAGCGTCGCGTCCGTCCAGACTTATATAGTGCGGTGACATCACAGAATCCTGCCAGTCTCTGATTGGCTTCATCTCTGCACATGTCATTGAGGATGTTCCTTTCTTCTCCCAGAGATGCCATGTGCTTGTGGCCATTTTATCAATGAAACACACTCTTCGTTCCCGCGAATTACCCCAAACTTCGACTTCGTTCAGAACCGAAGTTTTCCTGAAATTCTAAACAAAGTCCACTTCGTTAGAATCAATTTGCCCATCTCTACCCAGGTAGCCAGGGAGGTAAGTAGCCGGGTAGCCAGGCAGGTAGGTGGGTAGTTAGGTAGCCGAGTAACCAGGGAGGTAGGTGGGTAGGTAGCCAGGGAAGTAGGTAGCCGGGTAGCCAAGGAAGTAGTTAGCCGGGTAACCAAAGAGGTAGTTGGGTGGGCTGGTAGCCAGGGAGGTAGGTGGGTATGTAGCTGGGTAGCCAGGGAGGTAGGTAGCCGGGTAGAACAGGGGAGTAGGTGGGGAGGTAACCGGGTATCCAGGTGTGTAGGGAAGGTAGTTAGCCAGGTAGCCAGTGAGGTAGGTAGCTGGGTAGCCTGGGAGGTAGGTAGTCTCGTAACCAAGGAGGCAGTTGGGTAGGTTGGTAGCCAGGGAGGTAGGTGGGTAAGTTGCTGGGTAGCCAGGGAGGTAGGTAGCTGGGTAGAACAGGGGGGTAGGTGGGGAGGTAACCGGGTAGCCAGGTGGGTAGGGAAGGTAGTTAGCTGGTTAGCCAGGGAGGTAGGTAGCTGGGTAGCCAGGGAAGTAGGTGGGTAGGTAGCTGGGCAGTCAGGAAGGTAGGTAGCCGGGTAGCCAGGGAGGTAAGTATCCAGGTAGCCAGGTAGGTAGGTAGTCGGGTAGCCAGGTGGGTAGTTAGCCGGGTATCCAGGGAGGTAGATATCTGGGTAACCAGGGAGGCAGGTAGCTGGGTAACCAAGGAGGTAGGTGGGTAGGTAGGTAGCCCGGGAGGGAGGTAGGTATGTAGCTGGGTAGCCTGGGAGGTAAGGAGCCGGGTCGCCAGGGTTGTAGGTAGGTAGGTATCTTGGTAGCCAGGTGGGTAGGTAGCTGGGTATCCAGGGAGATAGGCAGCCGGGTAGTCAGGGAGGTTGGTGGGTAGGTAACCGGGTAGCCAGGGAGGTAGGTAGCTGAGTCGCCAGGGAGGTCGGTCGCCGGGTAACGAGGGAAGTAGGTGGGTAGGTAACCAGGTAGCCAGTGAGGTAGGTAGCCGGGTAGCCAGGGAACTAAATATCCATGGAGCAAGGAAAGTAGATGGGTAGGTAGCCCTGGTAGCCAGGTAGGTAGGTAACCAGGCCCCCCTTATACGGCTGGGGGGTTGCTGTTCAGACAGGGCCCACGCTCCCAGTTATAGCTACACTTACTATCCACATATAGTTATGTACTTACTTCTCCTGAGCTGACTGCGACCTGTTCTCTCTACTATTACTATGAAACAAGGGGGTGGTACCTGCCAGCGGCAGCGGGCCCCCCCTTGCTTCACAGACTGGCTGGGGAGTACTGCCTGTAGTGACCTATGATGTGCTGGCTATGGCTTTATGTCAAATACACATTTGGCGCATTACTAATGCATGTTTGGCGTATTTCTAATGCACCAAAGTTCCGTGGCATGCCAAACACAGATCTAAAGTGTCTTAAACTTTAGGTGCCATTTTTTACCGCACATTCACCACTTTCATATATTCAGGCGCATTTTTCACTGGAAAAAAGATGCAAGAAATGTCCTAGACACTCCAAGTTTCATGCATGTTGCCCTAAGGGCGACACATATGATTTTTGGCGCACAGACAGCAATTTTATTTTAATTTTTATTAGTAGCATAGAATGCGCCTGAATCTATGAACCGGTTCTACCGCAGGTCATAGATTTAGCACTTTCAAGCTACAAAGCGACAATTCAGGCTAAGGTAAGGTAGGCTAAGGTACTTTTAAATTGGTCTACCTGTTCCAGCAGTAATGCGCCTGGATTTGCCGTACTAAAGTTATAAATGTGTAGAATACTATGGTTGTAGTGCGACACGCCCCCAGCACGCCCCCGCATTTTAGGCGCTTTACAAAGTGCTGCGGGCGCTTTATAATGTGCTTAATTTTGGAGTGCGCCTCTTCATCGCGTGCACAGAGCTGCGCCAGTTTTTGGGCTGAAAGGACGCCAGACTACTGGTACAGAATCGTACATACATGTCGCCCTTAGTATTTAAATTATAGTGACAAATTTGACACACCTTATATATCATACAGTGTTTTATACATCATTTTAATCATATCTGCTACCTGCATGGCAATTATTTAACTTGATCTGGTCCTTTATATTTAAGGCATATTTTAATATAATTAATAATAGCAGTGCAGAAGTTGTGCAGCAAGGCTTTAGACAGCAATAAGCAATAATTACATGGTGTCACACGTTAGTTGAGCAGCTAAATACTGTAGGCAGTTTTCTTAGAAAAGTGTAGATGGCACATGCATAAAGGTATATCATGAAATCCTTTTTTATTACTTCTCTGAGGAAATAGAGCAGTAAGAAGCATTTGGCACTCTTCCAGCAATTAAAATGTTTCTGAAAACTGACATGAACTTTTTAATGCCTTGTTTGGAGGCTCAATAAGGGCTTGTCCCCACGGCAAGGGTTATTGGTTGGTTTTTCAGACGGTTTGCAGTTTTACAAACCATCTGAAAACTGACATGCAATGCACTCCCATAGACGTTAATAGAAAATCCATGCAGCAGTCCCTATTGCACGGATTTTCTGCTATACAGTTTTTTACAACGCCGGCGTTCCTAAAAACTTAGAACATGTTCATTCTTCCGCTTCTTTTAGGCAGAAGTTGAACATGTGGGTGCGAAAGGGGTCGGCTTGAATCCGCAAACCCGCGGAAAAAAGCTTCCCCCCTGCGTGACAAAAAAAAACAAAATACCGGTCGGGAAATCCGACTGGTATTTGGTCTTTGTTGTGTAAACGCATCCTAAGGCCCCGTTCACAAGGCTTATTGCAGGCGTAATTGCAGGGACGGATTTCGCCCTGCAATTACGCCGGCGGCCGTAAATAATTGTCATATCACTTTCTCCCCCCGCGGCGGCGGGAAAAGAGACGGCATCCATAGTTCTCTATGAGAACTGTGGATTACCGTAGTTACTGGGACAGATTGGAGCCGTACTGCAGCGCAAATACGGCGCGCAGTACGGCTCCAATCCGCGCCCAAGCCGTGTGAACGAGGCCTAAATGTGACAGGGTATTTTCTGTGCAACAGCAGCACAATGAACAATATACACCAGATATATATAGACATGTGCCAGAAGAACAAAACATCTGTTTTTTTGTTAAACTGGATTAAAATTTATAGTCACCAGCATGTTCCAATATTAGAACTTCCCTCAAAAAATGTATACTGTATTTTAACCCCTTAAACCCCAGGCCTGAAAAGTACTTAATAACCAGCAATTTTTTGGGGTTTTTGCCTCCTTGCGTTTGAACAGTAACTTTTTTTATTTTTTCAATGACACAGTTGTATGAGGCCTCGTTTTATGTGGGAGAAGTTGTACTTTTTGGGGGAATAGTTTGAGTCCACATATACATTATTGTATAATTTTTTTTTCAATTTTGTTTCAAATTTCTTTGATTTTTTAATTTTTTACACCATTCACATTTCACACTAAACATGTTAGATTAATTCTAACTAATATGTGTACGTTTTTTGTTTTTTTTGTACGTACAATAATTTTTTTATTAAAATATTTATTTTTATTTTTTTAATAATCCCATGAAGGGATAACTATTTTACTTTTTTGTTTACACTTACTAATTTTTTAGCATATTCATATAAGCTAATGTCAGGGCTAAGCTGTGCTCAGACTGCAGACAGGCTGCAGCAGCTGATGTGTGCTCCCTCCCTGATACACTTGCTGCTGACAGCTCTGTGAGTGACAGATGCCCAGCCACTCCTGACAGGGGCGAGTTGCACCAGCCAATGGGAGGACCCGGAGGCCGCTCCAATCAGCTGCAGGGGCGGTATCCAGGAATCCCATTTAAACTCTCTGAAGGCTGTGTGCTGCGCCTGTGATATTCCTGGCTACCTCGTGTTACTTGTTCGGTTTATTGTGTTTTGCTTATCCGTATTCCTGACCTCGGCCTGTTCTCCTGACCCCGGTTTGTCTCCTGATTTTGTACCTCGCTCCCATTCGTGTTTGACCTCGGCTTGTTTACGTTTATTCCTCTGGTTTGTGGCTTTGGCGTTCCTATTTGATATTGACCCGGACTGTCTGACTATTCTTGCTTCTGACGGCCCCAGCACTTTATCAGCGCAGGGACTGTCGCCCAGTTGCCATCTGCCGCCTAGGGCAGCACGTCAAGTAGGCAGGGACAGTGGGCTGGGTTCCAGTTAGGGCTCACTGCACCTCCCTTGACGTGACAGCTAATACATTAGACAATATGTCAGGGCAGCACCCAGTCTTCCCTGACTGCAGATTTGTTATACAGACAGTACTACTATAGGTCCCCCGGGCTGACTGTACAGATGTTCCCTGGGCTCCATCAGGTCACCGGGAGTTCCGATCACCCAATGGAGCAGGGAAAAGGCCTTTGATTATACTGCAGCAAACAAATGGTGAAGCGCCAGGGATCGGAGGTTTTCTCCGCACTTTTCAAGGGCCATATTTTTTTATTGTATTCCAACAAATTCTTCTGAATAGTAGTGATAATCCATACTTACTTAAGGTTTTGATTAGGTATTTGCTACAAGATATATCTATATGTGTAGTTTAGTAATTCAAATGTCATGGTGTTGAAAGTTTAGAGACTCCCTGTTCCTGAAAGTCCCCTACATGGTTCGATATGTGATACTTATACACTACTCACAAAAAGTTGGGGTATATTTGGCTTTTGTTTGAAATTTCAGCATGAACATAATATTTCCTGATTTGTTTTTTAAATGAACTAAATGTGGACTTTAGAATGCACATTTCTAACTATTCAGTGTTTCAATACTTTGTGCACAACTTGCCGATCTGTAGCAAAGAGCTTAATGGCAGAATTCCCAACAGATGTTTGATCCCTGAATAGCCCAATATATTTAAGAGATCAATTTGAATTGGATTTAAACAGTATTCCTCATCATAATATTCACATTTTCACATCATGAAAACAAAACAAACCCTTACAATTGATTTAACAGTACTTCGCATTGTGAGGCTTTCAGCAGGATGCTCTCAAACGGAAGTAGCCACTGAGCTTAGAGTGTTACAAAGTGTCGTCAGCAGTTATTGAGACATTACCATTTTTTGATGGTTTATACTCTCCACTGTTGTCGGCTTTTGTTTCATTAAATTGTTTGAGATGACTACGTCTTAAATGGCCGACTTTCAGGATAAAATATCACTGTTTTTTTCCATTAATTAGACCCAAGAGCTAAATATCACTAACTTTTTGTGAGCGGTGTATGTATCAGAGTTAATAAATACAATGTACCTCCTTTATAAAACTATCTAGTTGTAAGACTGTCTTTGTAGCTCATGGCCTATTTTATTTTTTACCGTATACAATATTTTTGAACATTTTTAATTTTCAGCAACACCAATTGATTTATTTATTTTAGATTTATTACATGATAAATAGTGAAGAGTGTGGTTTGATTATACAATATTTTCCATATTTGTAAAAACATTTTCAATTTGTCTTTAGTCCACATATGGGACTTCTAAATGTTGTTACTTAATTGAGTATTTTATTATAATAATGTAATAATATTCTTATTTATGCTTTATTGTAGTAATTCAACCTTATACAAATGTAATAGTACTGTGATAGTATGCTTCAGATGTTATTTGATTCACATTTAAAGACTTAAAGGAAGTTTGCCACTCTGCAAAATCCCATCTGATACCAGCTCAGAGAAGGGGAAGATGAACTTGTGAAGTTTTCCCTATTCATTTTTATGGATGTTCTAAATATAGCTGAGCAAGTGTGTTTGGGTATATTTGGAACTCCCATAGACATGGATAGGGGAGAGCTAAGCAAGTGCGGCCATCATCCCGTTCTCTGAGGCCAGCTCATAGTGAGCTACAAGCAAGTCTCAGAGGGGATTTGTGTAGTGACAAAACCCCTTTAAGATCCATATGACACGGCTAGTGATATCAGAATTAATTTACTGTTGCATGCAACATTTCTGGTAAAGAGTTACCCTACACACGGGGGTTATTAAGTAGTTTTTGGGGATTGTGCCCCAGATTAAACACTGCTTCCCCGAACTGGTAATATTCCCATAGGGCAGATAGCCAGTGCATTGCTGGTTCCTGTTTCTTCAGAATGCATATACAGTTGAAAGCTACCCCGAGCAAAGAGTGAAAGCTCCTTGCCCCTTGAAATACCTCCCTAATATTGGAGACTATATCAACTATCTACAGGGGACCATATATATGTCTGCCTACTGAGGGGGCCTATATACCTACATACCAAGGGTACATATATAACTAACTACCTACTACTAGGACCTATATACCTACCAGAGGACTATATACCTATGAACCTACTGTTGTAACCTATATACCTTCTTATTGGGAGACTACATACCTACCTACTGAGAGGTCATATATATCTACTTACCAAATGAGGAGACCAATATCCCTACCTACTGAGGGGTTTCTTTGTACCTCCCTACCTAATGAGGGCCCATATAGGAATGATGGGTGACTCCCCATCCCCTACAACAGACACCAAGCTTTCCTATCATAGGAAACTGGGTTGAAGTGGAGAATGGGATGTCACCATTCTTTCCTATATAGGCCCCCATTATTTGGTCCTTAACTAATAATATTCTTGGGTCTTGATATTGTGGGATTTTTTTTTGTAAAAATAATACGTATGGTATATTTGCTCCACGTATAGGTGTATTATTTGGTAATTGTATGAATGTTATTTATAAGATATTTCATTATCATGCATAGATCAGCACTTTTAAAAAAGCTAATTTGTCAGTGCTGATTTTTAATATAAAATCTACTGCTGAGGTGATGAACAGTATTTATGTGGAACATATGTAAAATTAGTGACAGAAACATACATTAAAAATATAGTGTGAAAAATGCTGCGTGAACCAGCCCTACTGAGCAACATATAGCACAGAGGTCCCATGTCCGGATGTTTTAGGACCATAGCAACTCCCCTGATCCGATGTTAGACAAGTAGGAAAAGTAATGTTTTAGGACTGAGCAGATGATAGATAAATTACTTGGGGTCTATGCCAGGGTTTGCCTCACTGGTATATGGTAAAAGCCTGCTCTTCTACTTGTACAATTTAGGATTATGAAGATGATTATGTCACAATAGTCTTTATCTTCATTTATAAAATGTGATGTATTTTGATACTGTTGCTACTTACGATGCAATGGTAAGTAGCACATACAGCTCTGTGTGATGGCTGATTTTACATTGAAGACTAGAATGTTAACATTAGATAAGTGTGAATTTTCATTATCATAAAGAATGTAGAAGAAGAATGAAGGAGAAATGGGAATAAAAATAACGCTAAACACCTATGTCTGGTTCAAAGACAATGGCAATCAGAAAATATATTTGACATCAAGAAGTTAACAGCTCTATTTATTTATAACACGGAGAATGACTTTCATTTATCAGAAAGCAATAAGTATTTACATATAATCTTTGTAGTAAATGCTTTAAAAAAGTGTATTAAAAGAGATAGAGGTGAAGATTAATATTCTAGATCCTTTATTCCTTTTACCACATGGCCCCTTATTGTCCAAAGCACATCGTCCACACCATCTTTGGACAATTATTGAATGTAATCCAGATAAAATATTTGTATGTGAGTTCAGGTATAAATGTGTTTTTCTGCCACTTTACTCTTGGTTCAGTATATGGAGAGATGTGCAGTGCAAGATCACCATCTCAGAAAAAATACATGATTTCATGGTACTCTATCGGGAGAGGTGTATGCTATATGTGTCTATATGCAGCTACCTAGTCTTGGTATGTAAATTGCAGCCTGTAGGCTGATTTTGCTAGCATGTCCTTGAAGTCTGCTAATCTTGTGTTCATTGAATGCATCAGCTCTGCATGTCACAGCTAATGTGTGTGTGTTTAATGCATTTTCCAATAAACTAGAAAAAATCCGTTTATTTATAGAACTGTGTGACATACTTGCTTGTGAGGGAGGTAATTTTATAAACATTAACATTTCACCACAATGAATAATCAGCCACCCACACTTCACTAATAAACGAGATATGCAAAACATGAAGTCTGAGCTGTTGATACTTAACTACGTTGCTAATATTCCAATAGCACAAAGGTTTTTTTCCAGCTAATGGTTGGCTCTTAGGCGTAGAAAGTACTTACTGCTTTTCAATATTTTTAATTAGTTGCTAAAATATGTATGTTAGTTAATGCATTGCTGTGGAGCTTCCATAATCACGGGGGATCATTTTATGTATTAGAATACATACATCTCTTTTCTCTCGGAATGCTTTCAGAAAAAGTATCTTCTGTGTAATCTAATACATTATGCTACATTGTTAACATTGTATTCAATTTGCTTACTACATTCTACACAATAATAGAAGGGCATTCACTGTATAACCATGGGTATAGGGTAATAGAAGCTACGTAATGTAGAAATGTAATATTCAGGTGGCATAAAACAGTGTTTTATATAGCCTGTGCATATTACTTATTAAAGGGCTTGTTCTATAGACATTAAGGGGTTCTCTCTACTGTCGAGACTGGAGAACTCACTATTGCTCCTTTGGGCATTGATGCTGATCAATATGTAGGAGCAAAATGTAATCTGAGGGGAAATGTGTTGATATTTGCAGCTTCCATGTTTCGGTAGCTTTACCCATGGGAATAAAGTCATCACTAAGCTGTTGCCTTTTTAGCAGGTTTATGTTGATTCCTTTACAGTCAACCTCTACCTTATCGTTGTGGAAGAAATACTTATGATTTTATGATATGGGATTTATATAAAATAGAACTAGAGTTCACTTAAAAATCGGTTGACGTCTACAGTTTAAAACTGTGTAGATACTTAGCTAAGATTGCAAAATGTGATGTCCTGTTTGTCAGGAGATTCTTATCAGGAAATAGTCAACGGATGATGTTTCGTTGAAGATAGGTTATTTTACACCTTTTCTGTGATTAGTTTTTCTGTTTTAAGACTGGTGTCAGCAAAGTGACTGAAACTCATGAAGTCACTAATATTGCGAGATCACCATAACTGTCTATATAGCCAAAGAATATAAACAACATGTTTGCTGTATTTTTATTATTTTTGTTGATGTTTATTTATTTTTTCCAATCAGTTTGACTTTTTGCAGTGTAAAAAAAAAAAAGTTTATGTCTGGAAACCAGGAGTAAGCAGATTAACTGCTCTTGATTGATATTAGGCCTCATTTTCATGATGGCATCCATTAGGATATCATCAAATATTTAACCCAATGAATATTATGGCAGAGCTGTGATGAGACTACAGAAATCTATAGGGAAAATGTAATCCTACTTGGACTACCGTAGCTCTTTTTTAGCAAACGTTTGTGCTATGTGCATTGGACACAAAAGCATTGTAGACCCCACTTGTGTGTCTATTCAAATATGTATGGTAAATTAGACAAACATAGTCCAGCCCTGCTGCAGTACCTGTTGCGTTAAATTTTTCATAGTATCCCCAGGAATGGGGAGCAGTAATATGATCTAAATGGGGCCTTATTCTGATTTCATTTTTATTTACATTTTTGACTGTGCATTTTAGATTACGTCTCAAGGCTCATTTTTTCCTACTGCTCATTTGTCTTAGTGTATTTGTGGCATATAAGTGAATCTTCTTTTTATCATGGGTAGTTTAGTATTTGTAGTTTGAAATGATTCAGGTACTGACTTCTTATCATGTTCCTGTAAACTCATACAGACATACCTGTGAACGAGCAGTCGGGTGAGGGGGGAGCACTAAACTGAACCAATAATTAGATTTCAGAATTTCCTCACTCCTAGCAGGCAATACAATTGGTGATCATAGCTCTTCTCCTGTGAAGCACAGATACATGGCAGCCAACTGTCTATCCCTGAAGAAAATACATAGCAGGAAAGTACTATGTGCTCTAGAAAGAAAAGTACTAAAACAACTTATCCAAATGGTCTAGAGTTTTTAATTAATCATTTCTAAAATGTTCAGTGAGAGAACAAAACCTGTGGATCTAATCATTAACACAAGAATTCAAACAGCTTGATTAACACAGATTATAATACACATAATAACAATAAAAGATCTGTCAATAGCAATTTATCGGCTGCTTTTAGATTACAATGGAAGGTGTTTTTCTACACTGCACAAAATAAAAACAAACTTCAGTACAAATGAAAACAACAGAAATGAAGATATATTAGAAAGATGCTCAATTGTACATTTGCTGACTACGAAGCCAATGTTAATCAAGGATGAAACTTCATTTTATTAGCCTATGATAGATCTTCATTTCATAAACTTGCTATTTGGTGATTTTCCAGTTAGCCTTATAGAAGTTAGTTCTAAGTCTTTCCAATTCCGTTTGCTTTCTAACATTATTCCTAATCTTCCTCTCTGTCAGTTTCAGACTCTGACCTCTTGTTCTTTAGCCGAACTTTCATTTCTCTTTCTTAACTGCATTGTCTTATTTTATGTATGTCCGAAATAAATATGCTGGCATGCTTCTCATCATTTCCTCTGGCAACGATGGGGAGGATTTATCAATAATGCTTTAGGATGTACCAATAGCACAAATTGTGCTAAATATATAAAAATGGCTCACACCATGATAAATTTGCTCCAAAAACTGGTCATATTAATTACACTTCTATTCTTTATATTGCCTCATTACTTCAGTATTGTATTTTGTGTTTCATAATGCTGTGTATCTTTAATAAATTAATAATCTACAAAAGTAAAAGACATATCCACATAACAGTTTCTTTCTGTCCTAATTCCTATCCTTTTTTTTAATAAAATTGCTGCTAAATTCTTGGACAAAGTACACTTAATGAAGATTACGATAATTAGGAAAAGTAGGCTAAATCTCTATGCTGCTTTTCATCTCTGGAACATAAGGGCACAGCCAGTTGAATTGTCTAATGAGATTTTGTTAGTCTAAACCCAATGTTCTGTCTCATCCGAGTATTAAGCTGATGCACTGTCCCTCCTCCATGCTTTATACTACAGCTGTGTTTAGATTGACTGCACCAACATACCACAGACTGACAGAAGGAAATAGTGACATCCAACTGATTTATATTACTGTAAGAAATGAATGATTATAAAATAAAGCACCAGTGACTGCCATGGATTCTAAGGAAGTCCACACAAAGGGGATCATGATGATCAGCCTTTGATTTCTTTAGATGTTGATGCCAATATTAGATGTGTACATCTCTGTTTGTGTGTAATATGTAACACTGCAATATGACAAAGGTGGACCCGTATATTAGGAAAATTATTCTTCTTTATTCCAAAAACGACATACTTTCATACAATCAATAAAAGCATCGCATCTGTATCAGTCAAAAGACTAGTAGACATAGGCTGCATAACAGGTAAATACCTTAGTAGCGCTTCACTGCATTTTGTAGGACAGGAGTAGCATGGACAACCGGCCGGGTGAACGCCGCAATGATGCAACGTTTCAAGGGATCAACCCTCTTGAAACATTGCATCATTGCGGCGTTCACCCGGCCAGTTGTCCATGCTACTCCTGTCCTACAAAATGCAGTGAAGCGCTACTAAGGTATTTACCTGTTATGCAACCTATGTCTACTAGTCTTTTGACTGATACAGATGCGATGCTTTTATTGATTGTATGAAAGTATGTCGTTTTTGGAATAAAGAAGAATAATTTTCCTAATATACGGGTCCACCTTTGTCATATTGAATTGTTTGGACTATGGGAATCCCAGGGAAGATCCCAAAGTGAGACCCAGGAACGTATAGGTTGCTTACAATTATATAAAGGCGGTTGTATATTTATCTATTGAGTAATATGTAACACTGCTCAGTTTACTAAAATTCTAATCTGTTACTGTGTTTTTTAGTGTTTCACCTGAGAACTGTATTAATGTAAAAAATACAGGATTTATGTTTTCCAACCATGGTTATGTCTTATCCTAGTGCCCCTTGGTTAAACATATTTTACTGATCTGGATTAGCTATAAATTTCTTATTTCATTTATATTTCTGTCATTTAGGTGGAAGCTACTTCTGCCTACACTCTGACACTCATCCTATCACTGATTGTTTCTATGCTGCCCTACAAATGACTCTGCAGACTGTGTTCCATTCTAAATTTAAAAGCTGCCAAGTGAACTGCAGAGTACAAGGAATGTTAGCATACCGTACATGCTCTAAGTGCAAATGTGAAACTTGAAAAATCTCTGCATAGTTTTATTCAAATTATCAAATAAAAAAATAAAAATGTAAAACTATATGGTCATTATAAAAACGTTAATAAAATGTTGTGTGTCTGATGATACATTAAATTTAAATATAAAGAAAGCAGAAAATAACCAAAAAGTAATACTAAAAAAAGTATTCAAGGTCTAAGTGAATCTATGAGTGGGAAAACATGAATAAAGGATCAACAAAGTAGTAACTTTTTTATTTAAGTTTATTTGTACGGACACGTGTATATACAAATACAGTTTATGATTTTTTTTTTTACATTTTCTTTTCAACTCATATAATGTAAGCATTTCAAAACAGCACTTAATGAATAGTAAGTCCAAAGCAGGGGAGTACAAGCACAGGACCACACTGAGCTGGACTTTCTTACCCAGATGCACAGACAATGAATGGTTTCAATGAGATGTCAAGAGTAAGTATGGAAAACGGATTTTGTAGCCTCATGGGTAACCTCCAACATGCCAGCATCTATTAAACTGCACAGACAATGGCAGTAAGCGTATCATAGGGAGATTTGTTTTAGATCTGAGAAAATTGTGGGTTGATGCCTGGGAAAAACTTGATGATGCCAAAATGTAGGGCAGATCTGCTCATTCACTGCTTGAAAGAAGAAAGACAGATAGAGCAGAAGTAACAGAAAGGGTAGAAATTAAAACAGGTAGCCAAACAGTTACACGACAAGTTAACAGAACCAAATACATCTTTTAAGGGATACTGGAAACACATTTAATCTTGCAATAATAAATGAACTATGAAGTTTGCAGCTCTTCTGAAAAAACAAGTTACATAAACTTTAAATGACTATGGTGTATTGAAGTATTACATTTAATATGTCTTAAATTTGTATGTCTTTTAATACTCGTATTTTTAGAGAATATGCAGTGTAGCTGATGCATGGCTTAAGCATGGAGAAAAGTATATTTTAAGTCAAATACCTCCCCCCTCAAAAAAAAACAGGTTAAAAAATCCATATGTTCCCTTAAGCCAACATGCCAAAAATACACAGGGCTCTAACATCAGACCTATAAACATTTAGTATAAAACATTGACTATTACATGTTGTGTTTCTCTGTGTCATGACTGAGTGAGGACTTGTGAGTGATCATGTTCACAAACAAACCTTTTATTCTTTTTTTGTGTTTTTTATTAATTTTTAAGCGTCGGGAGTCAAGCATGATTTTTTTATTTTTTGTGATCTGAAAGTCTAATGTATTCACTTACAAAAGACATAAGAATTGAATTAATACTTTATTATCAAACACTATATACAACATAGGTTGCTAATAATACAGAATTTAAAGAATGTACTTTTTCTTTATCTTATATTCTTTGCCATCCAGGAAGGTATAGTACAAAACAATATTCTAATCTAACATGAAATGTTATTTTGTGTATTAAAGGATACACAGTATCCACCAAATAGACTGATGCTTAATCCCCCTGCTTCAAGTTGCAAAGCCACTGGCAACCAGGAAAATGGGTTATAATAGTTTATGGGGAAAATAAAGAGGAAAAGACAAAGCATGTGAGAAGAGAAAAAAAAGCCAAAGAGACTTCAAGTGCAATGAGCAGGTTCAATGTTGCCCTAATATCCTCCAAACTACATATCTATTTGTTACAGAAAATGTCTTCTACTTTTTGTAGTTTCATATTGGATTGAAATCGGCTTCTGTCCAAATGGATATAAAATATTTACTTTGCTGTATTACAATGTTTGTGATTTACAGTAGTTGGTCACAATTGCTTATCTGTACCTGTGTTGAAGAGGGAGATAAAACTTTTTTTTAAAGTAAAAAACAACTGCTACTTCATGACAATGGTAATGAAAAAAACACAATAATAATCTTTTAACAATTAATAAAACTAAAAGGCCTAAAGCAATGTTAAGGCTGTCAAATACATTAACATCCATCAACAAGTAATCCACTGAAGTAGCAGTTGTGTTACTGAAGTGTTATTAGAGGCTATACTTTATAAGAACCCGATATAAGGATTCTTACTAATTTATTTCACATTGGCTATTACCAATTACTGCTACATCGTCATTATAGAAACCAGACCTGGAAGGTATTGAAGGTAGTTTTTGTGCTAACACTGTAAAGTTGCGGCATGACAGATTACGGCATATAAATCACATTGTTGTCAATGTAGCCTATAGAATAATATAATATTTATTTCTTAGGTTATCGGTCTCTGTGCTTTATTGTTCTTTATTGTATATACGACGTAAAAAAATTGCATAATACTATTGTTCTAGATTAAAGCAACCCAGGCTAGCACATGGATATCTTGAAGGCTCTTACATCTCCAATTGCATTCCCTTCTCGAGGAACACATAATTTAGACATTGAATAACTATGACCATTTATGTATGTCTGTATTGTTCCTTAGAAATATATTAAAAGTTATTGTACTTGATAATGTTTTACTTTTTATATTAAACAATCACAGTTTGTTAAAGTCTTTATTATGTAAAGTACATTTGGTGACTATGAAGTGTTTGAGTCATGTCCTTTGCTATACATCAATAATAAACAAAAACTCAAGGCACCCTGAAAAGTTATTAAGCGTCCATATTCAAATCTTCCAATGAGACAATAGGTAGCTGTCCATTACCACAACCAGGATTTGATTTACTGTTGGGATCTAGTCTATCAACAATCAGGTGTTTATGCAAAAATCCTCAGCATTTAATATTTCTTAGTAATGCATATTCAAGTTGGTTGACAGTTTATCCTTAATCTTTTGCAAACAATTTAGATTATATCTAAATTTCAACAGATTTTCCATATTTTTTTATTAGGGATGAAATTCATCACTTAATGGTCAACTCAAACCACTTAAGGGGTCAAATAAAACATATACTGTCTTCACGGCATCAGGTTTTTATTTCGAAGCTAGTACTTCACCATGCCTGTTAATCATAATTTCTTTTATTTCTTCCATGGATTAAGAAAGTCAATTCAAAAGACTAATGTCCAGTAATATGAAACACTTCCTTGAAGATGCACATGTTGTTGGACGTTGAACTGAGAAGGTGCCCTATAAAGTTGGGCATGGTCACGTTTTATATAAAATGCATGAGTTGCAGAACAGCAAAATCAAAAATGTAGCACCTTGGAGATCAATTTATGGTTTCTGCCTATGTTTTAAATAGTACAATTCTCTGCACTCCAGATGACTTTGAATATATTAAAACAACAAAAATAATTATATTTATAAAGACTCCCCCCATACCCTTTGGTAATCCCTTAGTGCAGGTAAGAGTGCTAAGTAGAGTCAATTAATATTGTCTTCTCAGATAAACATGTCCTTGAAAATTTGAAATATCTCCTCCCACTGCATATTTTACCATACCAGTCAACAGTCCAGTAAGGTGGTCACCAAGGGAGAAATTCCTTTCCGATTTCACTTCCATTAAGTCAATATCCATAAGCTGGTTCACACCGCCTATGTCAGTTTGCACAGACAGCAATGTGTGCCAAATAAGTGAATTCTCAAGCCCGAATGTAAGGGAATCTTTAATTCACTAGTGTTACTATTTGAAATTTGGCATTTCTACCAGGATTTAAGGTTCTGGAACAAAAGCAACGTCTAAATTATAATATGTGAAGTAAATATTCTTGTGGAATTTATGTTCACTTGAAAGTGGGAAAAATATATAAAGAAAGCAACAAAAGGGGGAAAAACAAAAAGAAAAACTGTTCCTTTCTTGGGTGAAGCAGTTAGGCGGATCTGTGATGTTCCAAGACCCTGTATTTCTCCAGTTGGTCTGTGATGTATGCTGTGCTATAACGTCAAAAGCATCGCCAGGAGAAACAGGAGGATCGTTAAAAGCCAATTTGGTATCCTTGGTATTGGTGCTGAATTTTCACCACGGGAAGGCTCAGCTGATTCATGAACTGTGTCATCTGTTCAAATACAAAACACAGATTCAGTTGCTTGACTGGAAAGTTCACATGACAGCATTATAGTTCCTTATTTTAAGACTACACAAGGTTTCTGATCTTAACACTGCTAAAACATATTTTATTTTACTCTTTATAATGACTAAGTAGATCCCTATAAATTATTACGTTAATACATTAATAGCAAACATTTATTTTTTTATTAGAAGACACATTGATGTGTGCATGCAAAAGTATGCAAGAAAGGATTTCCACAACAGTATGTGCTGCATCATAAAAGAACGTGATTCCTTTCTTTATCATGAAGAGCTCCAATATGGTGAAACAGCCCAGCTGCAATCCATGTAGGGAGAAATATGTCTTTGCAGATGTCTTTGATATCATGCATTGTAGGTTACATAAAAAGCAATCCCCTGATCTTATTTTCAGAACTGCCCCCTGGTAGGGCTCATGCACAGAATATAGTGGCACAGATACTCTGACACCCAGCACGCCATTGTATGGTGCCTCAATATTACATCATATTCTCCCCTGGAAGCAATAGTTCTGGAGAAGATCAGCCTTGTTATATGTCATCCAGTGGAACATGCCTTTCTGTCAGATAAAACCTCCGTACATCTCTGTATGGCATTGGAAGTTTACACTTGTACAGTCCCCTGCAGTTTGCCTGAATATCTGTCAATGGATATAACCTATTGCCTATAACCTACACTAACCTTGTTGTCACTACTTCCTCCACAAACATGTCTGCCCCTCACCTCCTGTCTCTTTCCCCCTCCTTGTAGATTGTAAGCCCTCGCGGGTAGGGTCCTCTCTCCCTCTGTCGTGCCAATTGTCATTAATCACTTATCATTGTATTTGTTTGACTTATGTTATGTATGTAACCCCCTCGAATGTACAGCGCCCTGGAATCAATGGCGCTTTAAAATAAATAATAATCATAATAATAATAATGGAGCTGACATGAAACAGAACAAATTATTTTGTATCAGGGAATTGCTTTTTATGCAGATCCATAATGTATCTCTAAAGTGACCTCTCAAAATAAACTTTGACAACACTGAAAACTTTATCAACAATGACATTGCAACATAAGAACACACAGATTAACTCTGTAGCCATCTATACTTTTCTGAAACATACAACATGCTATAGACATTGGGAACCAAATGTATTTTAAATGCTACAATTATGAGGGCACACAAGTGCTTCTTAAGACTCTAGCAATAAACCAAAAGGTTACAAGATAAACATGTTAATCAGGGACACATATTTAACAGCACTATAAGTCAAATTTTGTAGTGAATACTATAGCTTAATACAGGGCAGTCAGGGACTTTTCTATAATTGTATGTTCACACGGCGCGTTGAGTCTATGTGAACATACGCTTTTGAGCTGCGTGTTTGGATCCATCTTTCGGTCCCCAAACGACCCAAACACGCAGCTAACAAATAGCAATGTGTTTTTACATTGCTTTTAATATGAGACATGCATCGGCGATCACGAAAGTGATCGCTGATCCATGTCTCATTGAGTCTTTTGGATCCGTGTTTCGGATTTGTTCCAAGAATTGACATGTCAATTCTTGGTCCAAAAGATGCAGCAGGAGCCCTATTTAAAATGATAGGGTGCGATCCTGCTGCATCCAACACGCATCCAAACACACAGCTGCATGTTTGAGTACATCTTGGATCTGTTTTAGATCCGACTACTGCAGCGTTTTTGGATCCGATTTTCGGATCCAAAAACACCGTGTGAACATGCCCAAAGGGATACAGAGGTATCAATCATAACTAGACTCTAATATTTGATGGGGCCTAAGGGACCCTTTACCATAGAAGAAGACACTATTGTCATACATGTCACATGGTCTTGGGAAACTGTCCAGAATCCTTAAGGGAAGCTAAGTTCACATTTGTATTCTGGCTTCTATTCTTGATGGAAGTCAAAAAACTCTGCCAAACCCATTAAACATCACCAATGTCCAATAGACCCAATTGACTTATAATGGGGTCCATCAGGTTTCACCAAGGTGTTTGTCATTTTATGAGAGAAATAACGCTGCATGCAGCACTATTTCTGACATTAATTATAATGAAATCTATGAAGAAAGGGTCCGATAATATATGAACAGAGCCTTACACCTGTGAGGGTAATTGGCACCATAAGAAGATTAAAAATAGTGTGATAGCAATTATTATTATCCCAAATATTTGTAGTAAAAAGAAAAAAAAAATAATGATTAATGATAGTCATACTGTAATATAAAAAGAGAGTTCTGTGGGGGAGATTACAAACTAGTCCAAAGGAACACTAAGAGAGTTGTCTGTAGCAACAGATTTAATTGTTCCTTTTTTTGTTAGCAGGACATTGGAAACTGGTTGCTCTAAGCAACTTTTCTACCTTTCCTTTGCGTTAGTTTTGATAAATTCCCCTTTATAGTTCTGAAGGGACTTTTTCATTCAGCAACACAACTTAAATTCCTATAACTCACAAAGAATTTTCCATACAGCTGCTGCATGTATTAAACATGCGCCCCTGATAAATTAGATTATCTGGTAAGCTTATTGATGAATGGCTCTCAAGAGAACATCATTTTTATGAAATTGTCATTGTATAAGACAAGTGTAAAATAATAAATAACATTAAAGAGCAAATTCTTCCACCATGCTTCACTTATTCACTTACGCTGCTAAGTGTACAGTGTTTTCAGGCACCAGCACCTGGAGGATTACAAATGCAAGATCTACAACGATTTCCAGAACACTGATTGATGATTGGACAATCCATTTTATGTTATGGCTCATCCAATTATAAATGGCTAAAGTTAAGCTGGCCATATATGTAATGATGTTGTCCAATGTTGCTCACTAAAAGTTTATTCTAAACCCTAGAAATTCATCCCGTCAGTTAGAAGAGCATTTCCACTCAAAATCTAAAAATGGTCATCTACTGCTATGGATGCAGTGAAGTTTAACTTATGGTGATATCATGGCTTTTTTCCATGATCTTTTCTTATATCACAACAGAAGCGATTGGAAAATATTGATGCAGTTGAGATACGCTTCTGTGCTGTGATATCTTTGTGCATGTCTGTCAGGCTTATCTTTGCTACATCTGCATATCAGATGGTTAAGGTGGTATCCAAAGTTATTTGCCTGCCTATAGATATCAAGATTTGACCACAAAATGATGAACATTCTGATTTAGTTATAAATGTCTCAATGGCTGGACTAGACTGAACCCAGTAGCAGGCAACTCTGGCCAAAATTAACAGGTGCAGCTAATTGATGAGCAGAAGCTCACACACCTCACTACTAGGGGAACAATTAAATGATAAAAAAACTGCACATTAAGTTAATACCTGTTCACACCAGCATGCAGAAAAGCCACAGTATAATGCATGGGGAGATTTCACAAATGCAAAAATACCAATAACATAACCACTCACATGCCCTCCATGCATGAGGGGGGTGGTTGCTGGTACTACAATTGCATATAAATAAGGCGATACAGAAGGGTGCCATAAATACAGATACGTGTGGTACACCATGCTGGCTTACAACCTATTAGTGACGCCCATACTATTATTTTTGCATTTGTGCAATTTCCCCATGCATTATACTGTGGCTTTTCTGCATGCTGGTGTGAACAGGTATTAAGTTAATGTGCAGTTGTTTATCATCTAATTGTTCCCCTAGTAGTGGGGTGTGTGAGCTGCTGCTCTTCAATTAGCTGCACCTGTTAATTTTTCCCAGGTAGCATATGGGCCAGAGATGCTTGCTACTGAGTTCAGTCTACTCCACCCATTGAGCTGTGAATAAGGCCCAAAAATTCTAGTTTTTTTTGAGTAAGTAATGTCCCAATTTTGTATGTGTTTTTGTAGTTAAAAATGGAATTAGGCTATGCAAGGAAATATATTTCCCATATCACAAACCACTTTTCCAATGAACAATTAAAAATATTTTATGAGCAAAAAGAATATGTGTTCCAACCAATGGACATGATTTCCATGATCAGATCCAATGCTTTTAGCATTAAAGATGTAAAAATTCTTAACATTCTTAAAATTGGACTGATCATTAATGATAATCATTACATACCACTACTGTTAAAGTGAAGACATATTTGTTACTAGGTTTGAAGTAGTTTTTCAATTTCTGAAGAATCAACAAAGTAAGAGGTTTGCCATCGTTTTTTGGGACGATTTTAAGTTACAACCAAAATTAATGCATTTTCTGATTGTGTAAAAACAACCATGGAAAAAATAGATATATGTTAATATCTCTGTAATATCTTCCGTTTCTATCTTTGGAGAGAAATGCTCTTTAAGAATTTGTTAGAAATATGTTGTTGCAATTAGTTTTAGATCTGTAACAAGATAATTTCCCATGAAAGACAATGCACAATTAGTAGTTCAGAAAGACTGTTCACTTAATAAAAAATAATGCAACTCACCTTCCAGGTGAAAAGTCATTGCATCTATGGCCAGGCTAAGTTTTGCACATTTTTAGAATTCTCCGGTTGTTATTGCCTGTCCTAAACACCAAACTTTGATTATAGTGGGGAAAGTACATTTTAAACACAGGGTCTCAGGGAGGCTAATTGTTTTTTTTGTTTTTTTTGTAATGGAAGGATGGCTTTAGGATGAAATATTGTAGTATTTAAGTTATTAATGGCTCCAGTTAGGTTGTGAAATTATTAGAATATGTTTTTCCAAATTGGTTCATTCTCAAACATTTGCTTAGTTCTCAATGATTTGCAACGTTGGAAGATAATATTTCATAATTTTTTTCTATTTATATATATTAAATTATTTTTAATAAAAAGGTTTTTTTTGCATCTTCTCCCCAACATAGCTGAGTATTGCACAGGTTTTAAAAATTTCATTAAGCACAAATTACAAAAAGGCAGGGATGGTGGAAGAAGCAGCCAGACATAGTGTTCCATGGTAAACCCCTTCCCCAAATCTAACCCCACAAAATGCAAAGATTCATCTCACTGACTGAGTTCTGTGCTTGTCAGATTGGCAGGGTAACTTGGTGCTTCACTGATATCGAAGCCTGCAGGGAAAAGAGAGGAGTACCACTTGGGAAGGAAGTACGCTGCGGTTGTATTATTTTAGATTGTGAGCTATTAAGTGCATAAAACAAACTGTGTAAGCACAGAGCAAAGTGTTGGGTTATAGTGTAATTCTTTGGTGTGTGGTGGAGGTGGACAGCCGGAAAGTTAAAGTATATTCCACCAATAAATGTTTTATTGTTCAGGTTAATTATACAGTTTTCCATATATTACTGCTTGGTACTGATTTTTCATGGACTGTATGGATAGTGCACAGCCAATTATGGCCTGTGCTGTATTATTGATGCTATTGTGTCACGAGTGCCTAAAATTATATTCGGAAATGTTCAATGTCTGTGCGTGATAATTTTTCTTTAAAGTCACATTGCACATTAATGCAGACATTTTGTGAATTTTTAAAACAACATAACACTTTGTACATTGGATATAACCAGGTAGAGTCTAAAATAAAATGAATTGCCCAAGTAAGACTTTGGGAAAATGAGGTCATCATTATAACACATGGAGTCAAATTTTATGTGAATTGCATTTTGTGGGTGGAGATGTAGGTGGATTGTGGATTCACAGGATTGTATGGAATGCCAATCAAATCCACAAACACAACATTGTGATGTGATAAAGACAATGGAATAAGGGACAATGACATTAAAGTTATGTATGACAAATTTAGTCCCCTAACATACTAGGTATATTTAATACAAGTATATTCAATATATATAACATAAATAAAACTCTTGATCAGGACCAAATTACATCCACTAAAACACTAACCTTGAAATCCTCACAAACTTATCTGTTTTGCTTTTTTAAAAATAAGGTTTGTATGGTTTGATTGAATGCATTACTAAATGTAAAAGTACATTCAATAATAACATTTACCAAGTAGATTACGCTATATAGACCATAAAGTACAGGGTTTGCCAAACAAAGATTTCCAGTGATCAACCTTTAGTCTCCCTTAAGTCCTTCCCAGAGTCTAATAAAATGTATATTAATTCATGGCTATGCAACTAGGTTTTATGTCATAAAAAGACAAAGCTGCTCAACTGTGAACCTCTTATCATGCTTTATTCTATACTCTGTAACTATTGTGCTAAAAGTTCGAACAATTTCCTTGACTTTTCTTGCAATCAATACCTTATTCTGTAAATATTCTAATGAACTGTCAACTTTATGGGTGTACAAAGTCATGTCCCATTATTATGACCACCTGCTAATAAGCAGGTAACTACCATGTTCAGCACAGACAGCAGCTGAAGCAACTCAACATGGTCCTGGCTGATTGTCACAGGTATCTAGAGCCTTGCTACCTGCAGTACAGGACTTTGCATGAGGAAGAACCCATAGAGAAAGTATGAGGTGGTACCACATATGCTCAATTGGTTTCAAGTCTGGGGCCCGTTTAGGACTTTGAAGCCTTAGTCATGCTTTTCCAACCAATGTTGGACATTTATAGCTGTGTGACATGTCTCATTGCCCTGCTGAAAGATTCCATCTGCCCCAGCGAAGGTAAACAGCATGTGTGGGTGTATGTGATCTGTAAGAATGGATTCATATTCAAAACTGTTGAGAGTGTCCTTCACATGGATAAGTGGGCCCAGAGAATGTCACTGCATGTGACTTCCTTCATGAACTATGTGCTGCCAACGTCAACAGTAAAAAGTGGTCAAAATATGGTATGGCTCGACACAATAGGAAGATAGATTAAGTAATATGCACCACAGGTCTAACACAAGTACAGCCAAATGTATGCCAAATTTATTATGTTTTTGACAAGTTTTATGCTTACCTTGAGAGAAAAGAAAAGGAGGACATGGTTAGATGTACTGAAAAGAAAAATATTTAACATGTCTACAAAACTGCAGCAAAGATGTTATGCTGCTGTTCCCAACTCTGAACATCTACTATGATCTATATAGTACATTCATATGTACTGCACTACATAATGTAGGTATTGGCTACTTGTTAATTTAATGTTTTCTGTCTTTTCTATTAAAGCCTTGATCTCAAATCACAAGAATATCATTACCCATTAAAGTTTGTAGGATATATACATTTTTTTACATTTTTTTTATTCCACTAAAAATGATATGCTCTGTACAAGGAAAATCAAATTAAGGTTGGAGATTTAAAGTCATTTCAGATATTATTATTATCTTAAACTAAGGGATAGTCTTTGGCTTGACCATCTTTTAGTTAAGTACTGTATAAATTACTTAGTATACTGTAGCTTTAAATATATAAGATATAGATGGATGTACATTTAGACCATCTTTACCTAAACAGATAATCTCACATTTACTAATTCCTATAAATATATTTTATTCTAAGTAGAGCATATAAAATATATTAATGATTTTAAGGGGTTTCCCAACCACTACAATCATTTTACATTTCTGACTCCTATAAGGGCATATGGACATTATTATATATTTGGTATCCCCTGCTTGGAATCTGTCTCTGTTAGCCAGAGTAGAAATGCAAAATAGCATTTCTCTCTTTCTTGGAAAAACTCAGTTTGACCATGTATTACACATTAACCATTCACTTGAATGTATAGGCAACCACAATGGGTTTTTACGATCAGCTAATCAACAGGCTGGCTTCAGTTTAAAAGTGGCTGTCATCATGAGATAGCCTCTTTATTTTTTGCATTGTCTCTCATTGGAATTTTATTTTTATTATTTTTGTTCAATGATATGGTAGTTTTCCAAACAAATTCAATAATTTCATAAAAAACAAATCGGTCTCCATTGGTCTACAATTATGACAATCATCTTCTCACAACAGAAGTAAAAAGTGTCCTTTGACCACTAAATGAAGACTGGATTATTTTTACACCTGGGGACACCTTTGCCCAAACGAAATGGACAGCACATGTTATATCTGTAAGATAAGTTTCTTAAAACGAGATATGAAGCTGATAAAATGAATAGATCCTTTTATTTGAATGTTATTTCTGCAGTACCAATCATAAATGATTCTTAATGTTTTTTTTTTACTAATTTGTATAAACAACATGTTGATTCTTTATGTTGAATTTGTTTCTAATGGTGGAATGAGTTATATGTAATGTGCTCTCAGCAGGAAGCCAATTCATAATGCTTTAGTCCAGAGTAATAGAATATTCATGCAGTATTCAAAATGTGCTATATTAATTTCCAAGTGTCTGTTACGGAATGTACAAGACTAAGTCATAGCTAAACTTGCTGCTCTTGTAATCCCTTTATAGTATTTTATGTTTGTACAGTGTATTTTCTCTTTTTTAATGTGCTATCTATGTTACGTATAACAGCAGGTTTTTTCTGTCAGGTTTGCCAATCCATCCATTTAATTACTGACATAAAGGAGTTTTTTTAGGACTATATTAATAAAATATCAGAGTATTGCATGTGCTCGTTATTCACAATATGGAACATTCATTCCCAAAGTAGTGATTTTGAGCACCATGCTCGTTTTCTCTATAGAGACCAATGCATATATAGTCTCCACAGAGCAGCCCACTAATTTATTCCTTCTGCGCACCATGCCAGCAGTTGTGGACTTTTTAGCACTGGCATTGATCATCAGGTTAAATATGATGTACTGGTTGAGTGGAGGAAGTTCAAACCAGTAAATGTAATTAGAGAAATCCTCAGGAGTAATGTTACAACACTTAATTTTGCTGGAATAATAGTGAATATTTGGATTATGATTCTGGCAGACACAGCAGAAACAAAGTCATGAAAAAGAATGTAGTTATATTCCTTGTAAGCATATAACTAAATAAAATATGAAGTCTATCTGAAAACGAAGCCAGCAGATTCCAAATGATATTCATATGTATAAAAAAATAATATGTGTATATATATATATATATATATATATATATATATATATATATATATATATATATATATGTATGTATGCGTGTGTGCGTGTGTTCTTTCTTTTTTAAATAACTATACTCAAGGAGTCAAAGCCTGCTCAAGAGTATCACAGATCTATGGTATAAGTCATTATGTCTAGATGATCAACCCAAAGGTATGCATCATTTTGTAGTTGAAGTACATTGTGGAGCCAAGTTGTATGATTACAGAATGTACATCCAACAAATACAATTCTATGTGATCTGCCAAGTTACTAAATAATTGCGGAAATAAGTAAGGGATGTTGTTTACTATAGCATTTGATAAGTAAACAATTAAATTTAGGTTGGCCACAGTAGTAGACCCTTACCCTATGGAAGGCAAGCCAACCGGGAGAAGATCCAGTTAATGTAAGTTTCCAAATTGCTCAATGAATTTCATCATGGCTTGTTGCTGTTACTGAATAATCAGCACATAGAGAAGACAGCTATTTAGAACTAAAGTTATACATTGTTGCTACTTCTCAGCAGTTTTATGCAATTTTTGTACATAATCAAGGTCAGCCAGAAAATGCAGCAGCTTTGGGCCAAATCCACGATAATCTGCAATTTTGTATCTTTTATGGACATTGTCATGATTATGCCTGACACGCCCCCCTGCTTTTGGCTCTGGTCGCCGGCCACGGCTGGTACGACGTAAACCTTGTATTCTTATTCACCAGTGTGAACTGGTCCTTCTTCTCTGTAGGTATTTGATTCCTGGCCAACGTTCGTGGCCAGGAATCCTCCAGCACTCTTTCAGTTAACCAGTGTTCCTCCTTGATTGACAGCCTTGTTTCCCTATCTAGTTTTGTGTTTCTTCCACCAATCACCTCTGTTCTGTGTCCGCTGCTTACCTATTTTAGGATGCCTTCACCAGTCGCCTGTCCCTGCTATAGAGGTCTTTTGCTTGTAGCTAGCCCTTCCTTTTGCATATGCCTTTTCTGTATTTGACCCTGCTGTTCTACTGACTATTCTCTCTCTCTTAGTGATTTGGTACTGCTGCGCCCGACCGGTATTGACCTGGCTAATCTGACCCCCCTTTATTGTGTTCTGTCTTCGTTTGTCTGTGTCTTGTGTCCGCACTTAATCAGTGTAGCTCCTAGTCTTCTGGTTGGGGCCGACCTATTAAGGAGTCGGGCACCCCAACAAAGGCAGGGACAGTGGTTGGGACCAGTATCAGGGCCTCACTCTGTTGGTGTCTGTTCGTGTGCCCCTGACCGGTCCCTGACAGACATCTTATGCATGATGACTAATTGAAAAGATAAAGAATCCTTATGACTCCATATTAAAAAGCCACAGGTATATCCCTGCCATTGTAGTGTACCTCTGTACAGCACTGTATTATGGATGCTCATAGAATCAATGCTTTAGGGAAGATCAACTCTATACTATAGCATCTGTTGGAACATGCTATGGTTTTATATATGAAATTAAACAAAATCAACTACTTAGAGGCATGCCGAGATATACTGTAATACATTAGGGCCCTACAAAGAATTGTGATTGCTTTATTATAACTCCATATATCATGGACATTATATATAACTGTTGAGTGGCAGTTTGCATGAGCCTAAATGTTGCTTTAAGATCAATTTTAAAACGTACCTGTAGCATAATACTTTTTTATCATATTAATTTATAGCAATATACAATGAAGGGTAGTATCTATTGTCTTGAAAAAAAAAAAAACTGTTCCTGATACATCTTTACCTAAAAGCAGAAGCACTATGTCCACACAATGAGTATTTCAAGTTGGAATCCAGCATATTCTGACTTTAAATACTCGTCTAAAACAAAAAATCATCCTATTTAACCTCAATAGAAAATACACATTGTAGTTTATGCAACGCTTATTTTCATTGGTTGGTTTTTAAAAGTAAAAATACATGTTCATTCTTTGGTCATACTCCATGCGAGAAATTTACTATCGAAGTAAATGGGGATGACTAAAAACCCTTCGTAAAATTCGTAAATGACCACATAAAGATGAATGGGACTGGTTTGTGACTTTAAATCCACCAGAAAAAAACACCCTAAATTCTCATGAAATACACGTTGAAATCGACGTGGATTTCAACGGCAGAATCCGGCAAGAATCCGACAAATAGTTTTACCCTTATTGAGCATAGAGCATGAATAGTTTCAAAGTTCAGAAAAAAAAATAATGAGTACATTTTATTAATACATTATTTCTAAATTTAAACTATTAAATCTTGTATTATCATTTAGTATGTAATGGTGTACTGATGCACTAAATTCATTATTCAAATTTAAATGTGATTTACAGAAATCTCCAGTACGGTCAAACAATAACCTTTAGGCCGTGTTCACACGGCTTATTCCCGACGGATTTGTGAGCCGGATTGCGCTCACAAATCCGCCATGAAGAAGGGGCGGGATGGGGGCGGGGCTCCCCGGCCCCATAGACAATGCAATGTTTACGGCACGTACGCGCCGTAAATACTGTTCGTGTCACTTTCTCCCCCCGCGGCGGATTCGCCGAGCGGGGAGGAGCGACGGACTTCACTGTTCTCTATGAGAACAGTGGATTACCGTAATTACTCCGACGGATTGGCGCCGTACTGCAGTGCAAAACCGGCGCACAGTACGGCGCCAATCAGCGGCAAAATAAGCCGTGTGAACGAGGCCATAATGTAATCTTCAAGTAAAATGTCCACCATCATTGTCATTTTTATTTCTAATATTCTGTGCTCATTCATTTTATAATTTATCTTAATAGCAATTGGAGCTCTGTTTTTGTTATAAAGAGCTAAAAATGATAAAATGATAACATTCTGGCTGTAGGCTTAAGAGTTTATTGCATGTTGTTTAAAGGGAACCTGCCAGTTGCTTCATGTTCCTAAACCACAGGCAACATTAAAGGTTTTCTTATCACAGTAAGCTGTGTTTTACCCTTAAAACCTACAGAATTTCAGAGTGAAATATACTGTAAAACTGTGCTGTGCAAAGGAAGAAGTGCATCGGTCAGAAGACAGTCTAATGCACAACTTCTCCATGACCAGCTCAGCTTATATGTCAGATCTCTCCCTATACTCAACAGGTAAGATTCTTGTAAGATAAACTGGGTTGGTTGGGAAAAGGCTTCACATTGGACTCATCTCCACTGATAAGTATTCTTCTTAGCATGCCTGTCAGTTTTACAGTATGTTTTACTCTGAAGCTCCATTCTGGCTATTTCATGCTGTGTGTGATTTAGTCAGCATGAACAGGCTGATGGATTTCCTTTAAAGGGGTTGTCTCACTATAAGGATTGCTGTTTATGTTAAAGATCTTGCAAAAACAAGTCACTTTGCAATATGTGTCCTTTAACAGTGTCCTACCTATTCTGAGATATTCCCTCTTGCATGGGCTGCATCAGCTCTACAGGTCGCTATAGCTACAGACCTGTTCATTCTCTCATGATAGGCTGCCTGCACTGGTTGCTATAGCTACAGACCTGGCTTCTACTGCAGCCTAGTAGAAGCCCGTAAACACGCCCCTGAATTCAATGTGAAACCAAGAAAACAGGACTGGGATAAGATGAATCAATGTAGTGAAACAACCCCTTTAAGTATAAAATTATATGTATAAACTGCAAGCATTTGGCTTCCACTAGTGGTGGCTATGAGAAGTCAGCAAAACAGCTTGGTATCTATACAATGGCACTCAGAACATTATAAAGAGGCTTGGCTGCCGATAGGAATTTTGGGGGCCCATACAGCCAAAGGCCTGGGCCCCTTTCCCAGACACAGCCCATTCTCAGCTCTAGACACACCCCATCCACACCCCCACAGGGGCCCCATACGGTTTGAGGGCCTAGACAGGGGCCCCACACGTCTCGGATGCCTGAAGAGGGGTACAACATGGCTCAGGGGCCTGGACAGGGGCCCCAAACATCTCATGGGGCCTGAACAGGGGTCTCACATCTCGGGTACCAGGACAGAGTCCCATGTGGCACTGGTGTCACTGGCTACGAATAGAAATAATGGCCTGCGCTTCTCAGGGAGTGCCTGGCCTCTGAGTCACAGCTCTATATGATTACATAGAGAAGAGGCCTTCAGACCTGTTCTTAAGGCTTATTTCTGAACTGTGACCGGAGCCGGAGCCTCCTCTCTCTGTGCATGGGCTTTGTTCTGGCAACAGCAAGGATGTCATCACATTTCAGATCAGTGAGAAGGGGCCTCACTGACTTAATATGTCATCCCGCTCGTGCACAGAGAGAGGAGGGTCTGGCTCCAGTCACAGTTCGGAAGTAAGTCTGAGGGCCTGTTCTCTACATAATCGTATTAAGCTGTGACTCAGAGGCTGTGCCCTCCATGAGAAGCGCAGGCCATTATTTCAATTCATAGCCAGCGACACCAGCATCCTGACTTCCTTCCAGCAGGCCCCTTTGTTTCAAGTTTTTCTCTGGGCTCCGTACAGCATTACCTCCAGTACTGCCTTTACAGCGGCCCTGTGAAGAGGTATTATGAATTAAATCAGAAAAGAATTTCTATATAATTATTCATTTATTTAGATCACAAAAAAAACTAAATGGCGTACCTCATGTTCAATAAAGCTGGTCAGCTAAAAATTTAGAACAGCCCAGTCCTAATGTTAATCTAAATGGTCTGAAAAATGTTTGAAAATTTTTATGATATAATCGGGAATGTAGTATAGATTTAACTTCTTTTAAAATGATCAGTATTAGAAACCTTTTATGATTTGAGGTTTTTTAAATAATGTGATTGATTTTGGTACCTACTCCTTACATCTATTTATTTAAGGTGTTTGAAAATCCTTTCTAACCACATGCATATATGTGGTTCTAATGTTTTGTTCTTAAATTTTTAGTATTGCACAACACATGCATAAAAAACATGATTTCCAGTAAACACATTGTACGTAGCTGTTGGTAAAGTCTGGAAAATTCCTTATAAATTGCAAGACATTTTTATCCATATGTCGCACAGATGTGACATTTTTCAAATATAAAGAATGTCCAGAAGCCATTTTAAATACATCCTCAGAGGGAATCTTATAATCACAGCAATAAAGATTCTCCTGATTACCTTTAAATGAAACACTGGGAAGTAAGAGAGGCTCCATAATAATACATGTGTTCCTCATATTTTATATTAGTGTTGATCATTGCAAAAAAAATGGACAGATGGACCATGAATACTATGGGAATTTTGGCAGTACTATATTTTGGTCACAAGTGAACACATTTGTATTAGAATACAGTCGTGTCTGACGACAGAGCCACTTGCTTATATGAATGTTGTTTACAAAATTCTCTACAAAGTAATTAAAGTCTGTGCAATTCTATTTGTAAAGAAAGCTGTTGACTTCTATGTGCCTCATTTATTGTAACATCTTTACTCTATTCTAAAAGTTTGAATGTCAAGCATAGTGTAGTATATTTCTCATATTTCTGTATTCTAAAATGAAAGACACAGCATAAGAATATTACAGATGTAGCAGAGTACAGCTTGACCGTGATATCACGGCTCTTCGTGTTATCTGATCTGTAAACAAAGGCTATTGAAAAGCATTGAGAATGTAGGGATAACATTCTGTGCTGTGATATCACGGTGCAATATCTGTTCTGTTTAGTTTTGCTACATCTGTATATCAATTTATGAAAATACATATGAGATCCGTCCATTCTTCTATCAGTCCACCTATCCAATCATTCGATCTATCTTCCTCTATCTAGTCAGTCTATACTTCTATATGGCAAACAGGCAGAATACTAGTAATAAATCTGCAGTCCTATGTAAATAACAAGCACAAGGCATATCAGAGTTGTAGAATATACAAAACCGCCATAGGTTATAAGGTGTCTAGGGAACAGTAATAGTCTGCTTTCACACAATCCCCTTTTCTCCAATTGGTTGTTATTTTTTCTAATATTTTAACTACTTCCTAGGATATTAATCTTTGGATGAGATTTTAACACATGGATTATCTTTTCTTAAAATGGATTGATAACTCAGGGGTTGGGGAACTAAAGTACCAGCAGTGACCAGTTATATGCTGTACTAATATTTTGACTTACGGCTTTTTCTCCAGATACCTCACTACCTAAGGTGACATCATATATATTGTACAACTCACTTACACTTTATGCTTGCTTGTGCAGATTCTTAGGCATTACTAAAATCTCTCAGGACCCAATGCTAAATTTATAAAAGGACCCTTATACACCACGTGTCATTTATAACACTGATGTTTTCGTATGTGGCAGAGGGTACTTGGGATTCCCATCAGACTACAGGGCATGTTAGTGACTGCTAGCCCTGCATCCGCTATAGTTATACCCCTGTGCAGATCCATTACTAGTATTATTGCCGTTCAGTGTACTGAAGTATAGACTAAGGGTCACATGTATAAAAACTGTCTAAGTCTAAGACTGTCTTTGTTGCCCATAACAACCAATCAGAGCACCACTTTCATTTTTTTCTGAGCACTATATGAAATGAAAGGAGAGCTCTGATTAGTTGCTATGG
Source organism: Phyllomedusa bahiana (assembly GCA_025379985.1). Lineage (NCBI taxonomy): Eukaryota > Metazoa > Chordata > Amphibia > Anura > Hylidae > Phyllomedusa > Phyllomedusa bahiana. The sequence continues at coordinate 214,650 of JAODAL010000431.1, forward strand.
GCAACAAAGAAAGTCTTAGACCTAGACAGTTTTCATACACGAGGCCCTAACTTTTGGGATTATTAAGTGGTCTCTAGGAAGATTATAGCTTTGTATTTTGGAATTTTTTATTAGTAGCCCCTATTATAAATGATGTATGCTCATTGCAGGTGGTTTACATAGATGTAGCAAAGCTTATCTTGACAATTACTGCACTGTGATTCTCTGGCACAAAAAGTTATCGTAACTTTTTCAATGCTTTTCAATGAATTTTGTTTTGACCTAAGAAAAGATAACACAGTGCAGTAAGATATTACTGCTACACTTTACTACATCCTTTTGTGCCGCAGGTGTCCATCTCTTGCTTTATGTTTCTGTACTTGTGAAATTTGTCTTCTATCATTTTGAAATACCTGTGTATATAAATGCACAAAATGTTTTGTCTCACTTTGAACCACCCATTTTTAAAGTAATGATTAAAGTAATTGATCATGGTTGGTCCTAAGATCCATATGACTGACTGCTATGAACAGAAAAAAGTGATCCCTAAAGAACACATTTTCTGGCACTACTCCTTCCCTATATCTCTGTAGCAAATCTTAAAAGCAGAAGCAGTATGGACAATATAGAGCAGTACTGAAAAGTGTAAGCTGTGAATCAAGCACTGACTAGAGCTTTCAGTAGTATCTCTGTCTCCTCTGCCTCACTCTGCTGCTCTTCCTTCCTCTTCCTCTCCTTTCCATAGACTTCTATAGGGAGTTGAAACCTAAACTTTAAACAAGCTATATCATCTTATGATAGATTTTATCAGTGAGTGAGAAGTTAAGAGAGAGAGAAACAAGGAAACGACCCTGATAAGGGAAGAAAGGTATTTTTTTCTAACAAGATATATGACAAAGTTTCTTGTTCTGTATTATCAATTTATGAAAAGTGTGTCAAACATTAGTGGCCATTTAAGCATTATGGAGCCCACTGAACTGAATAGATATCCACCAACATCATTATGTTTCAGGGCTAATAAGCCATGAAACAAAGAATTTCTACACAAACACTATAATCTGATGGTCATAGCTCAGCCCTGAAAGTAAGTTATTTTGGCTTAACAAGTGTCATATTTGAGAAATTACTAAACACAAACATCTGTAATATAAGGAGTCACAACCCACTGACCTTGTTTAAGGAATGCTACAATATATTACTGTATATGTCAAATTAAAATGTTATTCTAAATTTATGAAAATTACATGAAAAACAAAATACACAGAGTGTCCCTATTATGAAACATTGATGGTTATAAACAAGTAAACAATGATGGAGTTTTACATTAAAATGTGCCTTATTGTGAAACCAGGATGTCTCTGTTCTGACTACCTGAATAGTGGACACGGCCACCGAATTGTATGTTTAAGCCAGAAAGTGTTATGTTGCTAGATTATTTAATCATAATGATAAATACAGAAATTGGCACAAACATAGACAGGTTCTGAGGTTACAAAGAAGGGTGTATTTAGTCATGCGTTTGTGTTACGAGGATCAATACAAGACACATCATCTAATTTTTAAACACATAAGATAAACAAGACTTTTGTCAAAAGACTTTAAATTTACATACAAAAAACAGAGAGGAACTCTAAATTATGCATCAACATGCAAGAAGATGTACACAGACAAAGCATGAATTGGCTTGGAAGAGGAATATGTGTACCAATAGCAGCATAAACAAGATATTCGGGAAATACAGTACTATGTATCTTTCATGCACTTCACAGCAGTCTAAGGGAATGAGGTTTACCATGACAGCAATAGCACCAACATCATGCAAAACATGCAAGGCTGGAAATAAGAAAGACCAAAGGGAAGGATAAATTGGTTAAAAGATATTCTCTAAGCATACTAACCTGCTGGTTCTAATGAATTTTCTACTTTGTCGTTAACATCGAAAACACGGTCATGAACACCTATAGTTTTCATACAGCTATCTATAACAAAAATAGAGATAACAGCCAAATACGTTAGAGAGATCTTTTAAACTCCATCACTTTTGTTTATCTCTTTTTTTGCTTTAATTATTTTTGGGGGGTTTTTACTTTGTACTAGAGGGCATCTCTTTGAATGCCAAATTTTGCCTTTTTTTGTACTAGACATATGCAACATTTGAGAAACAACAAGTTAGCAAGTGGCATGTATTAAATAATGCTTAATGAGGAATGATTAGAAAATATAATGCAAAATAAACCACAGATGTTGAGGTATCACACAAGGCTTTACAATAAAAACTTGAAGGCTCTTAATTGTAGCACACATTACAGCATGCATTTGTGGCCACCCATTGAAGCAGATGAAAAACACTTACTTTGTGGTCGAACAAAGACTTTGAGTTTTAAGCAGGATCTTCTTCCATTGTCTGGGATTGCTGAAGCTGAAGAACAAAGAAAACAAATAGTCTCAACAATACTTTCAGATCAAATTCTCAATCAGGTTTCAAGTATCTTGTCTCACGCTATGTAATACTTCCTAGAAGTACATTTATCTACTGAGTCACATCACATCAGAACAGTGATGTGGACAACAGTCTTCAACAGAAGATTAATGGATTCTTTATATTATTTAATTATGTACTATAATATTGTAAAGCAGGGTAGGATAGTAGAGCAACAAATGAATACCTGTTCACAGCTGACTTGGTTAGATTGTCATTATGGATAAGGCTATATACAGTACAGCTGCAATTACGCCGGGTGATTTGGGGGTCGTGCTGATCAGCGCGCACTCCCACTGCGCGAGGGGGCCGGAAGCCCGCCAGCCCCATTGACATGCATAACTCGCAGCGCGTATTCGCCGCAAGTATTTGACATGTCATTTATCTCCCTGCGCGTACAATACGATCGTATTGTACGAGCGGGGAGAGGAGGCGTAATCCATAGTTCTCTGTGAGAACTATGGATTACCGTAATTTCGGCGTGCATCTCGCTCGTATTTGAACACAAATACGCTGCGAAATGAGCACCAAAATTACCCCGTGTGAACATACCCTAAGAGTGCCTTTCTTTACTATGAAAAATAGGTAAATCTCTATGTATTTAGATTTAGCTTTAGTTTTTGTTCTGCTTGATAAAGGTTTCATGGTATGAGTTGAAACATTGCACAGGTCAAACTGGTTGTCACGGATTAAAATAAAGGTTTTGTTTATTTAATAGTTTCACACTTGTCCATGAGTTGCATCCGGTATTACAGTTCAACTCCATTGACTTGTATTAAGGAATAGTCATATTACCAGATACAGCCCATAGCAAGTGTGAAGCCGTCTGTGGGAAAACAAATAAATAACCCCTTAAATGAAAAATGGCAATGTTTTTCTAATACATGTAAGGATCTGCCTGTTGTGTTACAAATGTTTGCTATAATATATATATTATGCAGCAGGGTCAAACAGGTGGCTGACTGGTAGGACAGGTTATAGCAGTGATAAAACTAACTTTAAAATTCATTAAAAAAAACAAACTTTATTCTTTTGAGACTTTGCAGCTCTACAATGAGGTAATGTACTATGGCACAAATCTCAGCAACACACTGGTGATTGGCTTGCAACAGGAGCCATAGGTAGAAATAGATGATATAAGAGGGCTCCCCTTCACCCTCTAGGGCAGGGGTGTCAAACTGCAGTCCTACAGCTGTTGGGAAACTACAACTCCCAACATGCATTTGTATAATCTATAACAGTGGACATAATGGGAGTTGTAGTTTCCCAACAGCTGGAGGACCGTAGTTTGACACCCGTGCTCTAGGGTCTCAGATCTGCCCATTACAACACCATCTCACTGTGCTTGCAGTTTTCTGGCAGCTTCAGTCTCAGCAGCCTTCCTTGCCCTGTATCAGTCTTTGGAAAGACCATTCTGCATTAAACACCCAGGAGCCTCTGCTTCTAAGCCTCTTGCCTTAGCATGAGCATAGTCTTCCCATGCAACCTCACGCAGAACACCTGTTTTTAAAAACTCATAAAGTTCTCCCTTTTGAATTGTGATGTGACCTAGTGCCGGTAAATAACGTAAGAGTACACAGAAGGCACTAATATAATACGAATAGGCACAACTATCATCATGACACATATAATTACACTGCCTTAGAAATATGTGACACATTTATTACGGTAGCCTAGTAATGTTTTTCTTTCCTCTTTAGCTGCTTATGGCTGATCAGGGACTCTAAGAGGAGGAGCTGTGATAGCTCTGATATAATGGCATTCCTAGTCGAATAACCATTGTAAGATTAACTCTTTGAATATCGATGTGTCCAAAAGTGGAATTTACTACAGTGCTTCACACTGTGGGTAAAAAAGTAACAAAAGGTAACCATCTAATAGGATTTATATTAAGTGGCTGTTGAGTAGCTATTTCAAATGATATTTGCCACTAAGTCTCTTTGCCACTTACTCTCACTTTGTTTCCATATAGCTTCTAATAGAGTTGTGTTCTGATGTATCAGCTTTAAATCTAGAAGTGTCTTTAGAAGTGAGATGAGGAAAGGAATTACTTGGCACAATCTAATAATCAACACATCTTGTGTGTCAATTCATTTCACACACTGCTTTCTTCAGTTTGACAAAAAAAAACAACTTACTCTACAGGAAAACAAGTGACTGGGACAAATATAATCTGTATAATGAGTCAAATGTGCTTCAATCCACAAACACTTCTACCATGTAGCTATTTCTACGCAGGATTTATAGCTTCTTCTGTTTTAGACCTTATTGGCATCTTATTTTTGCCCCCATTAGAGGTATCCATCGGAATATCATTAACATGTATACCAACAGATGCTGCAATGTGCCCAAACTAAGATGTGAACGTGTTCTGAAATATATAAAATTTGTAACGTGGTGTGTAACTAGTGTTGAAGTGCCAGGCATGTGCTATGGAGGTCTAGATTCTTGCCAAATATTCATAGCTATCCTCATTAGTTTTCCATGTGCTGTGTTAACCACTAAAAATTATTTACTAGGTTCTAGTAGCAAGAAAACCACATAAAATGACAGTGCTTATTTTAGAAGGATGCTCGTTAAAACAGCTCCAAGTTTAGGAAACATCAGAAGATATCTTCAGATGGAGTCAGGGTGCTAAAAATTCAAAACATTTTACTGGCACTACTTAAATAGTTGAATTGTTCTAGCCCTGATCATGCTCAGGGCCCTACACTGTAATTGTCACTAATAGTTAACAAAGTCCAAACAATTATTTTTATGTCTGGCAATCCTTAGCTAAGAACAACATGATAACTTAAGGAGAGATATATGATCGGGTTTGTCACCCTTTTCTGGCATCAAATGCTCCAAAGTGAGCAGTCTACGATGTCTAATGCGCCTAATGAATGTGTATGGCGCATTGTTCATAAGACTCAACACTTTTTAATGCGCCTAACACGAGGGGGCGTTCTGGGGCCACACAAATTATTAGTCAACTATATTAATGTGGTTCGGCAAAACTAGGCGCATTACTGCTCGGACAGGCAGACCTATTTTATTGTGGTCTGCCTGAGCCTGAGGAGTCGAAGTGAAGCAAGATTTGCCGTTAGGGAAAAAAATGTCCAATATTTCTCAACTTTCACCGGTATAGTAATAAAAAGTAATTTATGATAATTCTCAAACTATATAAAATGTTATTATTTAAATTTAATAAAAAAGTGTTATCATATAAAATTAATATAACAATGTATATCCCAAAAATATAAAAATATTTACTATAAAATGTATTTAAGATTAAAAGAATCTAAAACTAGTTTTACCTTAAATAACCCACTGATGATGTTGTTCAGATTTGGAGCTAAACTTGTCTCTATTTTTAAAAACTTTATTTTATATTTTTACTATTATTTTTAACCCCCTAACGACTAAAATATGTGATTGTTTACACTATACATTGCAATACCAACATATTGCAGTGTACTGGTCATATTAGCTCATTTGTATTACATTCCGTCTCTGGTATAAAAGATGTACTAACATGGCAGACCTGAGGCCTTTACTAGGCTCCCTGTTCCATGTTAACTGTCGTGCACCCTGTGATTACACTGAAGAGGGGTGTGAATGGATTACAGAGGGAGTCCTTTCCATCTAATGGATAAGATTGTGCAGTTGCTAATGACTATAACATGATTAAGTGGCCAGGATCTTAAATGTCCTGGATGCTGTCAGTACATGTCAGCTATAGCGGGCAGCAGGCGTCTGTCATATATAAAGCAAGATTCATGTCAGAGAGGGGTTAAAATAGAGAATCACTTTAATGGCACCAAAACAACAGTATGTATGCAAAAGATGTAACGGATATTTCAAAAAGCTTGGTAATAAATTTTTATGAATGTCATTTGTGATCATTCATTGTTATGGCTGAAGGTCTACATACGAAAGGGAAATTGAGCATGTTAATATCTACGCAGTCATTGTGCTTACTGCTTTTACCATTTTTTTATTTTCTATATGCATAATGCATAAACATGTACTGAGCATATGAAAGCAAATGTGTTCAAATTGAATATTAATATTGATATATGATCAAAGTGTAATGTTACTAAGTATTGCAATATTAATATAGTGCCCAGGCCTACAGAGAACACCTACATTTTAACCTCAATGTAATAATATTTTGACCTTTCAGTTTTATATCCTTTCATTCTTTCCTGTTTGCTATGCAAATCAAAAGGGAAGCAAATATGCCTTGTACTAAGACCACATTGTGCAGAAGTAAATATTTCATGAATCTTTAAATATAAAAGGTTGTTAGTGCCAAAATCAAGATTAGAGAATTGAAGTATTTTTTTTTCAAACCAAAGAATCCAGTTACATATTGAAACCTATTGTTGGGAAAACTCGTATAATTACTATTTAGCCTCACACAAACAGGTGTATTATGCCTCCACACAACTGAGAGGTTGTGTGGAGGCATAATAAACTGTAGCACCTATAGGTTTCTATAGACATCACTGTACTTTTGTATGCCTGTGACCTTTTATTCACCAATCTTGTGAAGCATTTTAGCTCATAACAAGCTCTCCAAGAAATACTCTGTTGGATGAGTAAAAGGTCACTTCTTCTATTGGAAGTTGCTACCCATTTCGTTATGTTTGCACTTGTATGGATCCCTTTTAAGATGTTCAGAATAAGCTGTCCACATGGCATTTGTTTCTTTTGTAGACTGTTTAGAGTAGTTTTAGTTGGACTGTGAGCCTCAGTAGACCCAGGAACTTCTGTTAATGAATATTGACTATGTTTAGTGTACAGTACATTAATACAAAAAATATATTCATAAATTAAACTAACATACTGAATAAATATGAGGCCTACATGAGTTTTTGAAGCCTGACATCTCTGGTAAAGAAATATTTTTTCCTACTATGTGAAAGAGACCGAAAAGTCAGACCAGGGTTGTGTTACATTCATGTTCATATAACAGGATTGGAGATTGCATTAGAGGAGGTATCTGGAGATTAAAGCGAAGATGTGTGTGGAGGCAGGTTATGGAGAGCTTGACATGTCATAGATAGTTACTTGAACTGAATTTGCTGAGCAAATAATATCCAGTGAAGGAATTGACAAAGGGGAGAGACAGGGGAGTAATGAGAAGAGAAGTGGATTAGCTGGACAACAAAGTTGAGGATAGATAGAAGGGGAGCAAGAATGGTAGATGGAAAAACCACAGAGAAGGATGTTGCAGTAATCTAGGCGGGAACTGATGAGGTCATGCTCAAGCATTTTTGCAGCATCATAGTTAAGAAAGGAGCAGATTTGGGAAATATAATGTTGAGTACTATATTCAGTTGAAGCAATATTTGAACAATACCAGTATAATGCATTGTAGACTTCTCTATCTATCAGAATAAGAATTGCCTGTGGCACCTCATAAGACTTCAAGTGATAAAACATCTGGGCCAGATGGAATGTCAGATGAATTCTATAGACAATGTTAAGATACTTTATTGCCCAAGTTCTAAATACCTGTGACTAAGCTTTCTTTTATTAGGAATCTTCTTAATTCTAAATGAGAGACTTAAAGGGGTTTTTGCCACGATCTTATTTCATACCTTCTGCATCCAGCTCTTCAGCTCTGTGTGCTCAGAAGGGGGCGTGTGTGATTTGTTGGAATTGCATATCATGTGACCCAGCAGGATGACATCACCATGCCCTTCCTCTCTTTAGCCAAAGAAAGGTCTCTTTATGGATAGAATTATAAGTAGCTACACTTTAGCTCAGAGGTAACGTTTTTCGCTTTACAGCACAAGGGTCCTTGGTTCAAATCCCTGCAGAAACTTAACCTGTGGATTTTTTTTTCCTCTTTATCAATGCACAAACCTCACTGAGGTTTATTTTTTTATTTGCACTGTTTGACTTATTACTAACTAGTCCAAAGGACAGGAAATGAATGACAGCACCTGGGGTTTGAACACACAGTAGCTACCTGAGAAGAAAGGTGATGTCTGAGCATGTGTGACCAGGACTGAGGAGCTCACAGCCCTGGTCGTATCCCTTGCAGATGAGCTGTAAACAATGGATCACTAAAAGAGCAGCTAAAACAAAAACGGAGCAGAATTTTTAATAATGATGAATGGTGAAAATGTTTATTATTTAATTTTCAAACTTCCCACGTTAATTTTACTTTGTGGTAAAACCCCTTTAAATTATTATAGATTTGAATGATTATTATTTTTAAGAAAGCTAAAGATCCAGTAGTAGTAGAATTCTACCTATTAATTTCATTGTTTAACTTAGATATCAAGGTTTTGGCCAAGGTCCTGCCATGTTGGCTCTGTACAGTTATTTCATAAGCCATACATCCAGACCAGTCAGACATTGTCCCTGGTAAACTCATTTCATTTAACATGAGAACATTTTTTTCTAATCTTCAAGACATGTTAAAGTTAGGGTGAGAGTCAGATTTGCTTTTATAAATGCAAGTCCACTGCAAGGTAGAATGGAATTTCCTTTTGGAGGTCTTGGCCTGATTTGGTTTGGAGAAAAAGGAATTACTTGGTTGAAATTGCTCTATAGATAACCTTAAGCAAAAGAGCAAGCATTGGTGGCACCTATTTACACTTGCAATTTATAGCATGGAATCAGACAGGGCTGTCCCTGTCTCTACCTTCTTCTGCTTGTGATTTTTTATTGTGCCTGTCTTGATTCAACAAAAAAAAGTACGGCATTAATCTCAATCTTAATAACCATATTTACAATGGCAAAAGGGCTTATATCACTCAGAATGATATTAATTTGATCAAAGAGACTTTCTTTTCCTTATCTTCAGTTATATTACCACTCACATCAACTCATATACTTGGTGAGTTGGGAAGAAATTACAAGAAATACATTTGCATTGAAAAACCCAGCGATAGTAAAACCTTAAATATACTGAAGCATTTGAAATCTGGGATGTTGATACATAAGACAGCTAAAAAAAACGAGGGTTTGCAAGCTACAATATATAGTATAGAATACTCTGAAAAGTATTTTTTGAATAATTATCTGGTCAAATTGTTATTTACTGCACAATGCTTAGTATACATTACCAATTTTTGAGTAGATCCAACTCTATTCTCATTTGTAACTTGTTTGTTAAAGGAAAGCTAAAGTCTTTGAAATTTGAAAGAACTTTGTCACTAAGCACAGATTTGTTAACTTTTTAAGAAGTTAGTGGACAAATCAAAAGGTTTCTTGTATTTATTTGTTTCTAAGGTGGCTGATTTACAGCTGCTTTTAATACATTGTATACACAATTCACATATTAACAATTGCAGAGGATAACTGAATAAACAGGAAAGAGATTTCAGGCCCATTTATCACACAAATTTGAAGAATTCTTATAAGGACAATAGATGGATTTCTCTTCATGTTTTGCTGCTTATCAAGTTACACAGTTTATGATAAATCATAGACTTCACTATACTCTAAGCTTTTTGTTTTGTGCCATATGCAGACCCTATTTACACGCTTTGTTGGACATAATTCTTCTGTCATAATTCTCAACAATCCTATTTTGAGCACCGGGGCAGACAATAAGGGCTTAAAAATGTAAGAAATTGAAAATATACTAATATATTTAGGCAGATATTAGTTTAGCTAGGTTAATAATCGTTTGTCAGTAGTGTATAAGGGCTAGACCATCTGTAAAGTGGATAAGTCAAGTGAAAATGGTTTTGAGCATTGCGAAATATTATTTCTATGATAATCCAAAACTTGACAAATTTTAAGTGGTGTTCCCAGACAGAGCGTGTGTCTTTAGAAGAATGAATAATTTTGATGGTATAACATGAAAGGCACATCAAAAGAGATGTGGACAGGGTGATATAGGTCTCTTTTTCCCTTCTTCCTCCCCAAACATAGATTGAACCTTGCGGTGGGCTGGTTGGTTAGATTTTTTATTTTCATTTTTATTTTAGTCAAAGTATTTCTATATTATTATTCCATACATGTATTAAATAGTATGTATTAATATCTGTTGAATCATAAATTTCATTAAAAAAGACTACACGTATCTGTAAAAAGATATTTGTCTTAAAACGGTATACAAATACAGTAAAGCTGGTCACTCAGGATGAGTGAATCGATTTGCTTGTTTGGCTGTTTTGCCTGATCCACTGATTTACTCATACAAAGTGTACAATGGTAAAATTGATTTCTTCTCATAAATTTTGCTATAAGCAAATCTGAAACCTGGTGAAAAATTCAGCAATGAATCCTAATGACCCATGAATCCAAGGAATACTCTAAACGCAAATTGGACAATTTATTGTGCATTTTTTGACACAATAACAAATATGGCATTGGATCAAGTATTTGATCATGTATGGTCAGCAAAAAGAGGTTTTTCAACAGGTTGTAAAATCATTTTGGAATTACTTTCCTTCACTCTCAGAAAAACTTACTGGTTTCAAAAAAGACATCTTATTGTGTACTGCAACAACATAGTTAGTCTATTTTCACACTGCACAGCAGTATCCATTCACTGTAAGCACTGAAAAAGTTTCAGGCATGTACATAGTAAACCTATCCATAAATCCCTATACATGCACTATTCCATATTTAGGCTTGCTTTATCCCTTTCCCACTGAAGGGATTTTTGTTTAAATCATGTTCACTTTTTCCATCCTATGTTCCAAGACCAAAATTTTGTTTTTTATGTTTCTGTCTATATAACCGTATGGTAGCCTGTTTTTCATAAGACAAGATATAGTTTTTTATTAGTACTATTTACTGTATGACATAATTTACTGAAAAAAAAACAAAACTATTTTTGTGGGGTGGAGCAGGAGATAAAAAGTAATTGCTCCATTTTTGGTCAGTTATATTTAATAAATAATAAAGCTACAAGTTTTTACACGGTCGCTGGAGCAGGAGTCTATTGTGGATGCTATTTTATGCTATAGTTTTATAAAGAGTTTACTGTATGGTATAAACTACATTTTTAATTTTTTTTTTTTTAAATGTGATTTTCAGCGCCATTTTGTGGGGCAAAAAATGTTTTGTTTTTCTATCAAAGGACCTCAATGAGAGCTTGATTTTTGTGGGCTGAAGTGTTGATTTTATTGAGTGTTAGGGATATAAACTGATTAAAAAGCTGCAACTTTGGTGGGGTTTTCTCGATGTTTTTCACCATATGGCATAAGTAACAATAATACTTTAATTTATCTGACTTTTACCAGTGCAGCAATACCATTTATGTTTAACTCTGTTATTTTTTTTGGGGGGGTAATAGCATATTTCATGTACAGCCTAACCTCAGCCTTTATTTTGGTTTAATAGCAGAATTTGCCATTAACTAAACATTTTTACTCAAAATATGATGTGTCACATGTAGGATGAAGGGGACAGGCGAGCTGCAGGTTCTGGCTGCAATTAACCCCCATTACCTGTGAGGTATAGAGCAGGCTCTGCAGGTTCAATTAACACCCATTACCTGCAAGGAATGGAGCAGGCTCTGCAAGTGAGCCTGCTCCATATACCCTTGTCAACATTGACATAACTGTATGTCATATGTCGATAAGGAATTAAACAAATGTATACTGCATAACATCAAAGCCTATGTATGATGGATGCCTCTTAGTGCCATCTGTTAGAGGGATAAAGTATCTTACAAAAGTAAGTACACCTCTCACATTTTTGTAATTATTATACTGTATCTTTTCATGGGACAACACTGAAGATATGACACTTTGATACAATGTAAAGTTGTCACTGTACAGCCTGCATTGAAGTGTAAATTTAGTGTGCCCTAAAACTAACTCAACACACAGCCATCAATGTCTAAGCTGCTGGCAACAAAAGTGAGTACACCCTTAAGTGAAAATGGACAAATCATGCCCAAAGGGTGACATGTATGTGTTTTGGTGCCCAGACGCCATTTGCTTTGCGCGCATGAGTAGCGTAGAATGTGACTGAATTTATGAACCTATTCTACTGCAGGTCATAAATTAGGAGCTTTCTAGCTCCAACATGACAAATCAGACTCAGGTAAACGACTTTTAACTTGGTCTACCTGTTCCAGCAATAATTTGCCCAGTTTTGCCACCTTCCCATCATAAATGTGTAGAATCATAAGGTTGTGGTGCGACACACACCCAGAACGCCCCCTGATCTCAGGCGCATTACAAAGTGTCGATATTGCGCCTAATTTTGGAGTGTGCTTGATTATAAATCTAGAGAACTGGTAGAACATACGTGTCGCCCAAAGTCTCTACATTTTGTGTGGCCACAATTATTTTCCAAAACTGGAGTTTACTAGAGCTTCACAGGTTGCTACTAGAATCCTCTTCCACTCCTCCATGACAACATCACAAAGCTGGTGGATGTTAGAGACCTTGTGCGCCTCCACCTTCTGTTTGAGGGTGCCCAAAGATGCTCAGTGGGGTTTAGGTCTGGAGACATGCTCAACCAGTCTAGCACCTTTACCCTTTTTTTCTTTATCAAGACAGTGGTCTTCTTTGAGGTATTTTTGGGGTATTTATAATTTTAGAATATTGACCTGCGGCCCAGTTTCTGGAGGGAGGAGATCATGTTCTGCTTCAGCATTCCATAGTACATGTTGGAATTCATGATTTCCTCAATGAACTGTAGCTCCACACAGCTAGTAGCACTCATGTAACCTAAACCATGACACTCCCACCACCATCATGCTTGAATGTAGACAAGACACATATATATTTGTACTCCTCACCTTGTGGCCACCACACAAATGCTTGACACCATCTGAACCAAATAAGTTTATCTTGGTTTCAACCAAGTTTCAGTAATCCACGTCCCTAGTCTTCTTGTCTTCAGCAAACTATGCATTTTCTTGAGCATCAACTTTAGAAGAGGCTTCCTGGGATGACAGCAATGCAGACCAATTTGATACAGTGCACAGCGTATGGTCTGAGCACTGACAGGCTGACCCCCCTTTAACCTTCGGAGCACTGCTGGCAGCAGTTATACATCTGTTTTGAAAAGACAATCTCTGGTTATGACCTTGAGCACGTACACTCAGCTTCTTTGGTTAACCATGGCAAGGCCTGTTCTGAGTACAAGCTGTCTTGTTAAACAGCTGTATGGTCTTGGCCACCATGCTGCAGCTCAGTTTACAGGGTGTTGACAAACTTCTTATAGCCCAGGTCATCTTTATGTAGAGCATGAATTATTTTTATCAGATCCACAGACAGTTCTTTGCCATAAGGTGCCATGTTGAACTTCCAGGGACCAGTATGAGAGAGTGTGACAGCGATAACACCAAATTTAACACACCTGCTCCCCATTCGCACCTGAGGCATCGTAACATTAACAAGTCACATGACAATTGATCCATTTTCACTTAAGGGTGTGCTCACTTTTGTTGCCAGCAGTTTAGACATTGAGGGCTGTGTGTTTAGTTATTTTGAGGGCATACTAAATTTACACCATTGTACAAGCTGTACAGTGACAACTTAACATTGTATCAAAGTGTCATATCTTCAGTGTTGTCCCATGAAAAGATATAATACAATATTTATAAAACTGTGAGGGGTGTACTCACTTTTGTGAGCTACTGTATATGCCAGAGAGTCCCTTCAGTGTGTACTTCCAATAAATAATGTAAAAGGTGCCTTATTTACGAATACAAAGATTACAAAATTAAAAATCAAAGATTGTGCAATCCCTTGTTACCAGTTTCAAAAACTCAACCTTGGGCACAAAATTCAGTGACAAGTACAACCATATATGATATAAAAAAGTGTTTTCTCCTATTTCCTATACAGTCTAGGCTCATTACAAATATACTGCAGTAAATATAAAAGTGTTACTTGGCATAGTAAAAAACCTGACATCTGTCGCCTGTAGTATACACTAATCTTTTAACACAGTCTGGACTATGACAGCATCTTGTTAAACTAGGAAAAAGTATTAGCTATTCATTGGTTGCTGTGTAATCTATTGCCTCTATGAGATTATTTATTTCCCATTGAATCAAATCAGTATTGGTTTTGACTGGTACTAAATGAAATCTGATTATCCTTTTGTAATATATTAGGAAAAAGAATAATAGTTATGATAGAACACTAATAATACATGACAGGACATAGATAATCTGACATAAAGATAATAAAACATGATGGAACGTCTACAAAGCAAACAAGCAATACATCTGTACCTCTCCTAATCATTGACTTTTCATTGCCTCTAACAAATACGAGGGTTTTGCTTGACCTGCACTTAGGCAAAGTAGTAGAAGTGTAACTGGTTTATTTCAGACTTTTACTACAATATAATTGGAATCTGAAAAATGTAGCATATAAAAACTATGGCAAAAATGTATAGTACTGTATATGAAAAATCAGTTTCAATATTTTTAGAGGTTAATTTGTTTAATTAGTAGAAATTGCAGCAAAGGGCCACTCCTACACTGCTGAGTTGAGGTTACTTTGTATCTAAGATATTAAACCTGCTAATGTAAGTGACATAACACTGGAATTGTAATAGGCCATAATGGTAATAGGACACTAATATAATTTGGGTTGAATAAACCACCATCAGTTCTTTTGGAAGTGCTGTCCGTTTTTTATTATATCACGTATTGAAGACCTTGGTTCTGGTTTGTGGGACGAGCACCCTCTTTGCATTATTTTTTCCTGTGTTGCTTATACTTTGGTAGTTTTGGACTTTTCCACCACTGATATTTATATATTTGCAATATAACATTTTAGGGTTGTCAGGGGCGGGGCTAAAAGTTGCGGTTTGGGCATTTGGTATTTAATTTATTGTTGTTTTATTTTGTGTGTGTGTGTGTGTGTGTTTTGTTTCTTTGTTTTACATATTGTGTCCTGTAGAAGGTGAGAAAAAAACATTTGGGGGACATTTTATGTCACATTCTTTGGGGTGCTGCTTTCCCCTGTAGCTGTCTTGGTGATTTCCCATGACATCCATAGGAAATCCATCCCCTGCATTGACTGTGGAGCTTATCTGGGTCTGATAAAACCCAGCAGCTCAGGGAGTTACAGAGCCCTATTACACTTGGGACCATCTGGCCAGAAAGCAGGAAGCCAACACAGGCTTCCTGCCTGTCTGTGTACACAGCGGTCTTTGAGCACTGTATATACAGCAATCAAGAATCCAGGGTTAGTAATATACTATCCCTGTCTTCTCACTGGAGAGCGTAGCTTTCGCTTACAGCTGGCACCCACACATCTGTATAATTAATGTACAGCTACACTCTCTGCACAGACGCTCCAGAACATCTTGGCAGAGATAAACTGAGAACATCTGGATATTTGTAGTCTATGGGCGGTCCGCAAGTAGTTAAGGTATTTCTCCATTGTACACCTTAACTTAAGGACCTTTTTTTTTTTATTGACATGTTTGTTTTTTCTTCCTCGCCTTCCATATCTTTTTTTATTTTTCCAGCTACCTAGACAAATGAAGGCCTTTAACTTGCCGGACAAGATATACTTTCAAATGGTGTCTTTGATCGTACTATAGAATATACTGAGAAACCACAAAAAAAATTCCAAGTGGGGCAAAATGCAAAAAAAACATACTTGCGCCATGTTTGCGGATATTTTTTTTAATTTTAGGGCATCCACTCTCTGGTATAAATGATGTGTTCTCTGTATTCTGCAGGTTGATATGTTTCCGGTAACTCCAAACATGTAGAGGTTTCGTTATGTTATAGTACCATAAAAAAAATCCAAACATTTTCTACTATTGAAGTTTGCGCTTTGGTGCCATTTTCTGTGACCAATAACTTTTTTGTACTCACACCTATGGACTTGAGGGCAGGTGTATTTTCTGTGGGTGGAAGTGTACTTTTTATTGTTACCAGTTTGGAATACACGCGTCAGCCGTTTCTTATGTTTTGAGGATTTAGTATGCCTATGGGAACGCTCGCATTTTAATTGCTTTATCAATAAAGGAATTGAGTTTTATGCCATACTCATTTGGTGGTTATCGCTGCATCACACAGCTTTCACAAGGATTCTGATTACGTCTTGGACTCCGGACGGATGCGAGCTGATTCCACCATTACAGCTGGATTATTGTCTTTTGTGGTGAGCTGTCCTTTCTTTGTGTTTTACTGTGCTAGCAGTTTGGAATACATGCAAGTTCTTTTATCAGTTTTATTCCAATTTTTATTGGACGTGAAATGACCAACATAACTCAATTTCTGCGGCATCTAAGGGGTTAAACAGACAGCGGTTGCAGTGCGGGATGGTGCAGTTGCCATCCCAAGTTGCAACCTCCATCTGTTAGCTGCAATTAGCAGCTGACAGTCACCAGCTGTGTAGCGGGATCACGGCGCAATCTCGCTACAAAGCCCCTTACTGGCACTGGGACGTAAGTAAGAGGTTAAGAGGTTAAAGGGGTATCCTGGTATAGAAAACGTGACGCATATTGATTATAAGTATGTAGTAAACAGTTAAAATCCTCAAAATATAGTCAGCACCAGAGTGACAAGAAAAGTAACTATGCATATTTAGAATGTAGGATTGGTGTTGTACTGTTGCTCTGTTTGGAATTGATCCCTTTAAATACTGATAAAGGGATCGCAGTATGATGATATCACTTCTGTCTCCTTTTCCCTTCCCACTATCCTTATCATGATTACACCAATAAGGTTATGTTCACATCACATTTGTAATGCATATTTGTCAAGTATAACAGGAAAATCAACATATATACATGTTTAACATATGGACCATATACATGTTTAACATATGGACCAGACATATGCAATCATATGCTAATAAGCCACCAATTAACTCCCATTTTCAGAGTAAACTTGTATTAAAAATGTATTATACCAGGTGACTAGATTTTTTCAATAATAATCAAAAGTATGGCAACATATATTGCCTCAGCATATGGGAAATGCATAATATTTTGGTATATTACAGGGCCATTATATTGAAAGGACCTTATCTGCATAAAAGATGTAACAAAGCTAAGCTTCACAGACAACGCATCATGATATCTCAGCAGAGAAAATTATCTTAACTTTTTCAATGCTTTTCAATGGCTTTGGTTTATTGGTAGGAGCAAATAACAAATTGTGATATCAGGGTCAAGTTAATCTCTGCTACCTCTGTACATCTGAATCTTTTTCTGTTGCAAGGTGGTAACATAGTCTACCACAAGTTAGAGAAGTCACTGCTTTCATCAAGACCAGCATGCTCTACTTCTGTTGCTAATCTCTCTAAATCTCATTTACAGAGCTAAAAAAAAATCCAAGTATATCTGTGGACAGCAGGAAAACCTTCACAGTATAGATCCAAAGAGAATTATGTTCCTTACAATTGGACTAGTTAGCTATAAGAACAATGGAATCCAATAGGCTGATTTATTAGGCTAGTCTGTATCTCACACATTGTAGGCCTCATTTATGAAAATGGTCTAACAATGAGACTACGCTGCCATAGCAACTAATCAGAGTTTATGGGCAATAGTGTTACTGTTAGGCGGTTTTTTATAAATGAGGCCCAATATTTCCATTCTAATCACAGTTAATGGGTGATATTCCAGATATTCCCTAAAGCTATATGATTGTTTTATAAAGGGGTGTACCCATCTCGTACTCTAATGATATAGCGATAGGATGTGCCCTTAAAATGTGATAAGAATGGGCCTCAAAAGTGTTGGTACAGAACGGCGAGTCGGTTGTGCTTACAACCCTCCATTCTAATCTATGGAAGTTCGGAATACAGCCAAATACAGCTGTACTGTGCTCAGAACACCAACAGAACAGAATAGAGCGTTGTGTGCGACCGGTTCTTTATTCTGTATTGAGACTTTGGGGGCCTGTTCCCATGATATGTTTGTCTCTATAAATATGCCATCAAAGCGTGATATGTGAACACCCCTTAAATCAATTCATTACTACTCTCTGAACAGTGGAGTCAAGGCTTGTTTAAGATTTTACTATTTCTACTCATTTTAAGTTAACCCAGCACATGCAGAAAATAGCTATTGAGAATCTCAAGAACCTCAATGAAGCTTCTCCTTATTCCTTTTACATAGAATTACAAAGATGCTACACAGCAATAATTACCAAATTAAAGAAAGCAGATTAAAGATAACAATTACAAAATTTAAAACAATTCCAAATGATATTTGGCAACAGCAAAATTACACATTAAACTCAAATGATACGACACTGCGTAACATACTGTTTCAATGGAAGCACGATTGAGGGGAGTGACAATGGTGATAGTGCCGAGACAAGACACATTAGCTGAGTGCAATTACACATTTAATAAGAACACATTCAATAGTTCCTAATGGTTTCTAGTGAAGTAGTTGGAGCTCAGTTCTATGTAAATGTGGAGTGCCTCGTTTTTTCACTTTATTGAAGGCACTTGGTCTAAGTCTGTGTTTTAATTTCCATTCACCATCTACATATGGAGTCATCATAAAACTGGCATGGGCTATTGAAGCTTTCCGAAATAGCAGATTATAAAGGTAGAGATACAAAACAGCGCAGGATACGGGAAACTGTTTTATCGCTTAATAGTAAAGGGAGATGGGGCAGAAAAAAATAACTTTTGTGGGTTTGCCTTGAAAGCGACATTTAATTACACATAATTTCCTACATTTTAAAAGTTGCAATTCAGTAGCACTACACCAAATGTTGCTATAGGAAGAAAAGCACATAAAGGACTTCCAGCATGTCAAAGAAATGTATGTGCTGAGACGATGTTATGCTATAGGTGAAATCAGTGGTGAAGTGCCCTTAGCGCTTACTGCTTTCTCAACGTAGTTTAAGTGACCATGCGTGAGTCTTTTTATTGTGTGTTGAAAAGATCATTTCTATTCTACTCTAGGGAAGTCAGCCCTCCTGTAAGCTAGCTCCTTTGTTATGAATATGGAACAGATGGAGATGAATCTATCAGCTCTGCTGGACCAAAAACACTTACAACCAAGCTCTATTAAATACTCTGCTTAGCTCTTTGATACCAGAAACTCTTTGTGAACTGCTGTGATGCCACACTTCTTAAAAAAAAAAAATCTTATTATAGCAAAATTACCTGATCGTGTAAAATACGCATATTATATTTAATAATATATATCTGTAAAACAGAGTGTGGGTAATAAGGATTTATGGGGTTTGTCTAATGTGTCATAATTGTGGAGGATGAATTTCCCCAATTGTGATATTAGCATAAGGTGTGTGGTATGACTAACTGCTCTTCTGTCTGAAAGGGTGTTCTTCATAAACAATACATTAAATATTATACCGTACTATATAAGACTTGGAAAAAGCTCTAACCACTGTTTAAGTTAGCACTTAAATTTGTCATACCTGGTAGGCCCTTAACTAAGGTAAGTGGTTAAACAACTTAAAGCGGCATGATAGATGTGGGTCCCACCTTTAAAACCTGCACCTACCTACCAAATGTCTCCATGTAGACTGGAGAGCAGCTTACGTTTGCACGACATTCTCTATTCATTTCAATGAGAGTTGTCCATAGAACAGACAATGGGGAAGATTTATCAATACTGTCTAACTCTTAGACAGTGTAAACTTAGACTAGACAGTCTTATAATGTGCCACTATCTGATCTAACTTTAAACCTTTTTTTAAGTCGGCTTACTTTATGCCACTAACGACGCCAACATTTTGGTGCACATTTTGGCACGTGGTGTCGCACACTAGGTCATGCTTCTTTTACCATTAATTCATGCCCCTTTAAAGAGGCCACACCCCCTTTTGTCAGACACAAATGTAGCATAAAGCATGTTTAAATAAAGCATTATTTTGGTACAAATTGTGCCAGAATTCTGGTGCAACAGCCTTCAAATTGTGCCTATTGTCATATTTAGACTTTTGTTACCCAGTCTCCTTTCATTTTATAAAACAGACTAGACAAGGGCAACATACTCTTCTTTCTGCACAGAGACTTTCGGGCTCCTGTTCTCAAGAATATGTGTGGATCCCACCTCTGATATGCAATAAAATAAATGTCAGGAATGGGAACACCCCATTAGGCCATTCAACTCCCACAGCATTGTAGCCCAAAGGAAATCATTAGTAAAGTTTGCGCTATAATATTTATTTCTAAAAGCAGAACTCTAAAAGGAAAGCAATATGGGATGCACAATCTTAGTATACAACCAGACAGGGGTGTAACTAGACTTCATAGGGCCCCATAGCAAAATGAGATGAGCCAATTACCCAATGACAGAAAATTGCAACACCAGCATAAGTGGCAAAAATAATTTGTATGTATGACTAGTACATTTGTATGTATGACTAGTACATTTGTATGTATGATTAGTACATCAGAGAACCTGTGTAGTAATGCTACACAGCAGAAAGCTATGAACTATTTATTTCCTAATAATTATTGCACCTTGACAGGCCTCCTCATCCTGTGGGCCACTAACTATAGTTATTTCAATGCACTTATAGCCCCAACAGTAACAGGGTGGGTGTCAGCAATAACATTATACAGTACAACCATAGCATTGGAACAGTAAGAGAAGGGTAGGGTGACACTGTGACACACAACAGAACATGATGGCACATAAACAGTAGGAGAGGACCTGAGCTACATTATGTCACACAATAAAACATGATGGCACTTGAACAGTAAGAGAAGGTTAAGAGGACAATGTGCCACATACAGTAACTGAATGTGATAAGGATGTGGCATCCCTTCATAGTCCATAGAAAAAACTAGAAACACCATCCTGCTATATAGTGAGTAGGAAAACCAGCGATGATGTAAATAACGTGGCACGGCATGTTAAAGATTATGAAAATTTGCTTACACATGATTATTAAATGGGCAAATTTCTTATAATTAGTTATATCTTCCATGTATCAGATGATGTAGAATCCCATTTTAGAATAGGCATGTAGAATGGAGGAAAGAAATGTTGCAATATCTTTCCACTTTTTTTCTCTTTTTATTTTTCACATTTATTTATATTTCACACCACACATTTATTCAGAAAAGATCAAAAACTGGGACATATATTTTATTCATACTCATTGCAGTCTAAATGAAAAACTACAGACACCCATGTTATGTTAGTGCAGAATTCTATCATACCCAAGTCACAAATCTTTATTTCACTGGTTTCCTAAAATGAGCAATAGTACGCTGGCAGAGTTGGGTATGATTCTTATCATAAACAAAGTGACAAAATAAACATGAGCGGCCGCCTACTCCCTGGTGAAATTAGGTTGTTTGTACATGTAGATAGAAATTTCTAGATTCTATTAAATTTATATCAGAATTTTCAACGCACAGTACACTAGCTGCATAAAGGTTTAGTGATCTCCGATCTATGTAGTGTTAAAGCTCCTAAGAATTAGAATATTGATTAACTGTTGAATCTAAAGTTCAGTCACTTAGGTTCTGTGGATAAACTTCCCAAAGAATTATTGATGAAATGTCCACTGTTAAGAAACTTAGAACTATTAATCCATGGCAAGGAATGTTTGTTTTTGGGTTAAAAAGACTATAAAATAACTATCATAGTCACAGAAAAAAATGGATTATTTCCAAAGTTAAACTGATATAATGAAGATTGTATCTCTAATTAGATGTCTTGTGCTATATATTTTACTTTGTTAATCACAATTATATTGCTACCTCTTTAAAAAGTCAATCATTTTAACATTACACACCATGTAACATTTGTGACATTAGGAATGAAAATTTGCTGTTAATATCTTGCGCAATTTTATAAAAAAAGAATGCTGAAAAGAAAAGCCATTTATACTTTGTATTTTTTCTACTGACAAATGTGGGTCAGGAATCTGGTGTTGATTCCTACTCACAAGTACAGCCATAAAGTCAAAGTTTGTCTGTAAATCCTCTAAAGCTATCTAAATCTATGCTTACTTCAGATTTAGGGCGACATGTATGAATTTTGTCGCCCAGACATATATTTTATTGCATGCATTAGTAATGTAGAATGCGTCTGAATTTATGAACCTGTTCTTCTGTGGGTCATAGATTTAGCTCACTCTAGCTCCAAAACATCAACTCAGGCTCAGGTAAACCACTTTTAACTTGGTCTGCCTGTTCCAGCAGTAATACATCAAGTTTTGCTGTTCTTCAGTCATAAATGTGTAGAATCATACGGTTGTAGCACGACACGCCCCCTGAACGCAGGCGCTTCATATTGCGCCTACTTTTGGGTGCACCTGCTCATACACCTAGAGAACAGAGCTGCAACAGTTTTTAGGCTGAAAGGACGCCAGAATACTGGCACAGCCTCGTACATAAATGTCGCCTTTAGTGTGTACGTTCGTTTTCTTGCTAGTAAATGCTCTTAGGGCGACATTCATGAATGGGGCTGCACCAGTTTTCTGGCATCAAAAAGCTTTAGTAGACCTGTTCTATAGATATATGAACAGTTGCACTCCAAACTTTGATCCGATAAGCTCGTTCGCAACACTTTCTGGGGCGTTCTGGGGGCGTCGCACCACATTCATAGAATTAGACACATTTTTGATTCTTTGTCGCCAAATCTAGGTGCAGAACAGTTAGAACAGCCAAATCAAGTCAAAGGTGGTCTGGCTGAGCCAGACTTGTCGTATTGTCACTAGACTGCACCTGTGTGTATGAACTGCAGAAGAACAGGTTCATACACTCTGACGCATACCACATTGCTTTAAAGGGATTTAGAACTGACATGTCAGCGCCACAGTTCTAGGTAGGTTATCACAGGTATCTTGAACCATCCTGACTGCATCCCACAGCTGCTGGAGGCTGCATGGTATATGATCTGCAGAGCCAACACGATGATCGAGGTGGTCCCAGAGATGTTCAGTTGCGTTCTTGTCTGGGGAATTAGGGAGTTAGGGTAATACCCTGATCATGCTTTTCCAATGAATATTGGACATTGTTAGCCATATGACATGTCTCCTACATTCTGGCGCATACCACATTGCTTTAAAGCGATTTAGAACTGGCATGTCAGCGCCAAAGTTCTAGCTATGTTATCAGAGGTAGCTGCAGCATTGCCGACTGCATGCCACAGCTGCTGGGGGCTGAGTGGTAGAGGATCCACAGAGCCAACACGATGATCGAGGTGGTCCCAGAGATGTTCAGTTGCGTTCTTGTCTGGGGAATTAGGGAGTAAGGGTAATACCCTGATCATGCTTTTCCAATCAATATTGGACATTGTTAGCCATATGACATGTCTCCTTGTCTTGCCATTTGTCCACTCATTATATATTTTCACCACAGCAGCATGTGAATATTTTAAAACTGCCCAGTTTCTGAAATACTGCCACACCTTACCCCGAAAGCCAAAAATTCTCCCTTTTTGAAGCCCTGATAAATCACCCCTTTTATCCATGAAAGCAACAAGGGATATGTGTCCAGACAGCCTATCATACATGTCATATATCCACCGAGCCAGCTCACGACAAGTGACTTCCTTCGTGAGCTACACATTGCTGATGTCAAAAGTAGGTAGTGGTCAAAATAAATGACCACTGTCATTAGTCTCTATTAGTCTTTTATCAAGTGATTGTGTTAAAACATGCATTTTGAACTCATTGTAAGCTGCCATGATTGGACAGATAACATAAGCTTGCAGTCTCTAGAGGACCATGAAGAACCAAAGAAAGTACAGACACCTAAAAGCAACTGTCTGGTATTAAATGTGTGGCTCTACATTTTGGTGGTCCCATTTAGTTCTCCAGGTCTGTGCTTGCTAGGAAACTAAAGGTTTCTCCAGATTCCTAATCTTTTGATGTATCATTTAAACATGCCACAAGATTACATTTATCAGAGTAAAGAAGGTCAGATTCTGCAAAGAGCAATATATTGATTTCATTACATGGTGATCAAAAAGTGTTAGAATTAGTTAAACAGCGTGAAAATACGCAGATTTTTATTCATTTATAAATGTTACTAACATTCTAGAATCTCTTAAAAGCAACATCCTTTAACTAACATACAAATCTATTCATGTAAATGACTCTTGGTACAGATACAGAGCGATGTCTAGACAAATGCCTCTTTAGAATAGATATATATAGAAGGATATTATGTCTCTCTAATGTAAAACGTCTTGTTTTGGAAATATAAAGGTTCTAAGTAACGCTTCCATTTAAGTTCCAGCAATTCCATTTATTGCAGTATATGATTTATCTGTCTCAGTGAAAGAACATTATTAGAAAATACACAGCTTGCCACTCGCTTCTCTGTATCTGAAATAATCCTTTCACCAAACAAGAGCATTAAACCCTCTTGACATGTGTAAAATAACTTGACTTTTAGACTAGATACAGAAATGCACAGTACATAATAAGTGACATAGGTGCTTGACTGGTGCCTGTGCCTCTGGAGGGGAAAACAGATCCGGCAGTCACTTTAAACAAGTTTTTGAAGTTATATTTCAGAAATTTACATATACATTACTTTTAAAAAGTTTCTGCTTTTCAAGACTCTGTATTTTAACTATTATGTCTTATGAAATAATAATGAAAAGGATAGTGTTCAGTTACTGAAAGGTTAATGACTATCATAGTCAGTGTCGGACTGGGGTGCCTAGGGCCCACCAGAGAAGTTTATTTTAGGGGCCCACTTTGCCTCTCTGTCTTCGCCACCTGTTTGATGTCCCACCAGTCTCACTTCAATTTATACAGACTGATGTGATGACCTCATCACACTAATCTGTAATCAAGATGGAGCGCTGGGGCTTCTGGTTCTACCTCACCGAATTGCAGCAGGACACCGGTGGCGACATGTATGGACATTGGCGCAGACAGGCCAGTTCTAAATAGCTTTAAGGTAGTGTAGAATGCGGCAGAATGTATGAACCTGTTCTTCTGCAGTTCATACATACAGACGCAGTATAGTGCCAATACGACAACTCAGGCAGACCTCCTTTAACATTGTCTGGTTGTTCTAACTGTTCTGCGCCAAAGTTTTGGCGTCAAAGAATCATAAATGTGTCTACTTTTACTAATGTGGTGCAACGCCTCCAGAATGCCCCAAAACTTTGGTGTGCTAAAAAGTGTCTTTGGGGCGGTACCGAGGCATTTACAGCACCAAAGTTTGGAGTGCACCTGTTCAAACATCTAGAGAACTGGTCTGCTACAGCTTTTTGAGGCCAGAATTCTGGTGCAGCCAAGTTCATACATGTCACCCTTAGTGCGCCAAAGTTTGGAGTGCACCTGTTCATACATTCTTTTTGGCTCAAAGTTCACCAGAAAACTGGCGCAGCCTCATTCATACATGTCGCCCATAAGGTCTAAAGATATATGCCCCACTCCCCAAATGATACATATTAAAGAAATAAAAATATATCAGAAGCTATAACAAAGTACTGACTATAAAACCACTAAATAATGGTCATACAGTTATCAAATAACACTAGTACATAAAACCAGAATCCCAAGGCTAAAATTACCAATAATTCCACTAAGACCAAATACTGCCACACCATGACCACATATCAACACAGCATAGTGACGGAAAAATACCGCCACACCATGACCACATATCACCCCCACATAGTGACTGAATAATACCACCACACTATGACCACATATCAACACCACATAGTGGCTTAATAATACCGCCACACCATGACCACCATGAGTTGTTCATGTTTCCTTTTCTTCTCCATCTGGTCTGTACCATCATGCTTACTTCTCCCAGCCAACATTCGTCCTTGCAGATTTGGACACACATATCTTTGAATCCTCACTTTTCCTACAGCTTAGAGGCACAGTCTCTGAAGAGGACTAACACCCTGGAGATTGTGCTACAGCTATGGCCTGTACCTCTCAAAATCAGATTGTGCTGTCCGAACTCCTTCCCCTGCACTCAGAATATCAGCCACATAAATGATGCATCATCTCTAGGTGGTGCAAGGGATGGAGTTCAGTACTCTCATGCTTTTTAGTTTAAGCAGTGTTTCTTTTTTCTACAGACTTCCAAGTTGAACTATGATGGATTTATTGAACCAGCGTTTGATCCATTTCTTTAATAAAATGGTCAATGAGAGTCAGTGTCAGGGAGAGTCTATTTAAATAAAGTGTTTTTAGTGTTGTGTCCATGTGTTTTTTACCATTTATTTCTAGTGTTAGTAATAGAGGTGTCTGACAGACACACCTTTATATGAACAGTGGTGGGGCTTGGTGTCAGCCTTGGGGTGACAAAAAAAAAACACCACTGGATGACACAAAGTCCCAGCGCTAGTAAGAGAGAGATGTCTGTCTGACACCTCTATTACTAACACTGGAAAAATAGTGATACAAAAATAAAGTGAAACAACACAAAAACACTTTATTTAAATAAACACTCCCCAATAACATGCCTCACCGACCTTTTTATTAAAGAAATGGATTCAACACTCGTCCGACGTAACCCAGAAGGGAAACCTGTAAAATACAGAAACACTAATCAGCATTTGCCCAACAGCTATCAATAATGCCTAGGGCAGCAGGAATACTAAATTTGCCCCTATAGATAGGTAGAACCCCAGTTTTGATAGGTAGTCCCCTAACTTAGGGACTTTAGGTAGGTGGGTAGGCAGGCAAGGCCCCAGTTAGATAGGCAGACAAGCCATCGGGCAAGACACAAGGTAGGTAGACCCTAGGTAGATAGGTAGGCCCCCAACTAGGTTGGTGGATAGGCCCAAGGCAGGTAGGTTGGTAGAACCTAGGTAGGTAGGCCCCCAGGTATGTAGGTTTGTAGTCCCTAGGTATGTAGGAAGCAGTTAGGCCCCAGATATTTAGGTAGTATATTGCCCCCAGGTGGGTAGGTAGATTCCCCCCAGGTATGTAGATAGATTACCCAAGGTAGTTAGGTTGCCCTCAGGCAGGTAGGTAGATTGCTCCGAGGTAGGAAGGTAGATTGCCACCAGGCAGGTAGGTAGGTTGCCACCAGGTAGTTAGGTAGGTTGCCACCAGGTAGGTAGGTAGATTTCCCAGGTAGAAGGTAGATTGCTCCAGGTAGAAGGCAGATTGCTCCAGTTAGAAGGTAGACTGTCCCAGGTAGTTAAGCTGTAAATAGGCAGGCAGGTCGGACCCCACTAGATTTAAAAAAAAAATACACTCACCTCTTCCTGTTCCCCAATGTGCGGCCGTCTGGGCAGCGCGATGATATGATGTCATCACGTCGCCTGCATGGTGCCTTAGACTTCGTAGGGCCTTAGACTTACTAGGTAGAATAGCGGAGCAGGTGCCGGTGGTGTACTGCTCCGTTAAGGACTTATATGCCTCTGAGCGCCCGGGAGAGAGGGCCCGGACATTCTTTAGCAGCGTGTGTGGGCTGGGCTTGGTTCCCGCCATCAGGAATTTCAGAGCACCATACAGCCAAAGTGTATGCGCCCCTCCTCCACCCAAAAAAAAAATTGGGTGAACAGGGAAAAAAATAGTTTTTGGGGTTTATTTTTGTGAAAACTTACTACATGATATTAATGACACGTTATCTTTATTTTGTGGATCAGTAGAATTCCATCAATACCAGATTTATAAACATTGTTTATATGTTTTACTAGTTTTTTCTTAGAACAATAACCTTTGTCTGTCAGCTAAGCTTGTCAGGGGTAGGTTGTTATGGGGTTAGGGTTTTTATTTGTATCATTCTCCATTTTTTCTCATCCATCTCTCTTATTATCTCTTGGTATGTTTAGTAATACCCTGCACCCTTTGGCTTTATTTTTACCCACACGACAGTTCCTCTATAGTGCTGTCCTTCTATTTATTCATATACATTATGCCCACAGCTTGTCGTTTGAGAAAGGATCAAGATGATCCAAAACGTCACACCCATCACAGGTCTCATATGCACCATGGACCTTAGGAGCAAGGAACTCAGCTCACCTATGGAAACCTAAGTAGAACCCTCAATACCCATTTGACATCTATATGGACTCTTGTGACATATTTGATGTACTCATTCTTCCAGCTTCATGATGTGGAATGAATCGCGGCATTACTGCATTACTTTCCATAGGTACGGGTCCCAGAGGTGGAAACAACAACTATCAGACTTTGATAGCATATCCTATTGCTGTGATCATCAACGTGGCAACAAACCCAGGAACAAACCCGTAATGTTTTGGGGCAGAGAGGGAGTTTATTATTAACCCCTTACTGACCTATGATGTATGAGTACGTCATAGCGGTGGTAAGCGGCTTTGAAACGGGATCGCATAACGATCTCGTTTCACAGCCGTCGGGTGTTAGCAGCTAATTGCAGCTAACACCCGGCGGTTTCAGAGCGGGAGGTGGCGTCGCCCGCCCGTGCTGTTTAACCCCTTAGACGCCACGGCATAAATGGCCGTGTCATCTAAATGAATTAAAAACGGTGCTGCGCACCGTTCTTCAGTCCGATCGGGATATCAGCGGTGGGATCGCTGAGTCCCGATGGGTTAACATGGCATCGGGAAGCCTTGTGAAGGCTTTCACAGCTGCCATGTTTTGAATTTCCCCACTTCCGGCCCCAGGCAATGCATTAGGCTGTATTAACGATCGTGCCCCCTAGTGGTGAAGCATCCTAGAGGGACTCAATGTTAAAGTAAAAAAAAAAAAATAAATTTAGTTTTAAAGTGTAAAAAAAAGTATAAAAAGTTCAAATCACCCCCTTTCACCATTTTACAAATAAAAAAGATAAAATAATAAAAAAGTTACACAAATTTGGTATCGCCGCATCCGAAAAAGTACGATCTATAAAAACATAACATCATTTATCCCGTATACTGAACACTGTAGAAGAAAAAACTTCCAAACCCCAAAATTTTGGTTTTTTTGGGTCATTTCACGTTCCATAAAAATTGGAATAAAAGTGATCAAAAAATTTGCATGCATTCCAAACTGGTAGCAATAAAAAGTACGCTTCAGCCCACAAAAAATGCATCCTCACTGATGTCCGTAGGTGTTAGTATAAAAAAGTTATTGGTCGCACAAAATGGCACTGCGGCGCAAATTTCAAAAATAGAAAATGTTTTGAATTTTTTTACGGTACCAAAACATAACGAAAATCCTACATGTTTGGTATTGCTGGATGCGTAGCAACCTGTAGAATACAAATAATACATCATTTTTACTGAAGAATAAACTCCATAAAAAAAAAACCTCCCACAAACATGATGCAAGTATTTTTTTTTTCACATTTTTTCACACTTAGAATTTTTTTGCTGTTTCCCAGTATATTCTATAGTAATATGAATAACATCATTAGAAAGTATATCTTGTCCCTCAAAATAAAAGTCCTCATGTGTCTATGTAGGTGGAAAAATAAAAAAGCTATGGCTTTCAGAAGGCAAGGAGGAAAAAAATTTAGAGCCATATTATTATAACCGTCCCTCATGAAGGGTTAATAATACCAAGTTTTTTCCCAAAACAGTAAGAAAGATGTACTTTGTGCCCCAATACGACAAAAACACAGATCTTTATATTTTGGGGGGCAAAATACATATCTAGAAAGCACATAGATATCATTATTTTTTGTAGAGGTCAAAATGGTGGAATTGGTTGGGGATTATTACTAAATAGGGGCACAAAAAGGGTATATTCGCACAAAAGGGAGGCACTTTTACTGTGTGTTGCACCATTCCCATCTGGATACAACTAGTATCTCAGGAACCATAAGCAACATCTGCCTGACATTATTATTTTGGGGACAATAGTTACATATTTGACAATAGTGTCCAAATTATAACAAAACATTAAAAGATATGTTAATTGCAGCAGAGTATACAATTAGGGACCAGACAGATGCTTTTGTGGTACAGTAGAATAACGTTTTTTTTGCACGTTTATTTATTAAGTCAAAAAGAGTCAGAGTAAAGAGGGACAGTGGAATTTGTGTCGCAAGTTGGGACAGTTCCTGTAAAAGATGGACACTTGGGAGGTGTGCTATTTCATCAATATGAAATGGTAGGGATATCCTTCCCAACTTTTTGGATGGTCAAAGAGGGAAACATGGTTTATTGGTAGAAATATATAAATTTTTTTCATGTGTATCTAAACATTTCAATAACATTACATCTACAGATCATTGAAATATAGACCCTTTATAATTCAAATTGCAACAAATTATTAAATAATATATACAGTTTGTTGTGGCCTAACATGCAGTTAGGTACCAGAGAGAAGCTTTTTTGGGGCAATATAATCAGTTTATTGATGCAAGGAGGGACAGGGTGATTTGGAATCTTCATTTGGGAACAAGAGAGATGCTTTTTGAGGGCAGCTTAGTAGATTTATGAATTCAAGTTTAATTTAAACAAAAAGGAGGGACAGGATTTGGATCAAAAATAGGGACTGTACCTCCATATGAAGGATGCTTGGGAGGCATGTATTAGTAATTTGATCTATGTATATGTGACTTTGGTTACAGGATGTAGTATGTGATTGTTGTTGGTACACTATTTCAGAATTTGGGGCCTCACCTTTAATTTTTCCAAAAGGCCAGATTGAAAACAAGCCCTATCTACAATACATTTAGAAGAAGTGAGTTTTTATTTATTTTTTTGGTTTCAGAACTTTATTTTCACATAGTAACCATCTTCTGTTTATCACTTTAAGTTCAATTTTTTAAAGTAGAAAAGTAAATGTCATGATGAAAACTTCCTAGAAGTGATAACCTTTGCTAACGGAAGGAAACTGGCCTTGAAAGCTTATGGGAGAGCAGATGTTTATGCCAAATCATAGTTATGGTATGCTCTGGGTCCTACAAATAAAACACTTTCAGTATGCCTTCAATCATTTCAAATTCCCTCCAGTATGAAATATGAACTTGAAAACAAATGGCTAGTGTGTTGTGCTACTCAGCAAGCCGATTGTGTCACAGCTGTGCCACACACCACATTGCCTGTTCAATAAGTCTGTCTCGTAACGTGCCATCAGCTGAGGAATGTCGTTCAGGCAGCTTTATAGGATAAGACAACAAGATTTGTAAAGATAACTTTGCATTATCCACATATGTGGTAACCAAACTCTTTTCTTTCTGTTTAGGCAATTACAAAGTTTTCCCAATTTGTTCATTGATTGATTCCATAAGATCCCCACTACGGGAACACATGTTACAAGGAATGGATGACGAGTCTACAGAAGTGAGAGAGAAATAACCAACTGTCGTATTTAATTACTACAAACTATGCTGGTTTAATGTTCTGGCTGAAAAGAAGATTAGTGTTTGCAAAGATGGAACAAAAAAGTCTTTATATAGCTAATTGTAAAATAACGGTCTGATCCTAAAATCCATCTGTATTTACTAGCTGCTACCGCTACTGGGCTCAGCTCTATAAATGACTGGGTGATTGTCAGCTTATTATGTGGATTAATAACAAGAGAAGCATTACAAAATACAGATATATAGCAGAGCTGAAACCAGATAAAAAATAGACTGAGAAGGGTTGTTGGATACGTTGCTCCTCTATAAATACAGAAGGATAGATATAAGTGTAAATCAAGCTTCATATCTATTCTTACATGTTTAGTGTAATAAAACACAGAAATCCTGTTTAATATAATTTGTCACTGCTATATTATTATTATACACGTATAATACTTTCCCAACATTAGATGGGTCATCCAACTAAGCTAAAAAGTTTGTTCTTTCCACTGCCATATGGAGATATGTAGTGACCATGATTATGGGCACACAGTATTTCTTGCTCACAGTGTAGCACTAAGGCCATTATCTTGGTAATGAGATTTACATTCTATTTCCATCCCCTCTATTTAGTTGAATTAACCCCCTTTCACATCACATCTGTGGCCTCAATTTGTGGTAACTGTCAGGACATCTTGAAAAATATATCCCAATAAGATACATGGTGGAGATGTGAGAGCCATAGGAATTAATAGGGCAAATGTAGTACAAATTTACTAAATGTATATGATTTTTACAGTAGACCATCCCTTTATGTATACATTTAAGAAAAATAGCAAACATATTTCAGTTTGGATAACCTTTGCCTTATAGACTCTTATAGCTCTGTCATGGTCTTGCAGCAGTATTATTATTATTTATTTTAGAGCGCCATTGATTCCAGGGCGCTGTACATTCAAGAGGGTTACAAACATAACATAAGTCAAACAAGTTCAATGCTGACAGTATGTGACAATCAACTGGCACAGAGGGAAAGAGAACCCGGCCTGCGAAGGTTTACAATCTACAAGGAAGGGGGAAAGAGATAGAAGGTGGGGACAAACATGTTTGTGGAGGGTGTAGTGACAGCAGGGGTACTGTACTTTATAGGCTATCCTGAAAAGATTGGTTTTCAGGTTGCTTTTGAAGCTGGTGAAATTGAAAGAGAGTCTTATGTGTTGGGGCAGTGAGTTCCAGAGTATGGGGGAGGCACGAGAGAAGTCTTGAGACGGTTGTGTGAGGAGCTGATAAGAGGAGAGCAGAGAAGAAGGTCCTGTGAGGAGCGGAGATTGCATGAGGGTAAGTATCTGGAGATTAAGGCAGAGATGTATGGAGGGGAGAGGTTATGGAGAGATTTGTAAGGTCATGGTCAGCAACTTGAAGTGAATTCACTGGGCAATGGGTAGCCAGTGAAGGGATTGGCAAAAAGGAGAGGCAGAGGAGTAGCGAGGAAAGAGGTGGATAAGACGGGCAGCAGAGCTGAGGATGGATTGAAAGGGAGCAAGAGCGCTACACGGGAGGCCACAGAGAAGGATGTTGCAGTAGTCTAGGCAGGAGATGATGAGGGCATGGACCAGCATTTTTGTAGTATCAGGGTTGAGGAATGAGCAGATTTGTGAAATATTTTTCGGTTGGAGGCAGCAGGCAGAGGGGAGCGTTTGGATGTGTGGTTTGAAAGACAAAGCGGAGTCAGGGGTTATCCCAAGGCAGCGGACTTGCGGGACCGGTGAGAGTGTGAGGTCGTTGACTGTAATAACAGTAACAGTTAACAGTATCCATTGAACTATATTTTTTGTGGTATCCCAATGGATACCTAAAGCAGAGGACAGAAATATTTGACCATTCGAGTCATATGAATAAACTTGAAGGTTCACACGCTTCTGGAGCATCTAGTTGTACCTTGTCATTTAGAGTACATTAAAGGAGTTGTCTCCCTTCAGAGTTTCAGAGAATGCATGAATGAAATACTCTGCCACTTCCTGGTTCAGACTGACTAATTTGCATAAGCTCCTTGCTTGTACAGCTCCATGCTCTGTTGTGCTTTCAGATGCTAATTAGATCAGATTAGCTTCTCAAACTACTAACAGGACTTCTTATCTGATCCCCAAAACAAAAGCCCTAATTACAGTTCTGTTTATTTTACATAAATCAAGCTTTTTACTGCTGAGCAGCACAGGACACTGCTGTGACCTGTGTGATGACATCACTCACTGTTATCTCATTGAACAAACAGCAAGGGGAGAATTGTTTACAGGTTGGTTACTGAGGGAACTGAAATAGCCAGGGAGGTAATAAATTCACTTGTATCTCCTTAGGGAAAACAGAGGAACAAAGCAATATATTTGGAAAATGTCTTTATTTTGTGTTCCCTACAATTTGAAAGCTATTCTTTGTAGTTAGACAACCCCTTTAAGGGCCACACAACCACAAAGCTTTTAAAGCAAGGTTTCATCCCTGCTCTCTAAGTAGGGGTCTAAACATGTTCAGTCTAATGCTTAATAGACGCTGCCACTGCCAGTGGGTGATATACCTACGACTACACAGTCTTGTGGAGCTCTAAATATGTCACAGAGACAATAAACATCATTTTCTGGCAATAGGGAAAACTCTTCTATGACGCGACATTTAGGAAACTGTCAAATAATAAGCCACTTAGATTTATTTTTGTAGGCTGTATCACTCCTAACATTTTGTATGCAGTTAAGTAAAATGGATATAATTACACTGCTATCAATGCATGTAGAAGTGTACTTATGAAGTTTTGCACTCAGAGTTCAAAGCACTGCAGTTAAGCCATTCTTGTCAGCAATCCCATATGACCACAGTGTCTTAGACTCTAATAAGCATGTCAAGTACCCTTCTTACTTTCCCATAACCCTCTTTCAGTGTAAGTATTAATCAAGATAATTATGGTATAATATGTGAATAGTTTGTAAAAAGACTAAGTGAAAGTAGAATATACAACATATAGAGAAAGAAAATAGCATTGCAACTTTCTTGTTTAAGTATATTGTTAGTTATCTTATTAAGTATGCTATACAACCTCTGCTGGATTTATAACTTTGTTTTTTAAAGGGGTTCTCTATTATAAATGGAGCAAAAAGGTGGGCATGTTTAACACTCCGATTTATTTGTATACATTCCATAATGATTCCGGGTGGGAAATAAATTTTGGAGACCACATTTGCCGCTGAGTTTTTGATTTGTCTACAGGGTAAACTCATCAATGTAGTTTTCAGCAATAATCCATAGGAATAGTCATAGTGATTACTGTGCACTTTCTGCTGGGATGATGAGATGGTCTAGGGTGTCAAGAGTTGAATATGTTTACCGTGCAAAGCTCAGCCAATTAAATGTGGCATTAGTAAGGCACCAGTTAGAGTTTGCTGTTTTTCGTTATTCCGAATATCCTGTGATTTCTTTATGAACATTTAGGTGCTAAGCATGCTTAGCAGCCATATCCCAATCCAAACCTTGTTTATGCCTCTATCTAGCTAATTGTAAATGCTACTTTATACTGATTATCGCACTACGGACCCAGTGGTTAATGTCCTACTCTACTTTTTTCTGGTTGGTATAATCATCCACTAACTCATTGTTTTATATTTTAGTTAATTTTTTATTTTTCTCTCATCTTACATAGACAGTAGGGATGAAAAATGACACATAACCATCAAGTTCCATCACCTTATCAACCCAGAGAGTAATTCTTGAGTTAACTCCTTTACAATTAAGTCCAAGGGCCGGCAAAGTACCTTAACTGAGGTTTATTTGGCCAGAGTATTTAATAGTTTGAACTTTCTAAATGTGATAATGAGATATTTGAGTCCTAATTTCTCTTCCATTGAAGTGTTACATATAATCAGTTTGTTTGCTTCTTCCAATATGCTTCCACAGAAACTTTTAATTTTCTTTTTTAAACCTTTTTAACCTCAACATGTTTATGCCTCCTACCTCAGTTGCAAATTCTGTCATTTGAAGTAATGTTACCCACCGAAACACAAAATAATTAAAATTTTCATCTGTCTAGCAAAGAAAAGTTATTATATGTGTAAGTCCTGGGTAAGGCTACTTTTTTAACATAACCTCAAAACATTCTGTAAAGTATATTAATATTTTTTTAACCCGACATAAAAGAGTGTTCAAGTGAGTGTTTTTATAACACTGCAGGTTGACTCATAGATAACTATGAGCTGACCATCGCAGACAATGAAGAACGAAGTGCTAGAGGCTGTCTTCTCCCTTCATTTCTATGGAAGTTCCAACTATAGCTGTGCGAGTGGGTTCAGTTATATTCAGAACTCCCATAGAAATAAATGGGGAGGATGGCTGCAAGCACTGCCCACGTCATTCTCTGAGACGGGGGGCTCATAACTAGCTATTAGCCACCCCGTAGTGCTGAAAATCACTCATTGAAACACTCCAACACTGGGTGTGCGACCAGAAGAAATGCTGATCAACACAATTGTTAAACCTCATTTCCTATAAGCCCTATCATGCTTATCCAAGAAGTGGATGTAATTCCCAAGCAATATCTAGTACAATAAAAGTTACTTAGACACTTCTCATTTTACTGAAAGAGAAAGTTATAATAGTTTTGTGGATGTGACTCAGCATTTTAATGCAATCCAAAATTGATTTCTTTTTATCTGCTTGATCCTCATTGTCTCAATTTTGATGTAAATGAAATCTAACAGGGATTGTTCCAACTTATGTTTAATTAATGATTCCTCATCTAAACCTCATTAGAAAAGATGGTTTTCATTTTGGTTTTTGTAAGGTGCATGTAATGTAAGATACAACATAATCCTCGACCAGGATAGCGGCATGCTCCAAAATTGATTTCGTCTGTGTAACAACCCTAAAGTCTTGATATCACTCTGGGTTTTAACAGCTTATCTGGCTGGACTATTGCCCAAATTAAAGCAACCAGCCTGGCACATAATCATGGCCTCCGAATCTTCAGAGCTTACTTTCAATGCAGAAAGCATATGACAACAATGTATGCAATACAAAAATACACTAACAAAGTACAATTCCCAAGTAGAGATAAGGAAGGAAAACAACTTAATATTACAAATTCCAGAAAGTCCAATCCTCTAACAATTAACTTTTAATGATATTGTTTAAAACAAACAATAGTGTTGCATTACCTAAAAACTTAGAACATCAATATTGGTAACAAATACAAAGGGAATCACAAGTGTCTATCACCTTAATTTCCCTTTTGAGTCTCAGCCCTCTGCTGACCCTTAACGGAGGCCCCACCCCGAAAAGGGCGACCCATTAAACCTCTACTTTATTACAAAACAGACACACTATAGAAATCACTTAGCAACTAGATATATAAAAACATACTTTTATTAGAATCATAAATAAAATACTGCACTAACCCTATAACAACCCTCACACAACTAGAAACACCCTACCCTAACCAAGACAAAGTGTAAGGTTAACGCCCCAATAAGGGCGCCCCTACCCGGAACCTGCCCCTAACTGACAGTCCCTAATAAACCCTATTCTAAATGTTAGTAGTAAAAAGCCACTAATACAATAGACACAATAACACAGAATAGGGTAACTCCTGTCAATGCAGGTATGAGAGATATCAGTGAACAAATCGCCAAAGACTATGCTTGTACTAGAGATATAGAGCTCCACTTATTTAAATACGAAAAAAGAGATATAGATACACCATCTCAAGGCTACCTACTGATGAAATGCCCCAAGCCAGGGCTCTTCATAACACAAGCATAGAAGAAATATATACACACGTTCCTTATTGATTGCAAAGGACTAATCAACACCTTTATGAACCTATGGTATAGGAAATCACTATATATATCTAGAAAGGAGACATAAATAGACAGTATCTATACTACATGTTGCCAAATAACCCAAGAACTACGCGTTTCCCACTATAAATAGAAGGGTTCATCAGGGTCCAAAATTATTAACAAAAATATATCCAAATGTAAATATATCCACACAAGAAATCCACGACCATGCACAAAGAAAAGATGTATGATACTCGCGTGTTTGTTCTGATACTCGCGTGTTTGTTCAAAACCGATAGTAAAGGGCCCTCTCCAACATCGGTGACATGAGGGACCTTTACTATCGGTTTTGAACAAACACGCGAGTATCAGAATAAACAGGCGAGTATCATACATCTTTTCTTTGTGCATGGTCGTGGATTTCTTGTGTGGATATCTTTACATTGGGATATATTTTTGTTATTATTATTGACCCTGATGAACCCTTCTATTTATAGGGGGAAACGCGTCGGTCTGGGGTTTTTTGGCAACATGTAGTAGAGAGACTGTATATTTATGTCTCTTTTCTAGATATTTATAGTGATTTCCTATACCATAGGTTTATATAGGTGTTGATTAGTCCTTTGCAATCAATAAGGAACGTGTGTATATATTTCTTCTATGCTTGTGTTATGAAGAGCCCTGGCTTGGGGCATTTCATCAGTAGGTAGCCTTGAGATGGTGTATCTATATCTCTTTTTTCGTATTTAAATAAGTGGAGCTCTATATCTCTAGTACAAGCATAGTTTTTGGCGATTTGTTCACTGATATCTCTCATACCTGCATTGACAGGAGTTACCCTATTCTGTGTTATTGTGTCTATTGTATTAGTGGCTTTGTCACTACTAATATTTAGAATAGGGTCTATTAGGGACTGTCGGTTAGGGACAGGTTCCGGGTAGGGGCGCCCTTATTGGGGCGTTAACCTTACACTGTCTTGGTTAGGGTAGGGTGTTTCTAGTTGTGTGAGGGTTGTTATAGGGTTAGTGCAGTATTTTTTTTATGATTCTAATAAAAGTATGTTTTTATATATCTAGTTGCTAAGTGATTTCTATAGTGTGTCTTTTTTGCTATAACTTCTTGTGAGTCACTAGCTTTTGTACCTTTGGGTATGTCCAGCCCTGGTATAGTTTTGGACTTTGTTGTTTTGTGGGCTCTACTTTATTACACCCTAATTCTGGCTCCTATTCTTATTATTTTCTACCTGTATATTTTTTTAGTTATAATGTAGACAAAATTATCTTGATATCCCAAGATAGTATACAGCTTATAAAGCACAGTTGTGAATCAAACCTGCAACACAATCCTTATGTGGATCGTTTTAGTAATACAGGCCACAGTGTCTTGCCATGTATTAAACCAAACAAATCCCCAGACACATTTCGTCATACCTTCATAGACTTCTCAATGGGGTATTAATACAATGTTACTGGGTTAAGACAGTCCAATCACAAGTGACACATAGTTACCCACAACATGAAATAATACATAGTACCTGGTGCATAAAGCCGATTAGTCAATTGCCTGTATGCCCGGAAACTGCTGTCGCTACACAGAGTTGGTATACTCTACTTGATGGGAAAATGGATGTCATATGGCAAGACTCTGTGGCCTGTATTACTAAAATGAGCCACATAAGGATTGTGTTACAGTTTTGATTCACAACGGTGCTCTATAGGCTGTATATTATCTTGGGATATCAAGATAATTTTTGTCCTCATTATACCTTGAAAAAATATACTATTAGAAAATAAAAAGAAGAAGAATAGGAGCCAGAATAAGAGTGTAATAGAGGAGAGGTTTTTGGGGCTGCCCTTTTTGGGGCATAAGGGAAAGTAAGGCGATAGACACTTCTGATTCCCTTTGTATTTGTTACCGTTTGGATTGATGTCCTGACTTTTTAGGTAATGCAACACTATTGTTTATTTTAAAGGATATCATTAAAAGTTCATTTTTAGAGGATTGGACTTCCTGGATTTGTGACAACAATACATTATCAGCAATGTAGACCAAATATAGCCTATATAAAGCAGCTGACGATATGTAGGGTTTGATCTTGACTATTGCCGACTTTGTTGATTAAACTCTTAGCTTTTCTAAAAATGAATTACATTGTCTCATGTGCTCATCGTATAATTTTATCAGACGGACAACAAATCAAGTCTATAGTGATGCCCTGCACACTGATAAAAACTACTGTAAAATGTTTTTTTTCTTTTCCTTTTTGTAATGAATTGTTGAAACCGTTAATCTTTATCTAAGGGCCCATAATAACTGTTTTGTTCTCTTTGACAGTTTGAAAGGAAATATCTTCCAGAAAGTATTTTGGCAGCCGCTCTGCTTGTTATTAAACTTGGAAAACGGTTATGATTAATATAGATTTTTAATGCAGAAACGTGACAGAGACTAATTCATACTGTTTCACTTCGGCTAGCACAGGCTATTGTAAAATAAAGTTCCGTGTCATATCATATAGCTGCATTCTTTTCAGGAAAGCTACCACAGGTGCAGTTTAACATACTAGTAATCCTATATATGAGTCTTTTGAAATAATAACATCTGCATGCATGTCTATAATACATTTAGAATAAGTTGGGGTAATATAAAACTAAAGCTCATTTGTTGTCCTTTGCTAGCTAGACATGGCTTGACACGAACCGCTAAAACAATTTTAATCACTTTTGACTTTCATATTCTGAACTCAGACATGCAAAAGAAAAACAGTAGACTGCACAGATAATGTGTCCTTCATCTAGTATCTACTATTAGAAACAATGCTCATGAGATACAGATTAATGAGAAATACAGAGGAAATCACTCTATGATACTATATTTTAGCCCAGATCTATATATTTCAGCCTGCAAATATCGGGATCATTAACTTTATTAGCACTATACTTTTAAGACTTTGCTTTCCAGAGCTTTTCACTTATTATTCAATAAATTCTTATACTGTATTTGGTAAAAGGACCTTCACTATTTCTAGTCTTTGAGAATTTATTCTATACCACCTTCAAGTTACAATGTATATCAAAAAAGATTGTTGTATATTATTAGCTTGAAAAATCTAAAATAAAAATTAAATGTGAACAGACAAATATTACAGTGATAGGTTTATTGATTAACCATAAACATTATAAATATTTTTTTCTGTTTTGCCTGTAGAGTATAAATTCTGTAATACTTTAGTCATTTTTTGACAAAACAGTATTGAATTGGACATCAAATATGTACATCTCCACATCATTAAGGCTCTGTTCACATTTCATTGTGGCATCATTATATATATTCTGTAGGATATTGTATTGAAAAGTGTAGTCAACCACACTTTTAATACAGTTAAAAAAATAGATGTTGACGCGTGCTGCCTGAACACTTGCCAAAAAAGCACTCTTTGGGAATATATAAGGTCAAATATACACTACAGAATGCATATATACAAGAAAGGAAAAACCAAGATAAACTATACAGTATTATAGTAACAAAATTTTAATGTATTGCAGCTCCAACATACTCCTTAGCACTTTACAATGCAAAGTGTAATGTATAGACAAAATCAGACATTACATGGCAACTAACAATACAATGGCCGGATCATCCTGACAACAAGAGCTTACAATTTGGAAATTCCAATTAGGAAATTGGAATCAGGTGGAAGGTAAAAAGTGCTTGATTTGTACATAGTTTAGCCATCTTTCATATAAATTATGTAGTGTACATAAAAATGGATGAACAATATAATGTGAACATAAGTGTGTAAAATACAGAGGATGCTGTTGTACGAAGAGGGGGAGGGAGAGGGGGTAAAAAGAAGGGATAACAATTAGGGGATGTGGTAGGCCTGCCTTAAAAGATATGTTTGTAGGACCCACATGGAACTATGAATGTTAGGATGAATCTGATTGTCCAGGATATTACATTCCAAAGAACTAGTGCAGAATGGGAAAGGTCTTGAAGACAACAGGATAATTATACATGGTGCATGTAAACACAGAAAAGCAAATGGAAGGAATTTTTTAGATTTCAGTCTGACTTACAGTTTTAAACTGCTTGAACTTGGTGGCCAAGAACATGTCCTTATTAAGTGTAATAGGATGATTTGGTTTTGATTAAACATATACTGATAGGTGAGGTCAATAAGTTAAATAATTCTTTTGATGTTTTTTTCATACACTGCACCTATCACAACTAGGTCTATAAAATTAAGCCTCTCATGTATTTAACTGTATTTTGATATCAGCTGGTTAAAAAATGTAATTAGTCATGGAGCTCTACAGCAGATAAGTACAGTATAGTAGCTTCCAAACTTTTTTCTTTAATGATAATATTCAGTGCTTTAGGTTCCAGTCATCAATGGGCCGATGGAATCAGCCTGGTTCTAACATCTTATTTATAGAGAAGAAAAGGAAAACAGTTGAATGTAACACAGTAAGTAGTTATCTATTCAAAAAAAGGAACACCAAACAGCACATACTAAATGTGTAATATCGAAAATATACTTCAGAAGAGAAGAATTCAAGGCTCCTGATTTCTGACAGCTTCAAAGTAGTCAACAGTGCAAACAGGCAGTAGGGAAGCAAGTCAGATACTTGGTTGCATAGCTAGAGGTTTAATCGGTAAAAGGATGGAGATTGTGATCCCACTGTATAGAGATCTAATGAGACCACATCTGGAAAACTGTTTCAGTTCTGGAGACCTCACCTACACAAAGGCATAGATAAATAGAACAGTTCCAATGACAGGCTATACAAATGGTGGAAGGTTTCGAACACAAGACTTATCAGGAAAGACTGAAGTAACTTAATTTGTATAGCCTGGAGGAAGGAGGAGAAATGGGGGGCATGAGGGAGGCCTTTAAATATGTTAAAGGTTTAAATAAGATTCAGGAAGGAAGTGTTTTTATTAAGAAACTAAACTCAAGAACCAAAGGTCACAATCTAAAGTTACTTGGGGAGAAGATCAGAATAAATGTCAGAAAATATTATTTTACTGAAAGAGTAGTATATGTTTGGAAAAAATTTCCAGCAGATGTGGATGGAAAGTCCACAGTAAGTGAGTGTAAACATGCCAGAGCTAAACACATATCTATCCTAAGATACCCATACAAAGGACATAAAAGAAGGACAGACTAGGTGGACATGGTATTCATTTTTTCTACCATTCTATCTTTTTTTCTATACTTTCTATTTTACAGTCATACCTCAGTTTGATCTGTTATATTGTTATTGAATTTTTGTCCCACTGTACACAGAAGGTGTAAATGAAGTTTGTTTTTCCTTTGTTGTGTGTCTATACTGTAAAGTATAAAGTATTTTGAAGAGACTGACCTGCATAAATAAGAATGTGCACATGGATGGCATTGAATCAGTGGTCTACAACTAATTTATTCCACATGCCTGTCGAAACCATTCTTTTTTTAACATTTGCTCATTCTTCCATGTTGCACTGAATACATCTTACGTTGTAAAGCCAATAGTGAATGTCTTAGCCTTTCATGGTCTGAATCCTCAGCATGAGGAATATAGTAACCATTTTATGCATATATCAGTAATGCCATTGCAAATATTTAAGATATATTCAGAACATTGTTTAGTATTCTTTGCTACCAAATAGATTTGAAATTAAGAACATTTAATGAAGTCATAAATGATTGATGAATGGAGACTTTGTGCAAACAACTTAAATTTCCAATGAACGCTTAACATTTAACGTTTTCTTCAAATATGTCTTAATGTTATTCTGTAATACCCTACAAGAAAATTCTTCATTCCAGTCAGAATTGATATAGTAAATCATTCAATGCTCTAAAAATGCATTACTTAAATTGAAAAGTTACAAAAGTTATAGCTATAGTTATATTAACAGCTCCAGTCTACTCTATATCTTTTCAAAGCTGTCAGAAGTTCACAACAGACAGCATCACCGTGGATAAAATTTATTTAATAGAAAATGATTATTAGGATTTGGAGTTTAAAAAAAGAAACACTTAAACATCATGAATCAGTTAGTACTACCTTGTTCAATACCAAAGACCTTTCTAATGAGGCATATGCAGGTCAACACCCAAAGAAACAACACTCAAAAGGAAACTCCTGTTTCCATTGTTTCAAGGACTGGTTGTTGATGATTGGACTTTTCCGCTTCTAAGTAACTTAATGGCTAAAACTGAGTCGTTGTTAACCTTGAGGAACCTGATAACTTAAGCATCCTAACCCACCTTGACCACCCTTAGGAATGGCAATGGAATAAATTTGGTATCAATAAAACATATTGCACATGAGCAACCATTTTGTTGTATTTCAACATGTTGTTCCTCAGGTATTGGACTACAAATTATCTAGATAACTTATCTATATTGTAGATGTAATTCTATTAAAAGCAATCTTTTTTCTGCATGGAACAATGTCAATAAAAAGATGTATATTCAATAGAAAGATATTTTCTGCTTTTTGCTAAGAAAGTTCCTCAAAAAACTAAGATAAAATGTGGTGAAACAAAGGCATTTAGTGATGCCCATTGGAAACCACAGAATGTCTGTGTAATGCATGAACAGACCAGATTCTTCAAGAGAGATACTCTTTGAAGTCCCCCATCCTCTATGTAAAATAGGTTGCAAATAATGAACTCATCTCAACTTTACATTATATGCAGTACCTTCCTGCAGTAATACAACTTGCAGTCTCTTTGTGTGTAGGACTGCCTACAGTAAATGTTAATATCTTCCTCAATATTATGGCACTGTTCAAACATGAAACTCCACT
Source organism: Phyllomedusa bahiana (assembly GCA_025379985.1). Lineage (NCBI taxonomy): Eukaryota > Metazoa > Chordata > Amphibia > Anura > Hylidae > Phyllomedusa > Phyllomedusa bahiana. The sequence goes on from JAODAL010000431.1 coordinate 258,769, forward strand.
ATTAAAATATTTTTTTTTATTAATCCAAAACAGAATGTACATTAAAGTCACCCCATTATTCAGTCCAGTAAAGGCAAACAACTAATAAGTAAAGTTTTTATCTATTTCTTCATCTCACTGGCCTGAACTAAGCTAATTATATTACACAAATTGATTTCATTGAATTGGCTGACAGGGCTACAGTCGCTGAATTCTGAGATATTTATTTTATGCAAACTAAACACATTTACGTTTATGAATAAAATGCATTCAATCAAGTTTACCCTGTGTTAATAATTTCATTTGCTGTAAAACCTATTTTCCATGGTTGTGCATTGTGAAAAGGCCTATTAAAATAAAGTGATATTCTTATAGCATTTTATAAAAAAAAATTGCTGTACTTTGCGGATTATATACTGATGATTTCAACTAGCCTCATAATTTCTTCTACTTATTGCAGAATGTCATTTTGAAGTATTCAAATAAAACTCTACATTTTACCAGGATTGTCTTGTTCATATTTGTTAACTGTTCCTCAAGGTCACATTGTATGGAGAGCACATGGGGCACATGCTCTAGGTCAGTATTTCTCAACTCCAGTCCTCAAGACCCACTAATAGGTCATGTTTTCAGGATCTCCCACAGAATGCAGTGACCATAATTAAATAACCTGTGCAGAATGCACTGACAGTAATTATATCACCTGTGCTATATTGATGAAATCCTGAAAACCTGGCCTGTTGGTGGGTCCTGAGGACTGGAGTTGAGAAACACTGCTCTAGGTGATCTTAGAGGACTCATGTGGTCTCCACCTCCCATCAACCTGACATGCCATTCGATTATCCTATGCAGGATGGAAGAGGTGTATGGGGTGGCAATACAAGTATGTGTCTATTATTGAGTTCTAGGAAAGCAGTACATTTGGCTACTTCCATAACTCCTATAGACTTCAGTGAAGAGGACCATATGCGTGCTGATATGTGGATGGGATAAGGCCCAGAATAAACCTAGGTTTCTGGAGTGTGACTATGGCTTCTACCACCTTAATTTTGATGTATATGTTTTGCAGTAGTAGGACAAAGTTAGTATAACTGTGCATTTTCTCTTTCATCATGTCAACAACTTAATGGCCACATCTTTTACTATACTGGCACATCTTTTCTCCATCTGTCATTTTATCTCATTTCTATATAATAAACCCCTGAAAATATTCACCTTCTGAAAGCATATCAGGCATTCACCATGTAAACTGTGATGTGAAAAGTATATAACTTATTGCTCAGAATAGCACTACTCCTATACACACAATATGTATATGGTCAGTTTAGCACTGAAGAAGTGTTTGTACTGTTATCTGTGAGTATATGGTAACATACCCATCATTAATGTCAGATGGTAACCTGTCGTACTGGTCAGGATATAGTCCCTCTACTAATGTCTTTGATTGTTTAAATCAGGCATCCTCAAACTGCGGCCCTTCAGCTGTTGGGAAACTACGACTCCCATCATGAATTTATATCATCTATAACAGTGGGAATGATGGGAGTTGTAGTTTCCCAACAGCTGGAAGGCCACAGTTTGAGGATGCCTGGTTTAAACTGTAGTGATATTTTCTAGAATCAAGAGATTTCACACTTGGTAAAAATTTTCTGACCATTTAAAAGAGTTGTGCAGTAAAGTTCACCTCATGTAAAATATGCCTTACTTTATAGGGGTTTATTTAACTGCCATGTGCACCTATATAGAGTAACTATCTATATAAAATTATATAAACCAATACTCTTAAAGATAAATAAACAGCCATATAGACTGAAAGATAGATAGGGGGCTGGTCACATCATATGTATAGCCTGTGCAGTTGGCACAGGTGCCGCAAGAGGTAAGGAGCTGACTACCCCTTTATAAACATCTAATAGCCTCTTATCAGCTTTTAAAATGAATGTAGGTGACTGACTTATTTAATTTCATAGGGCGCAATTACTGGTGGATTGTCAGAGAAACATTAAAGAGATGGAGGCTCTATGGTAAGCTGTCGAAGACCAATGAACCAATATACAATTTCTGCTGTCTGTGTTCTCCATCGATAGAGAGATGCCACAGCTAGCATTTCATACTTTCATTACTTTTTTACATTCTGCTGTTTATAACGACTGCTTAGATTAATGTATGGGAGGACTAAAACATTAAATTTTAGGAATAAGTTGCTATGCTCCATTGAACTGCTACACATGATTTGTCTTAATTTCATGATAACAAAGACTTTATTTAGTGGACCTTGCTACATTTAGAGTGCTGCTGAATTGTGTCTACTGCAAGAGTGGATGAAAACATCCTTCAGCTTGCACCTACTTGTAAACCGTGTGTGCTGAGCAAGTGAAATCTTGATAGACAGAGATTAGATACTTTTGTGATAATTACATAGATACATATACATTTTCTATGGGACATCTGTTGAATATGAAAATACATTACAAGGGTTATCTCTACTGTGCAACCATTTTTCCTTGTAGGTCCTGCTTCAGTGATCATCTGATATTGCCAGAGGAAGGTACAAGGCATCCAACCCAGTAGGCAACCATGCTATACAGGGTCATAACAATTTCTGCATAGCAAGAGCCATGCTTTCTAGCAATGTCCCACTTTGCTATCATGGGATCTCACTACTTAATGTCTAATTGTCCTGTCACTTAAACCATTAAGGAAGAAGTATTATAGTGTTTTTTTCTTGAATGTTGGAAACCACATATTAAATAATTAAGAAAGTTATATAATAATGGGGTTTGGTTCATTGATGGTATTTTAATAACAAAATGAATTTGCATTATTTCTGTGCTTTCAAAACACCCTTTGGTTTATAGACAGATTATGTTAGGTAAGCAGAGAAAGTTAGTGCTTAATGAAGCATCAAGCCACAGCTCTCTGGCTTGGAAGCATCTGCAGGTATTGGTTCCCACACATTGATGTCAATATGGAGATGTAACACTAAAAAGACAGAAAAATAAGGGCTTCCAAACAGTAATAATATTTTGTCTAATGATCTTAATTTCTGCTACCAAAGAAAACAGTATGCTCTTTCCGCAGGTGGCAATCTTGAAGAACAGTATAACTCCATCTGGAAGACCACAGGGGATTTTATGAGCTAAATGAAACCATATGCAAAGTTGCCCAATTTTTTCTCACTCTAAGAATGTTATGACTGTAAAATAGTCTGTAGTTATTATAAGTCAAAAATATTTCTTTATTCACATTGTATAAATTCAGTTTTCTCAGTGATGGTAATATTATCCCTTGTTACATGGACATAATAAGGTCACAGAGTAGAATTTGTTTGAGAAAGGCTGATACTACCCTATGTATATGAGTCAAGTCCATGAATATAATAGAAACAGGATAACAATGTAGCAAATCACAAAGCACGTGGACATTGACACATTTAATTCTCTTAGATGCATTCTTTGCTCCACATAGAAGCAACTAAGTAATATTGTGCTGGGTACATAACTGCCAAAGGAAAGTTACATAAAAAAATCATTGAGTAGTTTTGATCTGCCCTAATATACTAGATGTTCAAATAAATGCATGCAACATTAATCACTCTCCTGCAGAAATAGAAGAAATTGTCTCTTAAGCACATCCTATAGGTGGCAAACTTCTAAATCATTGCTGAATCAAGAGCCACCAAACATTGGCCTTCATTTACTATTGCTGTCTAAAAAGTTAGATAGCGTAACCTTAGACAGGTAGTCTTAAAATGTACCAGATGTATTCCAGTGGTCATACTGGTTGATAAATTGGTGCAGCTTTAGACTTCTAGACCAACTTTTTTTGGCTTACTTTCTACACCCGCATTTTGGCCCATTTTTGGTGCAGATTTTGGCACAATGTGTTGCATCATGGCCATGCCCACTTTTCTACAAAGCCATGTCCATTTTACTCTATGTCACACCCTCGCATCGAGCTATGTGCATAAAGTGTCATAAGCCCATTATAAATGTGTCTACGACATGCTGTGCTACAAATGTGGCACTTTTGGGTACATTATAAGACAGTTATTAAAGGGGATGTATTATTTCATCTGTTCGGCTGTTTTCTTGAAGCTTGATTCTCTCAGTTTCTGAAATCAAGGGGTATTTCTTTCCCTCCCAGCTGGGTGTTTCTTATCTGAAGGGGGATGACATCATCCCCCCCTTCACTGTTCACGCTTGCTCCCGAGTCAGTATTCCCCCCCCTCTCTCTGTCTGAGTCCACATGTCACTGTGTCGTTACTCTCCCTATGCTTTCCTATTCCGTAAGAGCTGTTTACATACCCCTGCATTCAGTCTAGAAAGTCTTCTATGAACTCAGAGCACTGATCTCTTCTCCTCTAACAGCTGGAGGTTTGTTAGAGTTGAATCCAGTCTTCTATGAACCGATCCAGAGCAACACAGATCTGTCTCCCTTCTATGTTTACACAAGGCACTGAGGCACAATTCTGCTGTTTTCTGATTGTAGAAATAGCTGCAGTGGTACTGAGGAGCTGGTGGCTGTATAGAGTGAAATTGTTGCCAGCCCCTTACACGCACTAGCATTAAGGCACCAAAGCACAATTCTGCTGTTTTCTGATTATAGAAGCAGCTTCAGTGTTAATGAGAAGCTCCTGGCTGTACAGAGTGAAATTGTTGCCGGCCCCTTAATCTGAGTGAGAGAGGCAGGAATGCACGCTCCCGTGAATACGAGAGGGGGCCAAACAGAATGTAAATTAGTAAAGCCATCAGCCAATGAAATGGAAGGAGGTGGAATTTGATCTGCACTGGGGAACAGTGTTTACACAAAACGAAGATAAGGCAGACTGTGAAAACAAGACAGCTTTGCTAATGACATCCAATTGCAAAGCTGCTTGTTTTCACTGTGCAATTATTCTGAAGACCATTTAATGAAATTATACAACCCCTTTAAGTGCACGCACAATAGTAAATGAGGGTCAATAAGTGTAAAGAAAATAACAGAAGAGAACTAGGGTTATGGTTGACAGTGTTATACTAGTATACACCGGTATATACTTTTGCCAGGAAGCAATGCTTTAAAGTTTCTCTAACGTTTGATGGATCTTTATGAAACAGTATCCTAGTGAGGATGACAAAATTTTAAAAAAAAGTAATTGATGCAGTAGAAGTTGGTCTCCTCTATCATCCCATTTTCAGGACCTTTAACTGATATTTTACAGTAGGACACATTGTAATTTAAAGAGGTTAAAAAACTTTTTTTTTTATTTTCATTTTTTAAGAAGCAGCACCTCTGTCACAGGGTGTTTCTGATATCGCAGTTCAGCCCGATTCACTTCAATGGTGCTAAGCTGCGATACCAGACATATCCTGTGATAGGGTTGGAGTTATTTATGAAAGAAAGCAGCCATGTTTTTCTAGTCCTGGACAATACTTTTCAGGTAGAACAATAGTATTCTTGTACTTTATTAATACACTGCATAGAAACGGATGAAGCATTAGCTTGTCCACCATTTACTGATGAACAATTAGTGCACTTTTTAAAATTTAACAGATGAGAGAAAGAAAAATGTATCAACGTTTAGCCCAACATTTGTTGATGGCCCAATGGCTACTGTTGAATATTCTTAGAAATAAAACCACAAAAAAAAAAAAAAGTGACATAAATTACCAAGGAAAACTACAAAGCTACACTTACTGCTCAATGACTGAAAGATATCCCGAGTCCCATCAGCAGGCATCTCTGGCCCAAATGCGGGATGGGAAAGATAGGCAGGTGCCGGAGAGTCATGAGCCAATGCTCTAGGTACTAATTCACACCAGCATGCAGAAACCCACAGTATAAAACATAGGGAGAATGCCATAGATAAGCGATGCAAAGGGTAACGCCATTCATACAGGAACACCATGCTGAGTTACAGCCTATAGCGCCCATAATATTCAAATGGGCCGGCTTCCCAGCACTTAGAAGGTATCCTGCACAAAATACTTGTACCCTAAGCTCCCAAGTTTTTTTGGGAAAAAAATTAATACATGCGGGAAAAAATATGAGGTATTAGTTGATACGGTAGCTACAGTATGCAAGCTTGCAAGCCCCGGCAAGGCTCCTCATTTCTTGCAAGTCCCTACACTATTAAAAATAAAACCACAAAAAAAAAAAATGGGACATAAATTACCAAGGAACACCACAAAGCTACACTTACTGCTCAATGGCTGAAAGATATACTGAGGTCCCATCAGCAGGCATTTTGGCCCAAATGCTGCTGGGAAAGATAGGCAGGTCCCGGATATTAATGAGCCAATGCTCTAGGTACTAATTCATCCAGCATGCAGAAAGCCACAGTATAACACATAGGGAGAATGCAAAGGGTAACGCCATTCATACAGGACACCATGCTGAGTTACAGCCTATAGCCCCCATAATATTCAAATGGGCGGCTTCCCAGCACTTAGAAGGGTCCTAAAACCTTGGGAGTTTAGGGTACAAGTATTTTGTGCAGGACACCTTCTAAGTGCTGGGAACCCTGCCCATTTGAATATTATGGGCGCTAAAGGCTGTAACTCAGCATGGTGTTCCCTGTATGAATGGCGTTCCCCTTTGCATCGCCTTATTCTATGGCATTTCCCTATGTTTTTTATACTGTGGCTTTCTGCTTGCTGGTGTGAATTAGTACCTGAGCATTGGCTCATTAATATCGGGAAACCTGCCTATCTTTCCCATGCAGCATTTGGGCAAGAGATCCCTGCTGATGGGACTCAGTATATCTTTCACCCATTGAGCAGTAAGTGTAGCTTTGTAGTTTTCCTTGGTAATTTATGTCCATTTTTTTTTTTTTGTGGTTTTATTTTTTAATATTTTGTAGGGACTTGCAAGAAATGAGGAGCCTTGCGGGGCTTGCAAGCTTGCATACTGTAGCTACCGTATGAACTAATACCTCATATTTTTCCAGCATGTTATTTATTTTTTTTGCCCTTAAAACATTGGGAGCTTAGGGTACAAGTATTTTGTGCAGGACACCTTTTTAAGTGCTGCGAAGCCTGCCATTTGAATATTATGGGTGTATAGGCTGTAATCAGCATGGTGCCCCTGTATGAATGGCGTTTACCCTTTGCATCCCCTTATCTATGGCATTCTCCCTATGTGTTATATTTGTGGTTTTCTGCATGCTGGTGTGAATTAGTACCTTAGAGCATTGGCTCATTAATTATCCGGCACCTGCTATCTTTCCCATGCGCTTTTGGGGCCCAGAGATGCCTGCTGATGGGACTCAGTATATCTTTCAGCCATTGAGCAGTAAGTGTAGTTTTGTAGTTTTCCTTGGTAATTTATGTCCCTTTTTTTTTTTGTGGTTTTATTTTTTAATAGTGTAGGGACTTGCAAGAAATGAGGAGCCTTGCCGGGGCTTGCAAGCTTGCTTTACTGTAGCTACCTTTATTCAACTAATACCTCTATTTTTCCAGCATGTTATTATATTTTTTTTGCCCTAAACACTTGGGGAGCTTAGGGTACAAGTATTTTGTGCAGGCACCTTCCTAAGTGCTGGGAAAGCCTCCCCATTTGAATATTATGGGCGCTTAAGGCTTTTAACTCAGATGGTGTTCCTGTATGAATGGCGTTACCCTTTGCATCGCCTTATCTATGGCATTCCCCCTATGTGTTTTTTACTGTGGCTTTCTGCATTGCTGGTGTGAATTAGTACCTGGAGCTTTGGGGCACATTTAATTCCGGAACCTGCCTATCTTCCCATGCAGCATTTGGGCCAGAGATGCCTGCTGAGGGGGACTCGGTATATCTTTCAGCCATTGAGCAGTAAGTGTAGCTTTGTAGTTTTCCTTGAATATTCTTAGCACTGCTAAAATGCCCAAACTGTAGAGTCAGCAACAATTAATGCATTTTGAGCATTGTAGATAAATGTGAAGGCTTTACTCATGAAGTAACAAGGTGGATTATGATTGAGCTATAATGCAGGTATTGATGGGATCACTGATCTTTAAACGTTAACCTCAATTGTACTAATAAAGATGTGTGGCATGACAGTGTTGCTACACATTAATGACCCCCACAGAGAAGTTCTTCCACGCCATAAAGTAAAACTTAAGCATGTTGGTTCAGCTACCCTGTAACTTGACTTGATGTTTAAATTGTCTATTCAGTTAACCTTTTCACCATGTCTCATATCCTTCTGGCAGGAATGACAAGTGAACTCCTGTCCTTGGACTGTATAGAGCTCTCTAGGTCACAAGTGTCATGTCAGACAAGGAGATGAAAAGACCTCCTGCTTGGTAATGAGAAGCATGTTATTACTCAGAAAACACCGGATCATTGTTGAATCTTCAGGTCAAAATTAGAGGCCACAGCTTGCCAGAAAACAAAAACCAAGTTACAGTGAGTTTGTATTCCCCATACAGTAGACACCGTTCTGCAGCTTAACCAGTGTGCAATAAAACATAGTCTGTGTGTCATTTTAAAACAAAGTATAGTTTCTCTCATACAACTGAGAGCAAAGTTCATGCGGGATTCAACTGAAAGCTCATTTTTTTATTTGAACAATAACACAAGTTTAAATTACAATAGGCATGAGTTTCCAAACTAAATACTGAAGAGAAAGATCAGCAGTACTTCAAAGCAATCAATCATCCGATACAACTTCACTGCCCTAGATTGTTTTAAACATTGATTAAAATACAATATGGACACAATTTTTCTTGGTTGCAAGTTAAATTTTAAGTAAATACATGTGTGTCAATCATTAGAATATTTGTTTAGAAATAAATTGTGTGTATCTATATATGTACATATGTACCTATCTTTTTACATAGATATATATATTTACGCAACTCTTTATGTACATATATATCTATATACACTATCTATATCTATCTGTCTAAATGTATTTGTCTATATATGTATTTTTTTTCAAAAAATTGTCAATTTATTATTATCTATCTATTATCTTTCATCTAATATCTGTCTGTCTGTTTATTTGTATATTTATGTATCTATCTATTTATCTACAAAGTCCAAAAATTGCAGTACACCAATAGTAAAAAAGTAATCAAAAAATGTATTCAAAAAAGCACAATGGTTGAGAATTTTCTATGATAGTTCTGCTCTTCTGTTTTGGATTGTATGTACATACATATCTATCCACCTATCTGTTTACATATCCATCTATCTATCAATCTATTTACATATATATCTACCTATCCACAGAATTTTAATATTTACTATCCACGTATTTACAATCTATCTTTTTCTATTATCTATTATCATTATCTATTTCATTTTCTTCTACTTCTATCTATCTGTTTTTCCGTAACAATCAGTATTAGAAAATGACACTAAAGCTCCTTTTAAAACTAGGTCTTTTTAACTTTCTTTTTAATGAACGGAAAGAACGTAAAAGGGGGACAGAAGGCATTTTCACATCTCCCTTTACTTTCTATAAAAAGTAAAAACACAGGAAAAGTTCACACGAGGATCTGCTATAGCAATGTCCGAAATCTAAAATAAGTTTCAGATATTTTTGTAACAACTCTGCTTTGTGTGACTACTCCATCAAAAAACAATTGGCTAGGCAAATCTTATGCTGCCATATTTAAGGCCCATGTCAAGTTTATCTATGGCGCTCATACGGTTCTAAAATATTTCTTTATAAGGTTTGATCGTAGCTGCTTGCCCAATTAACAGCTAGAAAATAAACTGCGATTTGTTATGTAAATTTGAATATATTTTATATCCTGCCTTTGAGTTAGAACTTGTACAAAAAGTGCCCCTATAAAAGTATGTTTTCCATACCGGTAACGTAAGAACAATATTTTGTTTGCTTAGTTCTGCCTCTAGATATCCTCTTTGCCTCCAGATATCCTCAGGCTGCCATATAATAGTATTGCTCTTCAGTGTTCCCTGTGATAACCCTTCCAGTCTTCAGCCTCCAATAAACAATGTTGCCATAGGGAATATTGATGTGGATAATTATCTAGATCCATATCTTGTCATAATTACTTAGCTAAGGTCATTAGGGATGTTGACATTGATGTAGATTGCGAGAACAGTGCTTCTGTATGGTAGCCTGGATTTTTAAGAGAGGATATCAGGGGTATGGTAATTGATTAAACATTCATTTCACTCTAAAAAGGGTTTTTTTGTATTCTGCTTTTAATGTTTTTTTTAAATTATATATAACGCAGCCTTTTGTCACTGTAACTAAAACACCTCAACTGACTAATAAATGAATACTCCGTAACATCAAAAAAGGAATTAGAACTAAATTGAAATGTTCAAGATTCCTGTTACTTGGCACAAATAATGTTCGTTCTACTGGCTAAAATTAGTTTCCTTAGACTTTTATATTGTGCTTTGTCTGCATTCATGAATATCCATATTTTTAGAGATTGGCTTGTAACATTTCTCATACATCCATCGTGGGCCTCTTAAACCATGCTTTATTTACAGTAGTGAAATCACATTCTCACAAGCTGTGTAATTTCTAGTAGTAAACTGATTTTGCAGCCGGTTAATACAGATGTGTCTCAATGGTCCATTTTTTATTCTGCAGTTTAAGAAGTTAAGGGCCTATTTATAAGTGTGGAGAACATAAACCATATGCCACAGAGAAGTACTGCATGATGTGTTTTCTATAAAAGTTTTTACTTGAAACGTTACAGACATAAATAAGAACCAGTAATACTTTCTACACTTTTTTACCTACAATAATGTCCTGCTTGTACTTAGAAGAATCTGTTATGAAAATATATTTTAAAAAGTTGTACAAAATTGTCCTACTGCAAGGCTACACTGTAACATATTGTATCAGAGATAACGCTGATCCCAAACATTTAACTTCTTAGATGCAGAGGCTTAGCTTAAAGCTCCTGGGCCCCAGTGCAAAATCCACAAAAGTTCCCCACCTGTCAAGTGCCATTTCTAATGTTGGTGTCTTCTTATGTGGTAAAAGGGTTTTGGGCCTCATCAGGCTCCAGAGCCCAGTAACAACTGCTACCCAAGCACCCTCTATAGCAGTACCCCTGCATAGATGCTGTGCTCAATAATGATTATGGCATCTGGGTGGTTAGGCATGTATGTAACCCCAATAGCATCACAAGATTGGGATCACAGACGACGGTCTGGCATGACCCTTGGGGCCTAACAGGCCCTAAAGATTGGGAAGACTACATGCCAATTTTTTTTTACTGACAGCCAATTATGCTTTGATACACTGAGTACACCTAAACATGATCTCTGGGATTAATCCCTTAATGATTGCACATTGTCTTTTGACGGCAGGCATTTCAGGTCGTTCGTCTGCAGACATCGGGGTTTGCGGCTCCTGGCGCCACAGCTGTGCTGAGAACCTCCACTCCCCGCCGCTTAACCCTTTGATTGCCGCGATCAGTGACTGGGGCATAATCAAAGGGATTTTCCCTGCTCTGTGGGGTGATCAGGACTCACGGGGACACGACAGAGCCCGGGGAACAGCTGCAAACTCAGCCCTAGGAACATACAGTAGCCCCAGGGCTGTCTGTATAACAAGCCAGAGATCAGGGCACAGAGATTATAATGTATTAGCATATATAAATATTCTAATACATTTCTAAGTGTTAATAAAATGTAAAACAGTTATCCTTCCATGGGAATGAAAAAAAAAAAAAGTGTAGAAAAAATAAATCAAATAAATAATAAAATAACCAGAACGCTTTAATAAAAAATAATTGTGCATACATTACACACCAAGAAAATCCTACACATATAAGGTCCACACAACTGTTATAACCTGTAGAATTAATCTAACAAGTTTTTAAGTGTAAAATGTGAATGGTGTAAAATAAAAATTAAAAGAACCAAAAATTGTGAAAAAAATGAAAAAAAAAAAATCTGCAATAATTCATAAGTGAACTTAAACTATTCCCCAAAAGTACAATTGCCCCTGAATAAAAAAAAGGGCCTCTACAACTGCGTCATTGAAAAAATAAAAAAGTTAAACTGTTGAAACGCAAAGAGGCAAAAAAAAAAAAAAATGTGCGGGCATTCAAACTTATTAATCTAAGTATTAATCCAACAGTGAAACGAGAAAAAAATCTAATAAACTTGTATTAAGAAATAATTAATGAATTTAATTAGGAAAAATGTTTTCTTCTAAAAAAAAAAAAAAAATTCCCATCAAAACACAAACCTTTTGCAAAAGTTTTAAATCAGCACATATATTGTATTGCCACATCTCACATCATATCAACCCATCTCATGGAAATAACAGATTATTTCCACTGCATGAATGCACAAAATGTAAAATACACAAAATAAGTTACATGTACACCAAAATAGTGCCAATGAATTATGCCATCCCTTAAAAACAAGCCCTTATATAACTACATCCACAGATTTTTTTTTCTCTACATATAAAATGCACCTGTGTAAAGCTTTCCTTAGAGCTGAAACAAACCTGGTCAAAAATAGAAAAAAAAGTCCTTTTAAATGTATCCATATGGACACATAAGGGGATATAAAGCAAATATGCAATTTCACTGCAAAGCCATCACGGTGTTATGAAGCTAAAACGTTCACACGAATTTTCAGGGAAGTTCCTGTTACATACATGATGGTTTTTTAAGAGCAAACAACATTCTCTATATCTGCTCCCCTGCTTATTAATGGTCATAAGTTAGTGATTCTCCACCATTAACCTTTCTAGTAGAGTAATTGTAAGTAGGTAAATACATTTTCTAGAACAGACAACCTCTGTACGTTAATTAATACAACTTCGACAAAACCATGTCACTTCTCCACCAGACTTATAATTTTGATGACAGACTAAAGCAACCAATCAGTATTCAGCTTTTATTTTTAAAGAGCAGTATAACAAATGAAAGCTGAGCTCCGGTCGGTTGCTATGGGCAAAAGAAAAAAATTTATTTGATAAATGAAGCCCATTGTTTCTACAGCGTAAACGTGGATCTTCAAGCAAATAAATAAGATACAATAAAAAGGTACTCACATATATAATAATATTCTCTTCCTGGTCTAAATTCAAATCCTAATGAGAAGGGAGTGAAGAGCTGGAATTTTTCTGAAAACTTTAGTGGTCCATTGGAAGAGTGGGGTCGGTTGCACTCCCATCTTTTGAAGCCTTTTGGGGAAAGTTGATCCGGGAAAACTTAGCCATAAAAGTTCCCCATAAAATAAAACGTATCTTTCAGTTTTATCTTCAGGCACAGAGTCTTCAAATGGGGGGCAAAAAACGTCGGGGTTTCAAATCGAATCAATGTGGTAGTCACCTCTCATGAACCTGCCATTACAGAAGGAAATAAAAAGAATTGGTTAAAATTATAAGTGGATTGTGGGTGTATAACTTTTAATATTATATATTATGAGCACTGAAATATATGTGAAAGCTAAAAAAACGAAAAAAGGAAAGATTACGTTAACTTTTGATAAAACTAGAATAGGTTTGATGTATTTCCCTTTTTTTTTGAGTTTCCTAGGGTTACATAAATAAGGGGGGCAGTACATTCTACTAAATGTAGAATCAGTACTTTTTAGGGATTTCCACATATCTCTGAGCTATGTTTATGGCACATAAATTGAAATGTATGGGACTCTAAAGTGTCCCAATATTCCAGTAGCAGTCCATAAGCGAAGATGCAATTACATATCTGAAGTCATATAAAGTTTAATCCCCACTTTAAAATGTAATTAAAAAAAAAATAATAATCTCAGAAACAAAATGAATATTCATAGTCAGGTGTGTATTTTACATAAGGTTAAAGTAGATCAGCACAGCTGATGAAAAATATATGTTAAAAAAAATTATGTATTCCTGAAGATATGTAAAAATATATTAATAATCAACGATTATAAATAATACACATACTATGAGGATACAGTATGATCATATGTGTGAAAGCCGGCCCCTTTCTATTTTTTATGATTTTTAAAAAAAAGGACAGCCGTATTTATATATTCCATTTTGGGACTTATTTTTAAGACAATTTTCAAAATCTTAAAACATTTACAAGAAACCCAAAAACAATGCATTTCATGCCCCAAAATATCAGAAAAGAATCTGCAGCTTTATGATAAAAGGATTCTGGGATATGAATTAATAGCGCTCGTGCTAACCTGACAGCTCTGAACAAGAGCCAGACGATCATTGTAGCCTTAGGTAGTCTAGCCCAAATGGGTTCTCTCTTTAATTATTATAAAGCATTTTCCGACATGCTATACCAGAGAATTTGCAAGTGTCATTTCTGTGACATTTGACACCGATGTGCTATGAATGATGAATTAGAATTGAAATTTAAAGCCCACCCAAGGCTTTATAAAGAGACAAATCGAATGGAATATAAGTTTCAGAAAAGACAGATTGATCTTTTATGGAAAGAATGGTTTTGTAATCAAAAAGTTGCATGAATAATGTGAAAGAAACATTTTGGTCTTTTATTTCAAATCAAATCTTGTTGGTCTCATCATTTAATTGCTCTTATGCATGTAACTGGTTTATTGGTACCAGTTATAGTAGATAATCAGAAAATAGCATACTGTTTAGATCAAAGTTGGACAAGTTAAATATATTTTATATGAATGTTGATGATTTTTTTTTAAAAAAAAGTTCATAAAAATTATCTAAGAAAACAAAAAGAATAAAATCTTGCATTATTTTCCAGAAATTATTGATGAAACCACCTCAGTATAGATAACACAGGGGTCCATCATTCTAATATTTTTTTGCTCACTTCCCCCCACTCCCGTACAAATCACAGGCAGCCTACAACACTCCAGTAAATGTCAAAGATTACCCAGACTCTAATAGATAGTCTGTGTGGCTGCTGTAGAGCGAAGTATGAACTTAGGCAACATGACTTCCCTCATAAATATGTACAGAAATGTTATTAGAGGAATACTAAATGGCATTAAAGGAATTGCTAGGCATCATTACCTTATGAAGAATATATTATTTATTAAAAAAAATACTTTAGAAGCATAATCATTCAAGGAAAGGGAATTCTCTTACATATCATTTTGATAATTATACTGTAGATTATAAAACAGATAAGAGACAACAAGTGCTCCCCGACACCTGAGACTTGCAGCCATCCTATTCCCATCCTACTCACTCATGATTGCTGAAGTGCTAATGTTATCAATATCAACTATCAGTCCTTGAATATACAGTGTTTATATCCCATTAAGAGCCCTCTATTGGAGAGCACATCTAGAAGATCTCCTGATGTATACTTCTGATAGCCAGCAGCAGGGTATCCCACTGGATAGGCATACAGTGTACCATGCCACAAGACTATCATTGTTAAAAAATATATACCAGACAGAATAGGGTTGCTGTTTCTTATACTGTATACCTTTGTATGAAATAGCATTTTCTACTATAGTACTATATATTGCACAAAATAATATACCAATATTACTCTTTTTGCCTTTATTGGGTAAACGGAGTTAAGTTTACAAAATTTTCCTAAATGTGATGTCAACATAGCCTTAGACAGTCAAAATCGACAGGAATATGGGAATTTTATAACATCATACGTGTACTGTGACATGTGACCTAAGTAAGCAGAAGCTAGTTAACAAAAATTGTTAAAACTGCTATTATTTATGGAGACTGAGGGCAGCATGTATGAAATTTGGCATTTAAACGCCAAATTTCATGAGCATAATAATAGCCTAGAATGCACCTGATGTATGAACCCGCGCTACAGCGGGTCATAAATCAGGCACATTCTAGCACTAGTATGATATTTCTGGCTCAGGTAAACCACTTTGAAAGTGGTTTACCTGTTCCAGCAGTAATGCGCCTAGAAATGCCGTGGCGAATTTATAAATCTATAGCTTCGTCCGGTTATAATGCACCCCGCATCCCACACCCCCCCGCCGAAATCAGGCGCATTACAAAGTGCAAGTTTATGGTGAAGGGTGAAGTATTTTCTTCATTTGTCACACACAAAACGTTCAAAATCTCACAATTTATGAATTGCCATAGTACTTTTATAGTCTATATGATTTGGTGTGAATCTTGCAAATTACAATATATAGGTTGCACCACGAGGAGTTTGCATGTGAGAATACGTGAGCATATATATATATGATATTACACATGATAGCTTGCGTAAAACATCGGGGGCCTCTAAGCATTTTAGGGATACACACCAAGGTAGTCTGGAACCGTTCAGAGTTAGAGCTATGAAATGGTTAATAAGCCACGGAGAGGAGGGGATAGAAAGAAGTGCCTTACCAACAGAGAAGCCTTTGGATTCTTATGCTGGACACTCGGTATCCAAAAGGTTGAATTACAAATCGGATCTTCTGTATATTTATTAGTATTATATTTACAGATAGGAAAGGTTTCCTTCTAATCACATATGTATATATCTGTATGATTATAATTGTGTAGCTCATATCATGCAAGCCTTTCAGACATTGTTGCAATATATAGGTTAACATAGGGTTAAAATTCAGGTGCACTCCCTGATGTCTCTAGGGGATTGGTATATAAGGAAGCTTATTTTTAGTATTTGAATGTCAGGATTAAGAGCCAGGATACATAGGCTCGAAACGCGTAGACATGCGGTTGATTTTAAACTGTGTTTTTTAAGTTTTTCTAATAAAATGTGCGTTTTACTTTAATACTTTTGGATTCCTCTCTGCGCAAGTGCCGGAAGACTTTCTCATACATTTGCATTACAAAGTGCTGCAGGCGCTATGTAATGCCCCCGATCATGATGTGTGGACCATTTAAAAATGTAGCGAACGGGTCTGTGCCTGTTATCGGACTGAAAAGTCGCCAGATATCTGGCGCAGCCCCGTTTATACATGCCGCCCTGAATGAATAATGAATGGTATCATAGAGGTTAATAGAACACGATAATGTTGACTGTAGCCCAACATATTTTCTGACTTCCAGAGGGAAATTGTAATAGTGCAAATTAATGTAGACATCTTCCAAAATCTCAAAAAGATTGAGCAGAGACGACATACCTGATATACAATACTTGTATTAAAAGCTATGAGCACATTTTACCATCTTCTTACATGTCATTTAGACATAGTAGAACATGTAATGAGTTGGAATTCTTTGAACTTAGACCTTCTAAGATTTCTTTTTAGAAAAGGCTGTGGTGCTCTATTAAATCTGTTTTTCTCTTGGCTTCAGTTGGCTTTACTCAAATATTTATTTTTCTGTGATTGAAGCCAATTATGCTCCCTTTGAATTAACTGGATTGCAATGTGCCATCATTTTTCCTCTTGGTCATCTCTAGGTAATGCCAAATGAGCCTGAAGAGCCACAGTATGGACTTTGTTCTAGTACTCAGTGGGGATCTTGGCTCACAGACCACCACTAATGTGTCCCAAAGACATTTCACAAGATGGTAAAATATGCATATATCCTTAAAATCTCAATAGCATATTCCAAAGCCACACAAAAAAGGAAATTCCACATTACTGACATCATGTATGGTCATTATGTAATCACACAAATCAGTTGAACATTGTATCAATTTGTCTGGGGTTCTGGTAGAGTAGGAATTTTACAAAGTGTTTGCTTAATGAAACAAAAGTAAATCTTTTTTGTCAGTCTGTTTATCTGTTGGAATGCTTCCAAACAAAAGGTCCACTTGTAAGTTCACTGCATCATCCTCTAGCAGTGCATACTTTATGTCTTTTCAAGTATAGCAAATATAATGTGATCAAAGTTCATCTTCAGATTAATGAAACATAAAGCTTATTACAGAAATCTCTGAACCTCAAAGTTATATAGTACATCTAATGCATGGTTCATAGCAGCTCCTCAATCTATCACATTACATTGATGATACAATAACCCTTGCTCAGTGACCTCCGTTGCTATCAACTAATTGATCTTCTTCCACTAGCAGCCACATAGATGAAACAGAAGTGTAAACAAAGATTAAAAAGGGGTTAAGGTATGCTTCAGTTGGAAAGTTGACATCTGTAAAAACTATGCAATATTTCTTTTAGGAGTGTTGCTGTTGCACCGGTTTTTAATTGTATGCATAAAATCCTAAATATAATTTATTGAATAAAGAGCTACAACTCGTTAAGCACATTTCACGCTATGCTCTACCACATGGCTTCAAGGTGCTGTACTACAATTTATTACCTACAAATAGAATGGGAATCCCAGACCTCCATATTTTCCCACTGAATGGCCAGAGTGAAGACAGAGTTTGAATGTAAAGGCTCCATGATGATCTTTTCAATGTCTAAGGGGCTGACAAAGACAGCTGTGTACAGCGCTTAGCTGTTCCATTATCCCCATAGACATTAAGGGGGACATGTATGAAAACTGTCTAAATTTAAGACTTTCTTTGTTGCCCATAGCAACCAATCAGAGCTCCCCTTTCATTTTTTCAGTGCACTATATGAAATGAAAGAAGAACTCTGGTTGCTATGGGCAACAAAGAAAGTCTTAGACCTAGACAGTTTCATACATGTCCCCCTAAATGTAAGGACAGGATGCTGCATTAAAAATCCTCCTCACTGCGATCATGCAAAGAGAAGGAACAGATAGTTTGGGACCTATGTTCTACTGATTGGTCAGCTGCCAGTTGTGGGACCCCCAACAATCAGAAATGTATTGCCTATCCTATGGATAGCTAATAAATGTCCATTGTGAAACAACCCCTTTAAAAAAACATTTGGTGAGACATTTGGGGTTCATTGGGCTCATAGAACAACAGTGTTTCATCCTCTTCTTTTCTATGAGAAAATCGACTTTTTTTACTTTTTAAGTTCTTTTGAGCACGTTTTTATCATCATAAAATCAATGAATGTATGTATGTAGATCTTCAGTCCAATCTAATCTTAAAGAGAGCCTGCCATGTTGAATTAGCAGTCTGAACTGACATAATCATGTTAAAGAGCCAGAGGAGCTGAGCAAATTGATATAGCATTATAGGAAAAACTTCACTATAACCTGTATTTCATTAGTTTAAATCTGGGCTCCTTGTGCCTCTAGGAGTCCGGTAGGTGGTACCCATTTTTGATTTGACATCTATCTTTCTATATATGCTTATCATAGGAAGGTGGTCAGTCCCTTTGGTCTCTTAAAGGGGTTTTGTGACGATCTAATGTTGACGTGAGATCCTCCAAAATGGGTATTTAATCACTTTTCTAAATATATGTGATTAAAAAAAATTGAAGCCACTGAAAGCTGCAGCCTGACTTAGATGCCCTTAGTTTTCGGACTGTCTACATTAGCTATGTCCAGGAGCTGATCTGGCAAGCTCCTGGCCGTGCTTGCGTTATTTGCACTTCTTATCTGATGGCAGGACACAGGAACGAGCTTTGAAGGGAAAGGGAGAAAAAATCAGTGTTACTGGGCATCTGCACTAGCTTTGTTTCTGTGTCAGAGCCTGTGTCTGCTGTATAGAGAATCCATTGCTTGTAATGTAATTATCTGAGTAAACATGCAGACGCTCCCTGCTCAGCCCTGCTCCACCCCCCCTGTCTGTAGTCAGTGAATGCTGCCTGCTCGGAGCTTATCTTTACTCCTGAGCAGATAAGAGGGAGAAAACAAAACCCATATAACATGTGCACAATATAGTTATCCACTGTGGTTTAGCCAAACATGTTTGCTCAACTACAGAGACTGAATATCAGCCTCGAGAGCATGAATGGGAGGGGGAGCGATGACATCACAGAGAAGGCACTTGTTTTTTTAAACATAGAAACAAAACGCCCCTTTTTCAAGGCTCAAGGGGGGAGTATCAGCATGTTAGGTGAGGAAATCACTTCTTGGGAAAACCCCTTTAAGCCTAGAATGAGCAGGAATTTTTTTATGAATACATTATATTCATAGTCATCTGCTCATCTTCTCTGGCTACATAGTGTATCAGTTTTAAAGTAACATGTTTCCTTGAAAACTATAGAAAGTAAAAAAAAGTTATGATTAATTATGACTCTATAGGTCAGCAAAAGTAAAAGGCTACAGCTACATTTTGTATGTGACTGGCTAAAGTAGATGTTTTTATGTAATTGCTCACAGAATATGTGAGAAATATAAAGGGAAAAACAGAGCATCTGGATATACAGATGTAGCAAAAATAAACTTGTCAGATAACATATCGCGATGTCATGCATTGTGACATGAAAACGTATCTCAAGTTTTTCATTACTTTTCAGAGGCTTTTGTTGTGCCAGTTGTGGAATTCGTAATCATGGTTAATTTTTTTTACTATCACTAGACTTCTCTATTGTATAAAATAGTGCAAATTATTGTGCTTTAGGCAATAAGTGATAATATATAGTTTCTATTATTTTTCAGTATTGTTTAACTTGCTGTCTATAGTCTTTAAAATGTTTCCAGATTTTTTCCAACACACTTTTAGCATTTTGTTATGTTCCCATTGGTTATCTAGCACACACAAATCCAATAAAATATCACTGTCTGTGCCCACTGGGGATCACAATCTAATTACCGTATCTCTGCTTGGGTCATGCAGATGTGGAGTTTAAAGAGTCCTTTACTGGCAAGTTTTTACTTGAAATAATCAAATAAATAATATAAACACACATAATAAAAATAACAAAGTTAAATTTTCTCGGGGCAAGGAATTTATATAATGCTTTGATTATTCTATTTCACATATTATATCTTTCAAGCACCATAAGGTTTTAAAAACTAGTGAAAGGAAGTTTTGAGTTTCCGGGATCCACAGGTGGAAGTTAGTAATGCACACAGTAAATGTTCATTGACTGACCTTTCCCCTTTACAGCTGCTAGAAGTGGCAGAAATGTAGCCTTCCAAAATGTTGGCTCATTCAACAGGCGGAATGACTCATTAATCAAATTCTCACAGAATTATCCATAACTATACTAGACTTTTCCTTTGCATGTATAATTAAAAGATAGATTAACATTTTTAAATGGAAATGATTCAGTCTAAAATTATTTTCAGTCGGTACATCAAATGAAATTATTAAAGAATTATATGAAATTATTATTTTTAACACTGAAATAATGAGATTATATTACAATTCATTACAAGTTCAATAAGTTTTATGTTATGGAGA
This sequence comes from Phyllomedusa bahiana, assembly GCA_025379985.1. Lineage (NCBI taxonomy): Eukaryota > Metazoa > Chordata > Amphibia > Anura > Hylidae > Phyllomedusa > Phyllomedusa bahiana. Next base: position 279,774 of record JAODAL010000431.1, read on the forward strand.
AAGCAAAAGTAATCCTTCTGTTGTGTAAGGGAAAACAAGAGACAACTAGAAAGGTCCTTATTCTTAACAATGACAATAAAAAGTGTGAAAGCCGCTCACTACGAATGTCTATGTCACAGAAACAGTCACAGAACCTTCACCATGTCAAATACTCCCCATCAACTTTAAAGTCACCAGTCAGATCTGTTATTGTAAGGTCAAAAGAAAGGAAATTTCTGTACCTCCAATGAAATAAACTGTACACCAGCAAACACTACCTACATAAAATGGTGGCAAATAATCTAAAGATGAAGACGACAGCTGGACAAAATGTATACGGTAGTTAAAATACATTGCTATTCCAGTTTTGGCAAGCAGAGGAGATCTGTTATCTTGACACTGTGCCATCTGGTAACATATCAACATGTATTTTTACAGACGCTGGTCTCAGTCAAGAGCTGATAAAGTGGCGTCCTTTATATATTCTAGCAGACATAGATGAAGTAGTAACCTTTGAAAAAACACTAACGTTACTGTATGGTTTTGTGGAAGCTAAATCTGCTGATCAAGCTAAGAATCCCGGTCACTCTATAGCCTTAAAGTGTTTGTTTTTTTCCACAAAGATCATATTTGTAATGATGAGTACAATAAAAATAAGCACTTTTTCAATTGATTTGTATTACCTAAATCATTTTGTATAGCAAATATTAGCTAATCTGTGTGTCTAGAGCTATTTAGGCAGCCTGGGGGGTCAGGCCACACCCCTTTGCTGTAATTGGCTGCCTGCATCTAGTTCAACCTCTGGTTTGGACATGCCCTCTGTGCTGTGATTGGCTGTCCTGTGCTCTCTGTGCTCACTCTCCTCTGTGATAGCTCTAATGCAAAGGATCTGGGCAATTTCTGAGTCTTTTTAGCTGCTAGATTCACACACCCACCCATATAACACACCTTTATACACTCTGCTTCCCCCATCCATATAACACACCCTTATATACTCTGCTCCCCCCACCCATATAACACACCCTTATACACTCTGCTCCCTCTACCCATATGTCACACCCTTATACATTCTGCCCCCCTCACCCATATAATACACCCTTATACACTCTGCTTTCAGTTTGCATTTCTCACATTTGTTTCATCACTTCAGGTTGTATTTATAACTGTTTACACCAATGCAGGTGTTCTAGTGACAAGGATTGCTTATGGAGCCCGGGAGGGAGGTGACTATTACAGCTCCCCAGGCATGAGAACTGATCATTGCAGGAAGTCTGTAGAGCTGTGACATCCACTCCCTCCCACTGCTTACACAGAATGAAGAAGAGGACTCAGAAGGGAGCAGGAACAGGGAGGACATATGATGATGTCACCACTCCTCAGTGAGGGAAGACACACCTACTGGGAGGAGAGACCCACCCTTGGATTTGAAAATCTAAGCTAGTGAAAAAGCTTGGATGAATCCAAAAGCCTGTGGTGAGAAAACCCCTTTAAAGTGAACTTATCACATGGTTTATACTACATTATCTGAGAGCAGGATGTGATAGAGGGAGAGAAGCAGAGAACAATGATATATAGGTTTATAAGATTTGCAGCAGGATTTCCGAGTAAATCCGAATAGGACTCCTTAGAGACAGTGAAAGTCCTGCTTACTCTATCCACACAAAGTGATTGACAGTTTTTCGTAAAACACTGTGGTTACAGAGCAAATCATCAAGCACTTTGAGTGGGCGTGATCAGCCGCACTTTTGCTTTCTCTTTTCAGAATACTGTTAGGGTTTAATCTGCTTTGTACTCAGAAAATCATTCTAAAATCATAAAAACCTACATTTCACTGGGCACAGCTTCTCTCCCTCTATCACATCCTGCTCTTAGGTACAGCAGCATAAATCCCCTGAAAGTATTGCATTAACCACAGATAACAACTGAATTTTGATCTCCTTAATATCAGAGTATTGTACCCATTTTATCCATCTGCATTTAATTGTAATACCTAACCTCCCTCCCTGAACTTTAGGCACCATCAAATGTTGTAACTATGGGCCACATGCATGAAAACTGCATAGGTCTAAAACTCACTTTTTTGCCCAAAGTAACCTATGGGCAACAAAGTGAGTTTTAGACCTAAACATGTGGGCCTATGTGAGGGTCTGTTTGACTTAAATAGGGATACAATGTGCCAGCCTGTGTATGGTGCCTGAATTTGTATAGTTAAAATGTTGTCTTTGTTGCTGTGCCATAGTGCAGTGTTCCCCAACTCCAGTCCTCAAGGCACACCAACAGATCATGTTTTCAGGATCTCCCACAGAATGCACTGACAATAATGATATCACCTGTGCAGAATGCACTGACAATAATGACTTCACCTGTGCAATGCTAAGGAAAGCCAGAAAACATGACCTGTTGGTGTGCCTTGAGGACTAGGGTTGGGAACCTCTGCCATAGTGCTTGTAGGTAAGTGTTAAACTATAAATAAGTTGTGGGATAATACAGAATTGAGAATGGAGAAAATTATTCTAAGTGAGATGAATTTTAGTAAAATAATCAAAATGTAATTATGATTAATAGAAAACTAAATCATTCAAATATGTTGCTTAGTAAAACAAGCACAGCCTTAAATAATACTGTATTTAGAACATCTTATTCTTTGCAAGATGATCTTTGTGCTTTTATCAGCATGATCTCAAGGTCATAGTAATTTCATTTAACTTTCTGTCTCAGTTACAATACTCATTAAGACCTGGTAAATTAAAATCTGTATTCAAGACATCTTCATAGCATCTGGCTATTGAGAGAGAGCATATCAAATTCTATAATACACTGACTATTCCTATATAAAGTAGGAAAGGCAATTTTATAGCATCTAACAAGTGGTGTGCCATCAAGAATTTATTCTACACCCAATAGTAAAGATAGAAAAAAAAGATTAAAAATGAAAAAATATATTTAACAATAATAGTACATTGGGTATTGTCACAATGCACAACACAGTCCGTGCTCCTGACCATGATTTCCAATCACCGGGGGGGCTGGACTGTTTGTTAAGGCACTTCTCCCTTCACTTCCCGCCAGTGTAATGGTGTGCTTCCTGAGCATCCTGTTTATTGTCATTTATGCTGTCTGGATTCTCACCCTTGCCTGTGACCTCGACTATTCAATGCCTGCCGCCTGCCGACAATACCGCGAGTGACCACGTTTTGCCTGTCGCCTGCCCTGACCTTCCTGCCTGTCCCCTGACCACATCTCTACCTGCACCTCTTGTGCCACACTACACCTTCACTGACAACACCACGTCAGGGGTAGCAACCTGAGAGTTTCCTGCAGCCAAGTCCAACCCGGCTTGAAGGCTTCTAAGACTCCGCTCCTTCGCATGGTTCAATAAGTCATCTTTCACAGTGAGCCAGAGGATCCACTACCGTCTCCGTGACGGGCATTTTTTCCATTGGTTTCTGGTCAAAGAAAAATATTGTGCTATGTTGTTGTATGGATTCTATGATCTATTCTTTAATAAATACCTAACAAAAAGAATTCTCCCATGTAAGCATTTATTTTAGGTGTGATAATCATATTGCATGAATGCACCACATGGGGGCACACATACTATGGAATTGTAAGGACTTTCGGTGCCACCATGCAAGGCATGAGGCCTAAGGGTGACAAGATTATGTTAAAAAACAACCAAAGAGCATTTCTTAAGCCAAGGGCTTGAACAGGCCTTACACCATTGGAACAGATCTAAATAAAATATTCTGAAACATTTTTAGACCATTTGATTATTAAGATAGAACAACTAAGCAATAAGCAAGTGCTATCTATAATGGCGTATCCATCCTGTAAGATTGTAAATAATTATTAAATCACATGAAAAGACCTCATCTATATGTAAATCATTAGGCAGACACTTGTTTATAGCACAAATTGTATCTGCTTCTCCGTTGATGCATCCTTTATATTTCAATAAATCAGCTATATACAGAGTTTGTGCATTTATTTACATCAATTGCATTTTAGCGCTTAGGGTATATTACATCTCCAATGATACAAACTTTAACCAGATTGGAATAATAATTTTGCTGTTTTTTCTCCCCATGTACACTATAAAAATGTAGAGTATAAAATATTTCAATGGATCTACTTAATGGCTTATTTTATAATCATGACTTTGCACATTCTGTGAACTAATATAATAATTCACCAAAAATTCTTAAATCAAATTCTGATAATATGGGTTCAAAATGCAATATATTTCACATTCCCCAGTTTCTGCCTTTGTTTAATAGCATCCAGTTTTAGAGTGTTTTTATCTGTACATGCAGATTGTGGTTTACAATAAAATATGTTTAGATTGTGAGCCCTAACGAGGAGATGGAATAAAATGTTTGATCACGGTCTCTGTATAGCACTATGCAATATGTTGGTGTTTTGTAAATGCATAAAATAGTAAAACATTGCAGAACTGTAATATAACTGTCTGTATATAATAATGTTGTAACATTATGACCCATAAAGTAATTTGTTAAATCTATATGGAACTTTCTGGAGGATTCAACAATACCTAGAACAATTATGTTCATAAATTAGAGGTTAATTTGACTGTAAGCTAAATGTGTTTTTCAAAATGGAATTGACCCTAAGAGGGACATGTATGATCGGAGTGTTCACTTGTTTTCTGGCGTATAATGCGCCTCTCTGTACCGGCTCCGCTGTCGGACGCACCTCCCCTATGTTTTAGGCGCATTAGGTGCAAGGTTTGCCACTTTCTAATGCACCTAACATAAAGGGGCGTTCTGGGGAGGGACGCACCACATTCGAAAACAGCAACGCATGTATGAATGCCGGTCGGCAAAGTAAGGCGCATTAAAGCTCTGACAGGCAGACCTATTTCAATGTGGTCTGTCTGCCGGAGGCGTCGAAGTTTGCCCCGCATGTATGAGCGCACTTCGGCACCGACATACATCAGGCGCAGTTTTCATGCAAAAAAAACGTGAAAACAGGAGCTTCGACACGCCGATCTTCATACATGTCCCCCTAAGTCTAGTTGAGTTTAAGCATGTAATCATATAAATTGACTCACAATACAACACTACTATACAAATATTTGCATTACTATTTAATATTCCTTATTAGGCAACTCTGAATAAATTATAAGTTATTCCCATTTCAGCAAAAGGCATCTATCTCTTTGGAGGACCCTGGCATATCCAAGCCTTACACAAAATTTCCCATTGATTTAAATGTCAATTGTGTAATGCCTAATTTCCCCTGATCTGGTGCTATACGGAACTGAACAATGGGGGCATTAAGCAGGAAATTTTAAAAGAATTAAACTTATTTAGTCTTTAGAAGAGATGCCTAAGGGGGCGATATGATCAATTTATTTAAGTACATAAATGGTCCCTACAAAAGTTTAGTGAAAAGCTGTATCTCGTATATCCCCCTCAAATGACAAAGGGGTATTCCCTCTGTCTGGAGAAAAAAGGGTTTAATCTCTAGAGATGAAAAGTTTTCTTTACAATAAGAACTGTAAATCTGTGCAATAGCCGTTTCAGGAGGAACAGAGCTTAGTAAGATCAAAGAGTCTTATTGCCTTGCTGGCCAGCATTTTGATCTGTTCTTTCCTCGTTGTACATTTTCCAAATTAGAAGAATGAACAAATGCGCATATGTCACTGAAGATTGGCAGCTGACATCAAGTCGTTTTCAGAAGCAAAATTATTGACTTTGGTTAATACATACAAGTTTTTACAGAGGTTGGTAGTGTGGCAACTTAATAATATTCAATACATCATTATCAGTGCTTCACACACCTACTATCTACTACAATACAATTGGTTAGTTTAATAAACATACTTTTGCGTCAGCAGTAACCTTTACCCTATCATTGCTTTGTTATATGAATAATTATTTTTCAGCATATTACATTGCAAATCAGACAGTTTTAATTAATATTTATATTTTAGTTTATTGTTGAGGGGTAGCTAAATAATCTGGTTTCTCTGACACTGGTCACAATAAGAACAGTATAGGGCTTCAAGAAAGACTTGGGCAATTACTTACAAAAAGACCCAGTATGATTGCGATTTGGGATCAGAAGAGAAATATTCCTTCAAGATCAGATTGGTTCATACAACATGGGTTTCATATTCTGAATCAATAAGGGGAAACAAAGGTTTAAAATGCCCTCTACCCCTCCCATCATCCACATCTCTCCCCACCTTTAGTTGAACTTGATGGACATATGTCTTTTTCCTAGCGTACTAAATATGTAACTAATGCTGCATTAGACCAAAAACTAAGGCCTGGGATCCATTCACTATGGACACCCGCAGTACCCGATGGACCCTATTAATTACAATGGGCACGTCGGGCCTGTGCAATTTTTACTGTCTCAACTATAGACACAACGGTGGAAACCCAACGGGCTAAATGTAATTAATAGGATCCGTTGGATGCCACGGGTGTCCATAGTGAACAAATCCTGTGGGGTCAGTTTTTCACCTCTGCAATAGAGGCTCCGAATGGAACCTCCAGTGCAGATGTGAACCGAGCCAAATAATGTTGGCTGTTATTTGATCTATCGTTCAACATGCAATTAACTCTCCACCCAAAAGAGGGAATATTCCAATGCAGACAATCATTTTTTTGAAAACAACTATAGACCACTTAATTTCAGCTGCAGATTAGACAGGCCATGATAAAATCCAACATCTCACTCTTCTTACCACCTGGTAACCAATTCTCCAAAAAGTTTAGATTTTTTTAGTTAAGCATGGATTCCTCAGTACTAGAGATGGCCGAATTTCTCAAAAATTCGGTTCGGTCACTTCGCCGAATTTTCCGACAAAATTCGTTTCGGTCCGAATTACTTCGGCACGAATCACGTTAAAAAAACAGCTATTTCCAGGCTGCCCAGAAACCTGCAGGGTGCTGTAGAACGTTGTGCCATGCTTAAATATGCAGAGGAGCTTGGTTTGGTCTTCATACAATGTTGTTGTTTTAGTATGACACGCACATGACTGCCGCCCCCTCTTTGAATCGCTTCACTATAAAATTCCCTGGGCACTTAAGAGGGGAAAACTGACCAAAAACTCAAGCGGGAATGTAGCCTGAAAAAAGTCATGCTAGCGAAAGCTGGAAAAAACAAGCTGAGAGCTCAGGTGGCAACATTAGTGATAGAAATGTGGAGGGGGGCGGCAGCCACAGCACATGAGGTCCAGGCAGTGGCACAATGACATTCTGGAGGCGGCAAACAGTATTAGGCCACAAGAGGCCCAATCACCAGTGTGGAGGTCATGGCAGCAGCAGCATGAGGTCAGGCAGTGGCACAATGACATTCTGGAGGCGGCAAAACAGTATTAGGCCACAGAGTGGCACAATCACACAGTCTGGAGGTCACGGCGGCAGCAGTATGAGGTCAGACAGTGGCACAATGGCATTCTGGAGGTGGCAAAACAGTATTAGGCCACAGAGTGGCACAATCACACAGTGTGGAGGTCACGGAGGCAGCAGTATGAGATCAGGGGAGTGGGGACCCAAAAAAAATTATGGAGGGGGGCAAAACATAATTTGGGCCCCAAGTGGCACAATGATACAGTGGTTGGGGGGGTCCCCCCGCCCCCGGCAAGCAGGGATAATCAGACCCCGTGGGGGGCCAAATGGGGAAAAAATGGAGGGGGGGGGGAAAAACCGATTTTTTAAAGGGGACGGGGGGGCAAATTTTCCCCAAGGGGTGGGGACCAAAGGGAAAAATTTGGGGGGGGCAGGGGGGGAAATGGGGGCCTTTCTGTTTGGAAAAGGGGGCAAAACTTAAATTTTAAAAAGAAACAAAATAAAAGGGGGGGGGTAGGGCGGAAAGTTTGGGGGGGGGGGGTGGAAATTTTTAAAAATGGAGTCGGAAAAAAGTATTTAAAGGGGAAGAGGGGGGGAAAAAAAAGTTTGGATTGTGGGGAGGGTTTTGGGTTTTTTTTTTTGGGGTTTTTTTTGGGGGGGGGTTTGGGGAAGAAAGGGGGGAAATTTTTTTTGGGGGGGGGGGGGGGAGAGAGTTTTTTGGAGGTTGGGGTGGGGGTTTGGGTTTTTTTGGGGGGGGGGGGTATTTGGGGGGGGGGGGGGTGGAAATTGGAAAATTGGGGAAGTTTTTTGGGGTTAGGGGGCAGCATATAGGTCCGAACAGTGGGCACAAAAGGGCATTAGGAGGGGGAAAAACAGTATTAGGGCACAGATTTGGGACAAAACACACAGTTTGGGGGTCCCACGGGGCAGCAGTAAAAAAGGCAGGGGATTTTGGGACAATCAAAAATTTTGGGGGGCGGCAAAAAAGTATTAAAAAGGGCCCCAAGGGCACAATGAAAACCGGGTTTGGAGGGCCCCGGGAGCAAACATTTTTAGGTTTAACAGTTGGGACAATGGGCATTAAAGGAAGGTTTGGGAAAAACATTTAGGGCACCCGAGGGGTCACAATCACACAGTGGGGGGTTTTACAGGGGGCCCGCATAAGAGGGGAAAAGCAGTGGGGACAATGAAAAAAGTTTTTTGGAAACGGGCAAAAAAGGGATAGGGGCCCAAAAATTGGGGACAAAAACAAAAATTTTTGGGGGGCACGGCAGAGCAACAGCAGTCCAAGGGATAAGGTCAAACATTTTCACAATTAACAAATGGTTGGGGGGGAAAAGGCAGCAGCCACGCAGGGGCATGAGGTCAGACAGGGGGCACAATTTAAAAAATTCTTTTTAGGTTTGGGAAAAAAAAAAGGAGTAGGGCCAAAAGTGGGGGAGGGGACGGGGGAGCAGCCACGGCAGCAGCAAGGGGGTCAGACTTGGGGAAAAATGACACAAATTTGGAGGGGCAAAAATACAAAAGGAAAATCCCCCGGGGACAGCAAAAATTTTAGGGCAGAGATGTGGGGACAATGACATTTTCCCCCAGGGGCAAAAAAGAAAAAGGGCCCCAGAGCGGGGACAATTTACTGGGGACGGAAGGGCACGGGAGGGCCCGCATGAAATTAAAGGGAGGGGGCACAATTTTAAAAGAGAGTGGAAAGGGGAAAGACAGGACAACAGCAAAAGGCCCGAGAGTGGCACAAAGACATTCTGGAGGGGCAAAAACAGTAAACCTTAATTTTTGGGAGAGGGGGGCACAATTTACCCAGGGGTTTTAAATTTTCCCCCCAAAAAAGCCCAAAAGCAGCAGCAGGGATGATCACATAAGTGGCCCCAATACAAAAGTTTTTGAGGGGTTGGTGGGCCAAAAACCAGACCCTTTTTAAAGAATTTGGAAACAATGGAAAAACTATTTAGCGATGTGTTGGCATTTAATGGGGTGGAGGGTTTCATCAAGAAAAGTGGGGTGAGGGAGTTTTTTTTGAAAACCCAGGGCCCGGCGCCTAAAGGCATTTTTGTGTGGAAATCCTTTTCCCCGGGGTCCCACCGGGGGCCGTTATTTTTTTAAAACGACAAAGGTCATTTTCCCTTTTTTTAACATTTTTTCCCCTGGACAAAAGCGGGTTCCCCTTTGGGGGAAACATGGCCCCCGGGCCCCCGCACTTTGGGGGAACAAACCCCCTTTTGGGGGGGCCACACTAACTGGCCCGGACCCGGACAGCCCTTTTTTCCCCCGCAAAACTCGGCAAGTTGCGGGCCCCACATCCAGTTTTGGGGTGCCCAGTTTGTCCCCCGCGGGTCTCTAACTGGGGGGCAGGGGTTTCTGTCCCCAATAGGCCACAACCTGTTGGGTTTAGGGAAGGGCCCGGTCCTTTCTGCTGCTGCGGTGAAAACCCCCCCCTCACTGGCGGGGAAAAAGGGAAACTGCTCATTTAGTGACCCAGAAAATTAAAGGGTTACTGCTGATGGAGCTGTTTCCCGGGTTCCCAAAACCCCCCCCCCCTTCCCCCAGCACCCCCGGCAGTAGTAAAGTGAGCCTGAGGGGAAAACCCCCGGCAACCTTCCCAAAGGGGGGACGAATTTTCCCCACATAGGCAGGGCCAAATGATTAAAGGGGGGAATTTCCCTAAAAGTAAAATTTTAGTTTTGTCTTCCCCCTCAATAGCTTTGGGGAAAAAGGGTCCATTTTGGGCCCCCTAAACGAGGGGTCCAATAGGGGTGGGAGCCAAATTTAAACCCCCCTGCCGGATGCTGAAATATTCCGGGGTGTCACTTTGCCAGGCAAATAAGCATGCCCGCGGGACAACTGCACAAGTGACCTTCCGAGGGGGTCCCTTTCCTCCATTTCCACTTGGGATACCCGCCACTGGGGGCATGGAGCATCTGCCTCGTCTGCCTCATCTCCATCCCACCTCCCCAGCTGCCCTGCTCCCCCCTTCCCTTGTACCTTGGGGAGAAAAACCACTCATTTCACCAAAAAATTTCTCCTGCTCCCCAAAGTCCTCCTCCTCCTCCCCTCCATTTCAGTCCCCCACCGGACTCATTTGGCCCACGAGATGTATCGCCCATCTCCAGCCCCTGCCCAGGGCAAAATTTTTTAGCATCTGTTCCAGGACATTAAGCAAGGAAAGAAAGTTTATTCATTTCCCCATTTCCCGGCGATTACAAAAAACGTGGCCTCCCTGGAATTGGCCCAACAAACGGGAGGTGTCACCATAGCTTCCACTGGCTACATCAAAGTTACAAAAGGGGGGTAAATTTTTGTCTGCCTGGATCACAAAAATTCAAAAGGGGGGGGAAAGGGGGGGGGGGGGGGGGGGGGGGGGGGGGTCCCTTTTCCTTTTGTTTATAAAAGTTTTGGGGGGCCCAAAATGGGGCAGGGTTGAATTCCCCGCGGGGTGGAAACATCGCAAAATCAAGCGTGTTTGGGGAGGGGCCCTTCCCCGGGTGGGGAACTCAGGAGGGTGTTCCTTTTGGGGTTTGTACAATTTTTAAAAAGTGCAAGGGGAAAAATTTTTTCCGGGGCCTTATTTCAGGGGAAAGTTCCTTTAAAATCCTGGTGGAAAAAACTTTAGGAAAACCTTTTTTCAACCAGATTGGAAACCCCGTGCGCCATGCAGGGCCATGGACCAACCCTCCCCGTTGCAGCGCGGACACCATGGGTTTCCCTTTTCCCATTGTTCCTTTACCATGGATCCTTTTGCAAGATTTGGGGCCCCGGGGAAAGGCCCCACATCGATTTTTTGCGGGATAAACCCGGGGGCAGTTTCCTTCCCCTTTTGTGACTTCGTTGTCCCCAGGCAAGCTAGGGGTTTTGGGAAAAATGCGTTTACCCGCGTGTTTCCCTACAACCTTTGGTAAAGGGGGCCAAAATAATTTTTGGAGGGGTTGAGAGAAGGGGGGGGTGGTGGAGGAGGAAAAATGAGGCGGGGCAAATTTGGCCAGGAGCGCAGTTTACAACGTGGAGGAAAAAACGGGGTCTCCGCCAAGTTGTTGGGTGGCCCGGGGGGGTGAAGCACATTTTTCGGGCCCGTGGGGCCGTAAAGGGGGCCCTTGGGGGGGTTTTTTTTTTTTTCCCTTTTTTTTTTTTTTTTTTTTTTTGGGAGTTTTTTAAAAAGAAAAATTTTAAAGAGTTTCCGCCCTGGGTTGTGGGGGGTAAACTTTGAACAAACCGATAAGCTCACGGGGCTGACCCCCCTTTTTTTTTTCTACATATTTATGAAGTGCTTGGGACTTTTTTGGGCCCTTTTGGAAAAAAAAATTTCGGGGTTGGGAACCTCCATTCACCGGGCCCCTTTTGGGGGGAAAAAGCCAAATTTGTTTTTTCCGGAATTTGGGGCCCGAGTCCCCCCATTTTGGGAAAAAAAGGGACTGCAAATAAACCAACAACTTGGACAGACAACGGTCAAGGCTTCTGCACCTTAGGGGTGGTTTTTACCAAAACTGTTTTCCTTTTTCAATCCCCCTCCTGAAAAAAAATTCCCGGCGCCATGATTTGCGAAAGGGGCAAAGCATCGGACCCCGGGGGAAAGGGTGTCCCAAAGAAAACAGCTGCCTTCTTTCAAAGGTGGTTTGGGAAGGCCTTTTACTGGGCTGAAATGGGAAGCTTTCCACTTTCCGGCTGGGTGTGCTGGGGCAGCGGGGAGGGGGGACCAAACCCCATTGAGCCAAAGTTATTCCCCCCAGGGGCCCAACCCCCGGGGGGTGGACCTTTCCCTGGTTTTTACGCAGGGGGCCTTGGTGCCCAAAGTTTGCCCCTGGCCAAAGCTTCCCCTTTCCTTTGGGCCCCAAGTTTCCAAAAAATACCCATTTTCGGCCCCCCTCCGGTTTTCTTTTTGCAAAAAAACTGCCAAAACCCGGGCCATTTGCAAATTTTACCCCCCCAAAAGTTTTTTCCCACCCTTTAGGGGACTACTTGGCCACCACATTTGGGCCCGGGGTTGGGCCCGTTTGCTGAAAGGGGCCCCTTTCCCTACTGTCTTGGACCTGCAAGGGGGGTTTTCTACCCCCGTGGGGGCCCCTTGGCTCCCGCCCCCAAACTTTCTGCTTAAAACCTCCGCTGATCCCCGGCCCACAACCCACTGCGGGGGCCCCGCTGCCTGACGCGGGAAGCTGACGCCCTCTTCTCCTTTCGATGATGAAGGGCCCCCTTCAAACCCCTTTTCCCCAAATGCGGTCCGGCCCACATCATCATCTAATTGTTTTTTTCCCAAACGTCACACAGCCTCATCACCCCGGGCTTGGGAAGCCGAGGCGACCCTCACCAAAAAGACCTCCCATGCCACTCTCCACATCTATTTTCTTTGCCGCCCACTTGCTGAAGCTTTGGGGGTATTGGCCCCCTTTTTTTTCGCTGCCAAACGAGCTGCTGGAAAAGCCCTCCCAAATTGTTTTATCCCGCTATATAGTGGCGCTGAAACCAAACCCCATAAGATCCCCGGCTGAGGGAACTGGATGGGACAAGGCGGGGTGAGGACAAGGGGAGGGGCCCCGACCCCCCCCCGGCCCTTCCAACTAATGTTGTGTCTGAGGTTTCCCCCCGACCTTGGGTGGGGTTGTTTAGATGTTCCCTCTTGGGGGGAAGAATGACCTAGTCAACCAATCCCAAAAACCCCTTTGGGGGTTTCCGAACAACACACGGCCGGGTAGATACAGGGCAAATTTGGCCTTAAACAGGGGTGACCCCTGCTCTGCGAAATTCCCCCCTTTTCTGGTTTCTGCACCTTGGGGGGCCCCTTTCAGAAATGTTTGTGCCACTGCCACCCCGCCGTTGCAAGCCTGCCACCTCTCGTTCCCGACATAAATGTTTGTTTTTAAAATTTTACCCGACCCCTGTTTATGAACTATCTGTTTTATGAAAAAATACACCCTGTTTTTGACTTCCCAAAAGAAAAACCCCTTAAAAAAGCTTTTTTAACCCCTTTGGGTATAAATTTCGCTCCACAAAAAGGCCAGGGAAAAAATTTTTCTTTATGTGTCGTTTACAAGCACTGTGTGGTTTTTTTAAATTAAAACACAAAAGGCAATAAAATTCCCTTTTTTGTGAAAAATTTTTGCCACAAAAAAGTTTAAAAATATTTCGGTGTTGAAAAAACGGTTTTAATTTTGTCCCGCACAAACAGGGAAAAAAACCCCTTAATTTTAACCCCCTTTTTTTAAATTGCCAAAAGAAATTGAGCCACCCCCCCCCCCCTAGTAGCTTTTTAGCGTTTTTACAATTGCGTGTTTTTCTTTCCCCCACAACAAGAGATACAGTTGTAATTAGCCTTTGCTTTGAAATTTGGGTACCCAAAAAAAAAATATATATATTTTTGGGGTTGAAAAAGACGGTTTAATTTTTTGGGCAACCCCACCACAAAACAACGCTTAAATTTAAACCCCTTTATTTTTAAAAATTTCGCCAAAAATTGACCCCACAAAATATAAACTTTTTAGCGTGTTTTCAATTGCGTGTTTTTCTCCCCCAAAACAACGAGAGAAACAGTTTTAATTTCCTTTTCTTGTGAATTAAAGGGTACCCCAAAAAAAAATTTTATAAATTTTGGGGTTGAAAAAAACGGTTTTTTTTTGTCAACAAAACCAGCAAAACAACCTTTTAAAAAAACCCCTGGGTGTAAATTTGCGCCAAAGGGAAATTGGGGCCGCACAAACCCAGTAACTTTGTAGGGTGTTAAATTGCGGGGTTTTTTCACGCCCCACAAAAAAAAATACAGTTGGGGGAATTTTCCTTTGGGTTGTGAAATTTGGCTACCAAAAAAAAAAAAAAATTTTAATTTGGCGATTTTAAAAAGACGGTTTTTTTATATTTTTCAGCCCCACCCCAAAACAACCTAATTAACCCCCGGAAAAAAAATTGCGCCAAAGAATTGACCGCAAAAAACCAGGGAATTTTTTAGCGGTTACAATTGCGTGTTTTCTACGCCACACAACAAGAGATAAAAGTTGAATTAGCCTTTTCTTTTAAATTAAAGGGTAAACCCAAAAAAAAAATTTTTATATATTTTGGCTTTTAAAAAGAATTTTTTTTTTTGTCAGCACACCACAAAACCAAAAAATTTTAATTTAAACCCCTGGGTGTAAATTTGCGCCAAAGAAAATTTAGCCGCCCCAAAAATAGTAGCTTTTTTACGGGTTAAAATTGCGTGTTTTTCTACGCCCCACAAAAGAGAAAAAAGTTGTATTAAACCTTTGCTTTTGGGAAAATTTTGGGTACCCAAAAAAAAAAATATATAATTTTGCGTTGAAAAAGACGGTTTTTTTTTGGGGCAGCAAACCACCCAAAAAAACCCTTAATTAAAACCCCCGGGAAGTAAATTTGGGCCCAAAAAATTACCGCACAAACTATAGCTTTGGCAAACTTTTTACAATTTCGTGTTTTCTACGCCACAAACCCAAAAAAAGAAAACAGTTGGGGAAATTTCCTTTGCTTGTGAATTAGGGTACCAAAAAAAAAAATATATATTTGGGGTTGAAAAAAGAAAGGTTTTTTTTTTTTGTCCCGCACACCAGGGAAACAACGGGTTTAATTTTCCCCCGGGTGTAAAAATTTCGCCAAAGAATTTGGGGCCGCAAAAAACTAATACTTTTTAGCCGTGTTAAAAATTGCGTGTTTTCAAAGCCAAAAAACAACCCAAAGGGTACAGTTTTTAATTAAACCTTTGCTTGTAAATTAGGCTACCAAAAAAAAAATTTTATATATTTTTCGTTTAAAAAGAAAAGGTTTTATTTTTTTTCAGCACACCAGCAAAAACAAACCCTTTAAAAAAAAAACCCGGGTGTAAATTTGCGCCAAAGAATTTAGCCCACAAACTGTAGGCTTTGGGAGCGTGTTTTCAAATTTCGTGTTTTTTTTACGCCAAAACAACAAAGGGTACAGTTGTAATTTGCCTTTGCGGGGGAATTAGGCTCCCAAAAAAAATTTTATATATAATTTTTGGGGTTAAAAAAGACGGTTTAAATTTTTTTCACACACCATTTAAAACAAAGCTTAATTTAAACCCCCGGGTTAAATTGCGCCCCAAAAAATTGAGGCCGGGACAAAAATAGTAAACTTTGGGAACGTTTTTACAATTTTACTGTTTTCTACGCCAAAACAACAAAAGATTTCATTTGGGAAAAAAAGCCTTTTGGCTTTTTGAATTAGGCCCACCAAAAAAAAAAATTTAAAAAAAATTTTAAAAAATTTTGGGGGTTGAAAAAGACGGGTTTTAATTTTTTTCAAACAAAACCCGCAAAACCCAAATGCTTAATTAACCCCCCGGGTGAAAAATTTCGGGCCCAAGAATTGAAACCGCACAAACAGTAGCTTTTTAGCGGGGTTACAATTTTCGTGTTTTTTCTACGCCCCACAACAAGGAAAATACAGTTGTAATTAAAACCTTTGCTTGTTTAATTAGGCTACCAAAAAAAAATATATATATTTGGCGTTTTAAAAAGACGGTTTATTTTTTTTCAACCCCCTAGCAAAAAAAACGCTTTAATTTTAACCCCCCGGGTGTAAAATTTTCGCCAAAGAATTGACCGCAAAAAACTAAAGCTTTTTTTTAAACGGTTTCAATTTTCGTGTTTTTCTACCCAAAACAAAAAAAAGATACAGTTGAAATTTAACCTTTCTTGTGAATTAGGCTACCCAAAAAAAAAAAATATTTTATTTGGCGTTGAAAAAAGGGCGGGTTTTTTTTTTTGTTTACACCCACAAAAACAAAAGCTTTTAAATTTAACCCCGGGGTGTAAAATTTCGCCAAAGAAAAAGAGCCGGGACAAACTATAGCTTTGTAGCGTGTTACAATTGCGTGTTTTTTTACCCCACACAACAAGAATACAGTTGAAAATTTGCCTTTGCTTTTTTTTTTTAAAATTAAAGGGTACCAAAAAAAATATATAAAATTTGGCGTTGAAAAAAACGGGTTATTTTTTTTCCGCACAAACCCCAAAACAAAGCTTAAAATTAAACCCCCCCAAAGTAAATTGGGCCAAAAAATTGAGCCGCAAAAAACTAGGGAGCTTTTAGCGTTTACAAAATTGCGTGTTTTCTTTCGCCACACAACAAGGGGAAAACGTTAAAGTAATTTTCCTTTTCTTTTTAAATTTTGGGAAACCCAAAAAAAAAATTAAAATTTTTTGGCGTTTTAAAAAGACGGGTTTTTTTTTTTCAGCACACCCGCAAAACAACCTTAATTAACCCCTTGGGTTTTTAAAAGGGGCCAAAGAATTGAGCCGCACAAACTTTAAACTTTGTACGTGTTACAATTGGGGTGTTTTCTACGCCCCACAACAAGAGATACATTGTAATTAGCCTTTTTGGGTTTTTAAATTTGGCACCAAAAAAAATATATAAAATTTTTGGCGGTTTTAAAAAGACGGTTTATTTTTTTCAGCCCCCACCAGCAAAACCCAAAGCTTTAAATTTAAACCCCCGGATTTAAATTGCGCCCAAAAAATTGAGCCGGGACAAACTATTTCTTTTTTAACGTGGGTTTCAAATTGGGGTGTTTTCTACCCACACAAAAAAAAGGATAAGTTTTTTAATTTGCCTTTGGGTTGGAAATTAAAGGGAAACCAAAAAAAAAAATATATATTTGGCGTTGAAAAAGACGGGTTTTTTTTGTCACACACCAAACAAAACAAAGCTTTTTTTAACCCTGGATGTAAAATTTTCCCCAATAGAATTTTAGAGCCCAAAAAAGAAGTGGTTTTTTGGGATTGGGAAAAAAAGCTGTTTCCCTTTTAAAAGAATACAACAGGAACGGCTTAGATCCCACTTTGGTATTGGGAAAATTTTTGCAGCTTCATTTGGAAAGCACACTGGATTTCAGATCCAATACCCCCAAAAAATCAAAATAGCACATTCAAGGAGAACATCTCTGAGACAAACTTAACACCCACAAAATCCTTTTATAAAAATCAGGGTTTTTCCGAAACCCCCTAACCCGCATCAGCAGAGCACCTTCCCCATCAGTACAGTGAAGGGGGATGTGAGCTCCCAGCGGGGCGCTCGGGCCTTTTATAGTGCGGTGGGCGTCACAGAATCCCGCCGGTCTCTGATTGGCTTCATCTCTGCACATTTTCATGGGAGGGTATGCCCTTCTCCTCCCAGAGTTCTTTGGCCCCCTGAAGGGGCCATGTGCTCGCACCCTTTTATCAATCCCAAAACACACTTCGTTCACCCGAAAAACCCCCAAAGTTTCGACTTCGTTCCCGAACCGAAGTTTTTTTTCCTTTTGAAACTCTAAAAAGAAAATTTCCCCTTTGTTTAAAAAAATTTCCCCATCTCTACTCAGTAAACCCTTTTTTTTTAAAAGGGTCAATATTTTCAAATATGATTATACTACAAAACCTCTATCTAATACATTTTTTGCTTAAAAGCATGACAAAATAAAAGGGGCTAACATTTTCTAGTCTGGGCTGGATACGACCTTTGGTCTGAAAATTTCCCCTAAAACAAATTAAAGAAGTTCAACTAAACAAACTATAAACTTTTTTTTTCCCTAGTTTTTAAAAGGGCAAAACAAAAACCCGAAAAAAAATTGTACTGACTTTCTTTTTTTATTTTTTAGTTTGGGGTAAACTAGTAAATTTTGCCTCCTGTTGGTATACAACCATATATATTCACATACAAGCATGAAGTCAATAAAATAACACAGTCCAATACATGTAAACAATAAAAATAAAAATGGTGGTTTTTCAGCTATGAAAATGAAAAAATTGGGAAAACCCGGGTTTTGAAAAAAATAAAAAATGAAGAAAAAATGAAAAAATAAGGGGGATGGAAAAATAATCATGAACTCGCATACTGCTTGGTACATTACCTTCATTACATGCAAATTTAAATCTGTTTGTTTTTTCTTAAATTTTTTATTTGCCCCTATCAAAAAACTTGAGCGAATTTTGTAGGGAAAATCCGCTTTAAAACTTAAAATTAAAAAGTCAAGGGCAAAACACTGATGGTGAAATCCTAGTGGAATGTAAAACAGGGGACGTAGGCAAAAAAATTGTCGCAACCAACTGAGCATTTTTAGGACAATTGAAAGGGGCGTATCCTACCTTTAAGGGCCGACAGAAAAGTTTTTTTTTTCTTTCTTGTTGTTAAGTTCGCTATTCAATTACAGTTTATCAGGGTAATTAAACACTAAGAAAGGATGCCAGGCTAATTGTTAGATTATGATAATTACAAACCATAGCTTTGCTAAAGCTGATCAAAATAAGATGTGGTTGCATGCACTTAGTTAAAGCTGCTTTGTAATCTTGTGCTGCAGCAATGAAAGCTTCGGCCATTTATAACTAGTTCATTAGAAATCAGCCAGAGAAGCTTATTACTTGTAACCTTCCTCCTTCACCCAATCTACTGGAACAAAACTCCAAAAAGGTTGTGCCCAAACTACTGCCTTGCATTGGCCCACTTCCGTCTTAATTACACAGTCAAATAAAATTAGGTTAGTTCAGCGCAAAGAGATCAGACTTAGAATTACTGTGTCAAGCAAGATTTTGCAGATTCAAGGTGAATCTAAACGAATACGCTGGCTAGGAATAACAAAGAAAGAAAAAACAGAGGAAGCCCTTTATTATTTCATAAAAGAAAGGTTAAAAATCAGGGCCCCAATATCAATTGAGTCACTTGTTATTTTTGTGGCATTTTTTGCAGTTGGTTTTGCAACAAATATATTTAATACAGAGGCATTTTAAGTGTGTTGTTTTTTGATTGAAAAGGGGTGTGCGCCTTTTGGGTTAATTTTTTAGACATGGGGGGACATTCACATGACAGAGTAAAATTTAAGTGTGGAATTCACACAGATTCTGCCATTGAAAACTTCATCGTTCAATGCGTTTCTTTAAAAAAAGTTTTTTTTTTTTTACTAAAGTATATGTTTATTGCGTGTGGATTTAGAGGCGTTTTTTGCATCTGGATTTACGAGCAGCTTGCAGTCCAAAAGAGTCCAATGCATGCCTATTGGTTATGAACGCTGAAAACACACGTAAAACAGGACAAACTTTTGGGGCATTTTACATAGGATTTTTAGCCATCCCATTGCTCAAAAAACTTTTCAGCATTTTCTGCTGGAATCCCCCAAAGAATGAGCTGTTCAAATTTTTTCCCCCACTCGGTTTTGAAAAACTGCATGAAAATACATTTTTTTGGTTATAAAATGCTTTTTCTATTTAAGGTCATTATTTGTGGCCAGGGGCCTACTTTTTAAGCCACCCTGACATCAACATGCAGATGTAATTTTATTGTGTTTTTTTTGAAAAGTTCAGTTCAAAAAATTTAAGTACTAAAAGGGTAATTTATACTACCAAAAAACCACCATGTTTATTATTTTTTATTCCCACAAAAAAGTCCCAAAAAGCATGGGATAAAGCTTTTGGGGGCCATGGTATATAATTCTTTATAAAGGGTCAAATTTATTTTAAAATTTTAGCAGCAATTATCTAAGGAAGAGTGTAATTGCTTGCCTGCTCCACTTCTATGCTGTGGATAGGGCCACCATCAGACCCAAAAGGGAGCTGTCTGACATAATTAGTCTAGTAATTAATTATTTTTTTTATTTATTTAAAAGGGGTTATTGGGGATGATTCAAGGGGAACCAAAAAACACTTTATTGGAAAAAAAAAGAGGTCAATTCCTTCATGTGTTTCTTTTTTTTGCTTCTTTATTCATTATCAGAATTCCTTTTTGGAATAAATCTTCCTGTTTGGGGGAGTGTCGTATTCCCAACAGATTTTTTCCTACAAGTCCCACAATGCACCGCAGTTACAATCTAGGGTTCCCTTCCCCTGCCCCAAATCCTCCCTAGCACTGTTCACCCCTTAACCCTTTCATCACTTCTCAGACAGTACACCTCATGCCCCCGGGTATTCTGCCCCGGGTTCTCTTCCTGGTTGCCTGCAGCAGGGTGTGTACTGAACAGTGCATCAACCAGTATGTAACATGGTAAAAAAAAAAAAACTTTCTTTTCTCATCCTAGAATATAGGTAATATATATAATAAATATTTAATAAAATATTTATATAAAAATATATTATATTTATATATTTTATTATATATATTTAAATTATTTTATAAAAAAATTTAAAATATTTCCCCATCCAACTCTACTCCTCCCCTATATCTCTTTTTCAGTAAACGGTCTCACTTTTCACCGGTCCCACAAACCCTGTCGGGGGAAAATCCTAGACTCTGTTTTATCTTTCAAACCACAATCCAAAACCCTCACCCCCTGCCTCCGCCCCTCCACCTAAAAACATCTCTCGCATCCGCTCATTTCCCCGGCTATGACACTACAAAAAGCTGGCCCTGCCCTTGTCCCTCTCCCCCCCTAACAATTCCAAAAATTTCTCAGTGGCCTCCCACTGACCCTCGCTCCCCCCCCAATCCCTTAACCCTTTTTGCCCTCTTTTTCCCCCTCTCTCCTCGTACTCCCCTGCCTCCCCCCTTGCCAACCCTTCCTGGGTTCCCCTTGCCCAGCGAATTCATTTCAAGCACTAACCAGACCTACAGGGTCCCGACCCCTCCCCTCCATACATCCTGCCCTATTTTTTAATACTCCCCCACGCACTCTCCGCTCCCACAGACCTTCTCCTCTCTCTCCCCAAACAGCTCCTCACACAACCGTCTCCAAAAATTTTCCCCCTGCTTTACCCAACTTGAACTCACTGCCCCCAACACACAGACCTCCCCCTTTCACCCTTCAAAAGCAACCTAAAAACCCATTTCTTTAGGCTTTTCCTATAACCTTCACTAAACTTGTCATATTCCTCCACAACATGTCTGCCCCCACCTCCCGTCTCTTTCCCCTCCTTTAGATTGTAAAGCCCTCGCGGAGGGTCCTCTTCCCTCTGTCATGCCAATTGTCATTATCCCCTTTTCCCTGTACCGTTGACTTAGTAAGTATTAACCCCCTTGAATGAGCGGCGCCCTGGAATCAAAGGCGCTTTAAAAAAAAAAATAAAAATAATAAAAATAATAATAAATATATATATATATATATATATATATATATATATATATATACACACACACACACACAATTTGGTCTATGTATTTCTATGTATGTGCTGTACATCCCCTACAGCAGGTACACAGATATCCCATCATTGTAACTTTGATTGCTGTGGGGATCCAGCTTTCCTGTACACTAGATAGCCTATCTAGCATGTAAGAAAGGGCGGTGATGTCACATCCCCCACAACAATCAGTTTTTGATCATGGGAAGGCTGTTTGCCTGTAGGGGATGTGGCATCATTCCTGCACCCAGAGCAGTGTCTCATGATGCTTTACCCCGGAGTCACTACTATATAAAGAGCAGTAGGCAAACTTTTCACTGATTGATGCTCAGAGGTCCTAATGTACATTCAGCCAATCAAACAATGCAATTCTTCTGACCAGATGAATAGGTCTATTTAGCAAATCTATAAAAAAGACCTCTCCTCCTATCAGAAGAGGTACAAACAATGCACAATAATGAAGGTACCTAGACTCTAGCAGCAAGCAGTGATGAGTCACTATGTACACATAGTTATCACTGCAAGTTTTTATGCGTCCATATGCATAACATCCTCCCCCTCCAGCTCTGTATTGATTATATTCCTGTCAGCACCTCTGTTTACATAGCGACTAATGAGTCACTAGAAGCAGCCAGATCTTTCTCTGCTTAGGTCACGCCCACTACAGGGCAGTGTTTATAAGATGAGCCTAGCTTCAAGCACACCCACTGAGTGATGACAAAACGTCCATTGAGGCCATGTGATCAATGGACATCACATAGTTCGCAGGAAGTAGGAAAAAGGGGGGTAAAGGGCTCTCCTGATTTTGCAAAGCAGAAAAGGTAAATCATGTTTAATGAATATCAATTACAAAGTTCAATATAATTAAGTTGTGGAGCTTTATAACAAATAAAAGGATAGTCCTGGAGAACCCTTTTAATTATGTGTCATCTGATAACACAGTGGTATAAGTATACACATTTTAGACCCTCTGAAATAATATTAAAAGGACATGTGACATCTCCTAACATGTCTGTTTTCATAAATACTTGTGCTCCCCATGAAATGACAATTCTAGAGAATCTTCTTTTATAACTCTGTGTTGTACTGTTTCCTTCTAGAAGTGTATTATTGAATCTGACAATTGGGTGCTACCATTTAAATTTTGAAATGGGTGTCACCCTTCCCACACTGACCCACTCTGAACTGATTTGGTAGTGACAGACGAGACAGAAACACATCCCCATTGTTTCACAAAGTAGAGGAAAAACATAGGAATGACACAACGTAGAGATATAATAGAAGATGCATCCGAATTGTTTTTTCACAGGGAATAGAAGAATTTACTGAAACAAACATGTTAGGAACAACCATAGGTCCTCTTCAAACAGAAGACACAGCATACTTGAGACATATGTATTTAAACTTGATACCATTTCATATTAGTGATATATAGATTAGAATCATCTTTTTCGGGGTCTCCAAGGCAATTTAAAAGTGACACGATGACCTTAAACAATGACCTAAAAGTTCTGCTAAAGTAACTAGTTCTAACCCTTTTCTAATCTGTGAAATAATCAAGGTAAGAATAGAGCATTTCTTAACCTGGACCTAACATTTATCTTTCTCTGAAGGGCACTGAGTAAACGATACCTACAGGCAGTTCAATTCACATCAATATTTTTCGTAGGATTGAGGGAATTCATCAGACAGACACCATATGTCACTCAAGGAAATGACCCATTCGGATTTCTGTCAACTGTGACAACAGCTTGAATTTTCTAGTCCAAAAAGTATTCTGCTGGAAAAAGTTATATGGAAACCAAGTAATCACTTTGGGGATCTATCAATTTCTGCCTCCTTTTCACATCTCAGTCAGTGATAAAATCTAAACATCTACAAATCAACAACTGTAACACTTTGTGGTAGAAAACGTGACATAGCATTAAATATTTGCTCTGAGACTCATTGTGCCTGTGGCTCATACGTTGCTCATAGCATTAATCAAATTTCATGGCAGGATGGAGTCTTTAAAATCAATGGCCATGGTTTTTATGGAGAAACAGTTGATTTAAATGACCTTTCACTATAAGAATTTTTTTGCTGTTTGTTTTCTAAAGAGTTACATTAAATAGAAAAGCTTAGCGTGTAAATCATAGTTTAAAAACCAGGATTCATTCTAAAGAGGAGCCCCCTGCAATTTCATTCTCTCTTAGATAAATGGATGGTGTGTGCAAATATGCTTGTGGAATGAAGAGCAGCATCAGCCAGAAGAAGCAAATTGCTCTACAAAGGGTTAGAAGACAACAAGCAATCAAGCAGTAGCAAGCTATTGTCAACGTGTTGTGGACCTGTCTGAGGCAGAACAACATGACAATGAGAGTTGTCTTAAAGGGGTTTTGCCACGATGTAATGTTGACGTGGGATCCTCCAAAATGGGTTTTTATTCATTTTTCTAAATATATGTGATTACAAAAATTGCAGCCTAAGAGAGCTACAGCCTTCCTTACATGCCCTTGGTTACTTCAAAGTGTCTATTAGATACGGCCTGACAAGAGCTGGACGGGCTTGCGCAGAGAGAGCTTCTTATCTGATAAGACTGAGCTGCAGAAGTTTTTAAGGCACCGGGTAGCAATATGTTTTCTTTTGTATACAGAAAAAAACTAGTTGTAGTGTGATTAGCTACCTGCTTTATCTGATGACAGGAAACATGAAGAAGCTTTCAAGCTGCTGAGGAGAATAGGTGTTCTCTTTTGTATACAGAGCCCACAAGTTATAGTTTGCTTATTTCAGTGAACATGTCACAGGATCCCTTATGCAGCTTTGTGCTCTGCCTGTCTGGGTCTCTCTCTTTCAGCTCCGTGGTTTGTTTACATTAGCTTCTTAGCAGATAAGGCTTCTCCTGACAGTGCAGTCTGAGCCTGTGTCTTGCTGCATTGTGAATAGACTCTTGTACTGTTTATTATTTCACTTAAGTTTTGAGACGCTCCCTTCTTCCTCACTCCTCACTTGCCCCCACCCTCTCTCCCCTGCAGCTTCATGACTCAGCGTGATTTGTTGACATTCTGCCAGTGCTAACAAGAGAGGGGTAAGAATCTATCTCTCAGCAAATCCCCATTAATGCTATAGTAACATGCAACTAAAGAGATCCTGCAAATGTAATATCACAGGTCAGTTCTGGCTTAAAGGACATTTGGGGTTTTTAACATCTTTCATTATAAATGAGGACTTATGGCCCTCCCTGACAAGTCTGTTTTAGAGAAAATCTGTGTTCCTTGTAAAATAACTATTCTGGAGCATCTTCCCTCAAATCTCTATGTTGTGTGGTTCCCTTGTTACACCTCCTAGAAATTCATAATCAATTAGTCAGCTGGGTGTTACTTATTGGGGGTGTGTGGCATTATCAAATCAGTGCTGAGAGTCACTGTTTTTAGAGACACACTTTATAAAACTGGAATGATAACACCCACCTGAATGAATCAGTAATACATATCTAGAATGAATAAGGGAGAAACAGCACAGCACAAAGTTATAAGAGAAGATGCTCCAGAATTCTTATTTCACAGGGAACACAATTATTTGCTAAAACTGACATATGAGGAGATGTCACAGGTCCTATTCAATAATCATTTACATGTACATTCTTTTATTCCTATAACTCTTTTGACCATAATGTCATCCTTTCCTTACTAGGGTAAGGAGACTTCATCTGGCAGATATAAGTTCCTCATACATCTGCTGTCAGGGTATTGTTGGGAGTTATAACATTGAAGACACTTTAAGTACAATAAGGAATTCCCAAAATAACCATTTCTTGATATAGAGATATTTCTAAGTGCATTCTAAAAATATTTCCCCATGGTTATAATGCAGACTCACCAGTAGACTGCAAAATACTGTTTACTCAATACATTTCAAATAAAAGACTACCATTATACATCCAATAAAAGTGTTGCAAAGATAAATTTGACAGATATTGCATCGTGAAATCACGACACAAAAACTTTTACAAAGGCCATTTTATCTTTGTCAAGTTAAACATTGCTACATCTATACCTATATCTGCTGAGGGTCTACAGGGAAACTATGGGGAATAACTGCTATATTGGTTATTACACTCGCGCAGCTAAGGAAAATAACATAATATAAATTGCTATTTAATTACTTACCTTAATATTATTGGCTCCAAAGAAATACATCTACATTGCGTGATTTAAGTACATGCAAAGCAGAAGCAAAGTTGTCGTCTGTTTGCTTCATCCACATTCTTTGCAGCTACCCTTATACTGGCGGCAACTCACATACAATGCTATTGTTGTTTATCAATTTAAACCGACCCTCATCGTTTTTAAGGGTGAGGGCGTGGGATCAGTTGTGGCTACCGGTGATTAAGGTTTGAGATATCGCTCCTGTGACTGAGTTGTGCCAGTATTAGCACAGCTTCTCAAGGTGAGTTTAAATACGTCGTCTACTCACCTAAGCATTTTATATAATATATGAGGGAGCGCTGTGTTTCTTTCTTTTTTGTTTTTCTACCATACAATGCTATACAGTAGTTGTACTAAGCTGCAGACAGAATATAGCTTCATTCAACATTCTGCATTTTTAAAAAGAATGCTATTTCAAAGTAAACACGTGTGACCCTTATCTTGATCTTTAAGGATCTTTGTTCTGTAACTGTCTCAGAAGTGCAGTACTATTCTGCTCTCTAATGCTTCTTTGGGCATAGTTGGACCAGACACATGGATGATAAAGTGAGACAGTGAACTGAGGGGCACCTTCATGCTGTGTGACATGGCAGTGCATTGATCCTCCGGTGGTTAGACTGGTGTTCATCTTCCCCAGCGCCTATGGCTTTAATCCCTCCAATTGCTGCTTTTCTACCTGTGTATTGATCGCACACTGCAGTGGGAATTTAACTTGCTGGGAAAGGATATAAGAACATTTCTGTCTGTTTGCAGCATAAACCGACTTTTACATCAAAAATAGTTATTTGAGGGAAGTGGATTTAAAGTAAAACATTTTAATGTGCTGTGTTGAAGAGAAAATATTGCTATTTCCAGCAAACGTAGTAGCATAATATTCTTCTTACAGAGATACAGAGAAATGTGCTGTAAATCAACATGTGCAACTCATGCCTGTGTTTTATTGTGATACATTGTCTTACATGTTGTCTCAGTTTATTAAAGTAGTAAATAATTTCACTATTAAATATGAAAATGAATAAGAATTATAAAGCTTTGTGAGAGAGAATGATAAAATCTGAGTAATAATTACAAACCCCACTGCTAAACGTAATAAAATCAGCTTCATCCTGTACTAAAACCCATTTCACATAGACATGTACACATTGCCAAAACGTCGGATCCTGGACTCTATAATGGACAGGGTTTGTTTATTATTTTGAATAAAAAAGAGACAATGCATCAGAAAGTAGATCAGTTGGGAAGTTTATAGCTGATATAATAGAGTTTAGATCAATGCAATCAACTTCTCAGTCAACAGGACCATTAAAGCTGAATCATAGGATGAGGTGAAGATGTGTTTAACTGTGAAGTGGAATTTTAGATATTAAACAAGCTGTAAACCAGAAGTCTTCAAACTGTGGCTCTCTGGGTGTCATGAAACAACATCTCGTAACATGCAATGACAGCCTATATTTGCCATGGCATGCTGATATTTGTAGCTTCACAGCAGCTGGAGGGACTCAAAAGGCAAAAAAGAAAGAAAGAAAAGAAAGAAGAAGAAATAATAATGCCATAAGGAACTAAAACTGGATAAAGTAAATACAATGTGTTTATTCAAGCAGTAGCAAAGTTAAATAATGACATTCTCAAGCTTCAACAAGGGGGAGCCTCCTACATATTGATCTATACAGATCCTATCAAACTCAGCAGGAGTTGTAAAATCTATTTACAATGTGCTCCCCTTACTGGAAGCTGCATGTTAACACAATTTTGTTAGTTGACTTAATGAAGTTGGCTTAAGCCCCATAGGAGTGTTATGGTCTGCTTTTTTGATTGGAATGAGTATACTGAAGAATCCATTTCTTAGTATGTTCTAAAAGAAGAGTGCATTGTTAACATAGTCTTTGACTCAGGATAGCTGACACAAACAAATGATAGACAGTATCACTGAGGTGTGTACATAGCTCTAAAAGTAATTTTATATTAGACTATAAACATGAGCGACATGTTTGTATTTTGGCGCCCAGACGCCATTTATTTTTTTCGCGCATTAGTAGCAAGTCATAGATTAGGCACTTTCTAGCTCCAAAGCGAAAGCTCAGGCAAACCACTTTTAACTTGGACTACCTGTTCCAGCAGTAATGCGCCTAGTTTTGCCATCCTCCCATCATAAATATGTAGAATCATACGGTTGTTGTGCGACACATCTCTAGAATGCCCCCGATCTCATCAGCTCTCTTTTACATGCAACATGCATACATAGTAGTTTAGGTATTCCCACGGTTCTATGTTTCGGCCGAAATAGGCCTTTATCAAGGATATATAAAATGGGAGATGTGGAGCCAAGCAGAGGAGAGTGTGGCCGAAACGTCAGACTGTGGGAATACCTAAACTATTATGTATGCACATTGCATGTAATGGAGAGCTGATGATACTCTTTTATCTTGTGATTCAATAAATCTCTTCTATTATCACTAGAAGAGATTATCTTTATATTGGACTATAGCCACTGGGCCTTTCACTGAGCACCTGTACTACTTGGTGTGTGGCACCTTTCTATTCACTACTGATTATAAATCTAGAGAAGAGGGCTGTGCCAAAATTTGTGCTGAAAGGATGCCAGACTACTGGTGCAGCCATATATGTTGCCCCAAATCTTCTGTGCTGATATATATATATATATATATATATATATATATATATATATGCATATAAAAAGGAGAGAAAAGGTCCAGCTTCAAAAAATACAAAAATTTTATTATGCCAAGATTAAAAGCCAAACATGGAGCAAAAACAGGACAAAAACAGGAAATCCCCCCTTACGCGTTTCAGGCTGTGCAACAGCGCTTCATCATAGGCACATTTTTCTAGAAAACACACAGGTATTTATAATTACTAAAACAAGTGAGCAATCAATGATGTCATATATACATATATTCCAATTCAGGACTTAGAATGTCAGTCCTATGTGTGTATGTATATATATATATATATATATATATATATATATATATATATATATATATATATATATATATATATGGCTGACATTTTAAGTCAGACCTTGTTGCAGACAATTGATGAGTTATTTAGTATATTGTTGTGAGATCATTTTTTATATTGTCTAATAAAATCATATGGCAATATCAATGGAGTGAATTTACTGACATTGTTTACCTATGTTATGAAAAATAATATAGTTCTAACAAAATGTAGCACCCAAAAGATGCCCGAGGGAGCCCTGGAGATTGCATGAACCGACAATATTTCCGATACAGTAAAAACATTTTTATTCAAATATATTTCAATGCTCTGCATGTTGTCCGTCACTGTAAAATTCCCATTGTGCTCAATTAGAATAAAAATGTAACGCTGTACAGCATATTTTATAACATATTACAAAATGTATGATGCTATTACATTCCCAAAAAGACCGCTCTGTTAATGTGGACACATTTTTGGTACCCATAATATAAGTAAGGTCATGGGTAAATGCCTTATTTGGAGAATAATTTAAACAATTACTACTTCAAAGAAAATAAATTATATATAATGTTACTGTATATATCAATTCGATAAATATATATATATCCTCATTTGTTACTTACAAAAGTTTGTATAACTTAGCTGCCAATATTGTTGTAGGTCTAATTCAGTGTCGGGCTGGAGTGTTTGGGGCCCACCAGTGGAGTTGATTCTTTGGGCCCACCTGACGGCTACTATACATGACTGTACATACAGCCCATCACTCTTGCATTCTGTATCTCTTTTTCTGCCTTTCTTCTTGAAAAGCAGCCCTAGGCCTGTTATACTCAGGGACCCACCATACCCAGGGGCCATGAGGTTTTTTTTCCCTACTCCACTGTGAGTCAGTCCAAGCCTGGTCTCATTCCTATTAGAATTATATTATAAGTATTTTATTGAATGAAAAACTGTTTGAAATCTTAGCCTGGCATCAGTAGCGGAGATAAATCTACCTGGTAATGTTCATGTAAAAAAGGCATCTAACATTATTTGGAAATTAGTATTCCAATGTTGGCAGCTGTTGATTTAGTTAAAGGTTATGCATCATTATAATTAAACAAGAAGGCAATATGACAGCAGTAATTAGCAAGCATTGCTTGTTCGTCCACACTTAGCCAGAACAGTGACATGTGCTGACCATGTGTTTATCCTAGCAATCTCTATGTAAGTAAAGTGTTCTTCTAGGTTTCCTATTCCTTACAGCGCCATTAGGCATACACTAAAATCCATTAATGGACATTGAGAACAATGCCCTATCTGTCAAAGACCTTGTTGGCATAACATGCAGTTCACAGGATTAAGATAGATCCCTGCCTGGTACATCTACTAGAAGGAGCAATATATTCTGATATAGCAAGGTGCTTTTTGCACTGGATGAACTTGTACTGTATGTATAAAAAAACAAAGATATTGAACTCAGGGGGAATATAATGTGGCTATACAGCTTCATTCCTAAAAGTTAATTACTATATGATCCTGCCAGGAAGAACAAATGAATGCAACTTTCAGGTTCTTAACACGTTTCTTTGACCAAAACATGGCTAAAATTTTCTCTGCAGGGTGCTCGGAGTGTTTTATTTTGAGTAGAGGATTGTTGCATAGATCTGAAAAAGTATCAAGTCACAGTTACAGCAATGAAACAATTTTCAGTCCATCTTTATGAAAGCAGTAGTTTATGATCGCTCACCTCTAAGTGAGTATAGTGCTGCAAGTAGGCCCTTGAGAAAATGCAGACTTCAATTTTTCTCTTCTCAAATCTCTCATTTCTAGATAGAATTGGAACTTTTTTTTTTAATATATATTATAAAAAAAACAAGTTTCCAGAGTTAAAGCTCTTCACAGTGGGGACCAATGTGGTCATATTGCAGATAACCGCTCTGGTTCAGTCGATGTTAAAATCAGAATTTTTTTTCTACAATTTTAATTTATTTGTATAAGCCATTGTATGCTGTACATTTTATGTTTCACTGGAAATATTTTTTTTCCAATTAAGCCCATAGATTTTGGCAATGTGTACTGTTGACTATCAATTGTATTTTGTTTAATAATAAGAAAAAATATTGATGTCATAATTTGAAAAAGACCAATAGCATCTCCTGATGTCTATTTTATTAAATTCTTGTTTTCGTGGTAAAATAACAATTCTGGGGCAAATTCTCCGTGAGCTCTGTGTTGTTCTCTGTCTTGGGTTTTTCACCCTTTTTCTGGCATACAATGCAACTAACTGAGCCGGCTACGATGTCTAATGTGCCTAATGTATGTGTTAGGCGCATTGTTCACAAGACTCGACACTTTCGAATGCGCTTAACATGAAGGTGAATTCTTGGGGCGTTCTGGGGGCGGTATGGAGGTGTGTCGCACCACATTAGTAATATTAGACACATATGAATGTGGTTCGGCAAAACTAGGCGCATTACTGCTCGAACAGGCAGACCTATTTCAATGTGTTCTGCTTGAGCCTAAGTCAAAATGAAGCTAGATTTGCCTGTAAGTGACAAAAATGTCAAATATTTCTCAACTTACACCAGTACATTAATAAAAAGTAATTTCTAATAATCATCAAACTATATAAAATTAAATTATTTAAATTTAATAAAAAATGGTATCATCTAAAATTAATATAATATAAAAATATATAATATCTCAAAAATATAAAAATATAAAATGTATTGAAAATTAAAAGAATCTAAAACTAATTTTACATTAAATAACCCACTGATGATGATGTTCAGATTTTTAAAATTTAAATTTTGACTACATTAAATTTGACATTTATTTTTGCTGCTCTCACCCTTTATTCTACATACGGAAAGAACCAGCACACCACAAGTCTTGCTGGGACCTGTGGTTCACCAAGCAAGATCAGTACCATAGTTTCTATTCACTGACATGCTATTCTAATGACTTTTCTTTTATTTCCAGCCTATCTATAGCCTTTATACATGTTTAGCGTATTACATATGCGCCTAAGTTCCATAATGCCCCTAACACACAGACGAGGCGCGATGAACTTTAGACACCATTTGTGAATGTACAAAAACCACTTTCATACATTCAGGCGCATTTGACACTGAAAATAGATGTGAAAATGCATTTCTAGCTGCCTAGTTCCATACATGTCTCCCTTAGTTCTGTGCCCATGCCACAGATCAGGGCAGAGATTGACTTTCTCATAGTCAATGACTTTTCAGTTTGCTGTATGATGTTGTCATTGAAAACAAAAATATTGCAAGCCAACTATTAATAAAAGTGTTCACTATTACATACAGTAGGCAGTTTTACATTTACACAGGCAGCATGTGAGGTCTGACAAACATTATTTATTTCTATTCCAGTTGGATTCTGAAATTTAATTATTGGTATTAGTAGTTATCAACCAGCATATATAATTGGTATAATATCTAGATAACTCAAAGATAGCTAAAAATAAGCCTTGAACATTCTAATATATGTCTAGATAACATGCACATCTTTAAATCATGAGGAACATCAACAAAAATCTCTGCTAATTGCCTTCCAATTAGTTTATCTAGCAAAATGACTTATTGCAAGAGTAACACTTGAACATTTTGTATATCTTGGCAGGCGCTGTTTGGAGAGTATTCTAGAAAAACAGCCAATCACTATTTGCTTTTAGGTCACAACATTTTAGAAGCCAAATACAAAGCTTTTGGCAAGGAAAAAAATCAGCTGATAAAACGCAGGCATTTAACATTTAGAAATTTGTACTAAAATTTACTAAATATAAAGGGCCACATGTACGAAAACTGTATAGGACTAAGACTTTCTTTGTTGCCTATAGCAACCAATCACAGCTCCCCTTTCTTTTCATATTATGTTCTGAAAAAATGAAATGGGCACTTTGATTGGTCAAAAAAAAAAAGTCTTAGACTTAGACAGTTTTCATACATGTCCCCCAAAGTATCTATCCATCACATCTTTCAATCTATACATTATCTAACTATATCTATCCATCTGTCCATTTGTATGATGTGAAGAAGCATGAACAAAAATTCATTAGACTGAGCAAACTGAAGAGTTCACATCTTGCAGAAGACAGGTTTAAATTTGTCCTGATGGTGCAACAAGATGCCAATAGACTATACAGTCAATTCCAATTTTTCAAAGAGACATTTTATATCCCTTTTACTTTGGCTCTGGGAAAGGTTCATTCCATGCTTCAAAATGGTTTCATTTAACATTATCTGTGGACTTTCAATACCTGTGGTGAAAAGGTAGCATTGAGGTTGATATAATCAAATCGGTTTTACACCTGCTCGCCACCACAAAGACTCCGCAAGTAACATCTGTAGATCCTTTCCTCAAATGATAAATCTTCTTGTATTGTAGACTTTTTATTCTCTTTTTTGAAGATAATTATCGTTCTCAAACTCCCAGGAGCAAAGGTAATTTAAGGCTTTGGCCTTCACCACATTTGTAGACAATATGTTGAGCATATGGAGGTCATTTTCTTTACTTCCTAACTTTTCCTCAGTAGATTACAGGGAAGAATGAGAAACTTGAAGTTGCCTTGCAGCAAGCACATGCCATGAATAATACTTGGTGAAGTTAAATAACATACATTTAAATGATTCTTTTTTTCTCTATTATCCCCAGTTACTGTTATAAGCATATAAATATTTAAGTAGATAAGTATTCGACTACATGTATTTGTTTTCAATATAGTTTTCACACTGTAGCCTAATTAAAGTGCAGCACACATAGGGCCACATGGATGAACCTGTTTAGGTCTAAAACTCACTCTTTTGCCCATAGGTTACTATGGGGAAAAGAGTGAGTTTTAGACCTAAACAGGTTCATACATGTGGCCCATAGTGACATTTTTGTTAGGTAGGGAAGGTTAACAATGTTGGATCTTGGCAACTATTCTCAATGTCCTTCATTCCACTGTTAGGAGAACTATGTGCAATACACAAATGTGTAGATAAATCTTTAACTGCTGTTGATGCAATAGGAAGATGCCAACTTCAGTCTCTACAGCTGGGTTAGCACAACTGCACAGTTGTACACTGTCCTCTAGAGGTGGAGCATATGTCCGCATTCAACACAGATATCTGAAGTAAAAACATTGTATATAAAGCAATATTATATAATATTAAGTGCTGGTTTTACTCGGTTAGTGGTTTGCTTTTATTTGGTGATTGGGTCTTTTTTTTTCTTTAGCAGAAAACTATATAATTTGCTGCCATCTTGTAGGTGAACATTCTCTCCAGATGGAAAACTTCCACAGTCAATTTAATGACTTAAATGGCTTGTCTCACTACAAGGATTGATTTTTATGTTGAAGATTTTGCAAAAACAAGTCACTTTACAATATGTGTCCATTAACAGTGTCCTACCTATTCTGAGATGTCCCCTCTTGTATGGGCTGCATCAGCTCCTCAGGTCGCTATAGCTACAGACCTGTTCGATCTCTGATGATAGGCTGAGAGCACTGGTTGCTATAGCTACAAACCTGGGGCCACATGTATGAAAACTGTTTAGGTCTAAAACTCACTTTTTTGCCCATAGTAACCTATGGGCAAAAAAGTGAGTTTTAGAGCTAAACCGTTTTCATACATGTGGCCCATGGTGTCACTGCAGGACAGCAGAAGCCAGTAAAACCAGTGAACACGCCCTTGAATTAAAAAATGAAACCGACAAAACAGGACTGAGGTGAAATGAATCGATATAGTGAGATAACCCCTTTAATGAGGGCTTATTTGCCATGCCATGCAGATTAAGTTAATAAAACACTGGTCTAAATGATTCAGTAAGTTTATAATGACTTTACTAGTATTGTAGGAAACTATATAAGCATCTGGTAAAAAAAAAAAAAAATTACCAACTTATAAAGTGATACTATTATTCAATGCTGGTAGCCTGCTCCATGTAAAGAAACTGGAAACAATGGATGTAGCCAATTTATGTATTTTATATTAGAGATTTTTCATGAAAACATCCAAGGAAGCACTATGATTACATGACAACCAACTGGTAGGATTTATTACCAAATATCTAATGAGTGTGAAAACTGTATGTGCTCAGTTATTTAAGAGTGTTCCTATGAAATCCAATTATGTTAGACATTAAAGTTGTTGGGATTCCAATATCGTTGGCATGCCCAGTAATACGCTCAATGTCCAGGAACTCATTTTAGGCTGCAAGTTTTCATACTGCAATGCAACAATGACTATAGGTAAATAGTATGGTTGTCCTGATCCACTGAATGAGACATCAACATTGTCACAGACCATACGAGCATTCAAGACCCCTTTAAAGTCAAATATGTCAACATGAAAATATTAAATATTCATATCTTATAGTCATAAAATATACCAGTATGAGCATTCAAGCAGCTTCTCTCTTTTTATTTCAGTGCTGTAATATGAGCAATTATAAGAGATGTGACCATGCAAAAGGCTTTACTTTCAGAACATAATCACTATAAGTAGTATCAGTAATTAGGAGGGCAGAGGTGAATTTGAGAGTGCTTGTTGGCATAGATCATTATTAAATATACAGTAAAGAGTCTTACAGAGTATTCATTATTCTCTTATAAATCAAGCTCTGTTATTAAGACATATCATGTGCTTATCACTAGTGGAGTGGACAGCTTTGGTCAGAAAGAAGGCATAGTATCTGATAAGCCCTACCATGATTTTTTATCATGCTGAGAACTTTCTATGGTAGTGATCTGCGTTATAAAATAAAAACTTAGAACACAAGGGAGAAATATCACAAGCAATATTGGGAATATGTTTTGATTATAGGAACTTTGGAACCAAAAACAAATAATTCTCTCATCTTTGCTCCTACAAAGATGGGTCCAGTCTCTTGCCAATAGTTTATTTTTCAAGCTTTAAATATGGTAGCAGGAGTCTAACTAGAAAAAAAGGAGACACGACACCTTTCAAGAGGAAGGTATTCAATTAATGCTTATTCCAGGACAAGAAGTCCCAGGATTTATTTATTTATTTATTCTCTCCTTCCCAAGCCGTGAAGGTGACAAGGACTTGTTCCTCAGTTTATTTTTTCTCTCAGGTTTTAGGATATGTCCACAGAGTATAGAAAAG